>ML677335.1:51061596-51150267 GCA_007922305.1 Dermatemys mawii | reverse complement strand
TTCATGCCAATATCATATCCAGGCTGTGCTCAGGTTTTTGTTCAGTTCCGAGAGTGAAAACGTAAAAAAAAATTTCACTTCACAGTTCGTTTGGAATTGCTTTCAGAATCCAGCTCCAGGAGCCATACACATTCTGGGGTCAGCTTTTGGTACAGATCCGTTAGTGAAAAGTACTGAGTATAGGGAAAAAATGTCACTTCACCGATCGGTCAGTATTGGTCTGGTATCTTCATGCCAATATCATATCCAGGCTGTGCTCAGGTTTTTGTTCAGTTCCGAGAGTGAAAACGTAAAAAAAATTTCACTTCACAGTTAGTTTGGAATTGCTTTCGGAATCCTGGTCCAGGAGCCATGCACATTCTGGGGTCAGCTTTTGGTACAGATTTGTTAGTGAAAATTACTGAATACGGGGAAAAAATATCACTTCACCGATAGGTCAGAATTGCTCTGGTATCTTCATGACAATATCATATCCAGGCTGTGCTCAGGTTTTTGTTCAGTTCCGAGAGTGTAAACGTAAAAAACATTTCACTTCACAGTAAGGTCGGAATTGCATTCAGAATCCTGCTCCAGGAGCCATGCACATTCTGGCGTCAGATTTTGGTACAGATCCGTTAGTGAAAAGTACTGAGTATGGGAAAAAAATGTCAGTTCACAGTTAGGTCAGAATTGGTCTGGTATCTTCATGCCAATATCATATCCAGGCTGTGTTCAGGTTTCTGTTCAGTTCCGAGAGTGGAATAGGAAAAAAAATTTCTGTTCACTGTTAGGTCGGAATTCCTATCAGAATCCTGCTCCAGGAGCCATATACATTCTGGGGTCAGCTTTTGGTACAGATCCGTTAGTGAAAAGTACTGAGTATAGGGAAAAAATGTCACTTCACCGATAGGTCTTAATTGGTCTGGTATCTTCATGCCAATATCATATCCAGGCTGTGCTCAGGTTTTCGTTCAGTTCCGAGAGTGAAAACGTAAAAAAAAAATTCACTTCACAGTTCGGTTCGAATTGCTTTTGAAATGCTGCTCCAGGTTCCGTGCACATTCCGGGGTCAGCATATGGTACAGATCCGTTAGTGAAAAGTACTGAATATGGGGAAAAAATGTCACTTCACCGATAGGTCAGAATTGGTCTGGTATCTTCATGCCAATATCATATCCAGGCTGTATTCAGGTTTTTGTTCAGTTCCGAGAGTGAAAACGTAAAAAAATTTCATTTCACAGTTCGGTCGGAATTGCTTTCAGAATCCAGCTCGAGGTGCCATGCACATTCTGGGGTCAGCTTTTGGTACACATCCGTTAGTGAAAAGTACTGAGTATGGAGAAAAAATGTAACTTCACCGATAGGTCAGTATTGGTCTGGTATCTTCATGCCAATATCATATCCAGGCAGTGCTCAGGTTTTCGTTCAGTTCCGAGAGTGAAAACGTAAAAAAAATTTCACTTCACCATTAGTTTTGAATTGCTTTCGGAATCCTGGTCCAGGAGCAATGCACATTCTGGAGTCAGCTTTTGGTACAGATCCGTTAGTGAAAAGTACTGAATATGGGGAAAAAATGTCACTTCACCGATAGGTCAGAATTGGTCTGGTATCTTCATGCCAATATCAGATCCAGGCTGTGCTCAGGTTTTTGTTCAATTCCTGGAGTGAAAACGTAAAAAAAAATTCTCTTCACAGTTAGGTCGGAATTGCATTCAGAATCCTGGTCCAGGAGCCATGCACATTCTGGGGTCAGCTTTTGGTACACATCCGTTAGTGAAAAGTACTGAATATGGGGAAATAATGTCACTTCACCGATAGATCAGAATTGGTCTGGTATCTTCATGCCAATATCATATCCAGGCTGTTCTCAGGTTTTTGTTCAGTTCCGAGAGTGAAAAACGTAAAAAATATTTCACTTCACAGTTAGTTTGGAATTGCTTTTGGAATCCTGGTCCAGGAGCCATGCACATTCTGGGGTCAGCTTTTGGTACAGATCCGTTAGTGAAAAGTACTGAGTATGGGGAAAAAATGGCAATTCACCGATAGGTCAGAATTGGTCTGGTATCTTCATGCCAATATCATATCCAGGCTGTTCTCAGGTTTTTGTTCAATTCCGAGAGTGAAATTTAAAAAAATATTCTCTTCACAGTTTGGTCGGAATTGCATTCAGAATCCTGCTCCAGGAGCCATGCACATTCTGGGGTCAGCTTTTGGTACAGATCCGTTAGTGAAAAGTACTGAGTATGGGAAAAAAATGTCACTTCACCGATAGGTCAGAATTGTTCTGCTATCTTCATGCCAATATCATATCCAGGCAGTGCTCAGGTTTTCGTTCAGTTCCGAGAGTGAAAACGTAAAAAAAATTTCACTTCACCATTAGTTTTGAATTGCTTTCGGAATCCTGGTCCAGGAGCAATGCACATTCTGGAGTCAGCTTTTGGTACAGATCCGTTAGTGAAAAGTACTGAATATGGGGAAAAAATGTCACTTCACTGATAGGTCAGAATTGGTCTGGTATCTTCATGCCAATATCAGATCCAGGCTGTGCTCAGGTTTTTATTCAATTCCTGGAGTGAAAACTTAAAAAAAAAATTCTCTTCACAGTTAAGTCGTAATTGCATTCAGAATCCTGGTCCAGGAGCCATACACATTCTGGGGTCAGCTTTTGGTACAGATCCGTTAGTGAAAAGTACTGAATATGGGGAAAAAATGTCACTTCACCGCTCGGTCATAATTGGACTCGTATCTTCATGCCAATATCAGATCCAGACTGTGCTCAGGTTTTTGTTCAATTCCGAGAGTGAAAACGTAAAAAAATTTTCACTTCACAGTTCGGTCGGAATTGCTTTCAGAATCCTGCTCCAGGTGCCATGCACATTCTGGGGTCAGCTTTTGGTACAGATCCGTTAGTGAAAAGTACTGAGTATGGGGAAAAAATGTCACTTCACCGATAGGTCAGTATTGGTCTGGTATCTTCTTGCCAATATCATATCCAGGCAGTGCTCAGGTTTTCGTTCAGTTCCGAGAGTGAAAACGTAAAAAAAATTTCACTTCACCATTAGTTTTGAATTCCTTTCGGAATTCTGGTCCAGGAGCCATGCACATTCTGGAGTCAGCTTTTGGTACAGATCCGTTAGTGAAAAGTACTGAATATGGGGAAAAAATGTCACTTCACTGATAGGTCAGAATTGGTCTGGTATCTTCATGACAATATCAGATCCAGGCTGTGCTCAGCTTTTTGTTCAATTCCTGGAGTGAAAACTTAAAAAAAAATTCTCTTCACAGTTAGGTCGGAATTGCATTCAGAATCCTGGTCCAGGAGCCATGCACATTCTGGGGTCGGCTTTTGGTACACATCCGTTAGTGAAAAGTACTGAGTATGGGGAAAAAATGTCACTTCACCGATAGGTCAGAATTGGTCTGGTATCTTCATGCCAATATCATATCCAGGCTGTGCTCAGGTTTTTGTTCAGTTTCGAGAGTGAAAACGTAAAAAAAAATTCACTGACGCCAGAATGCGTCTGGCACCTGGAGCAGGATTCTGATAGCAATTCCGACCGAACTTTGAAGTGAAATTTTTTTTACGTTTTCACTCTTGGAACTGAACAAAAACCTGAGCACAGCCTGGATATGATATTGGCATTAAGATACCAGACCAATTCTGACCTATCGGTGAAGTGACATTTTTTCCCCTGCTGAGTACTTTTCACTAACAGATCTGTACCAAAAGCTGACCCCAGAATGTGAATGGCACCTGGAGCAGGATTCTGATAGCAATTCCGACCGAACTGTGAAGTGAAATTTTTTTTTACGTTTTCACTCTCGGAAACTAGCTGTCACCTTCAGCCCCCAAGTAAAACCTCTCCAGCGCATCATGAAAGACCTTCCCCTGGGGTAGACTGTGCATGGAACACGGTGCGGCCATGAGGGTAAGGAGCAGAACGGAGATGAAACTGAACGGGAAAGGGGAGGGCCTGGGCCCAGTGTTCCTCTACTAGCTACCACACAAACATTTTACAAGCATAAACAAGCAGGGTGTGCCCACGAAATAGAGACCCTAGAGGGTGAAGAAGCTTTGAAACCCCTGACCATCATAGAGGAACCTTTAGAGAAGATGGTTGTATATAACAAGGTAACCGACTCAAGGGGAAAAAATACAGGAGGACCTGCTGTGGAAAGTGCATGGCGAGAATGTGGATGTTGAAAGTACTGCAGTCAGACCAGGGCACCATAGCCAAGAAGACATCTAGCCCTTTACAGCGTGACCTGAGGGGAGGCACGCCATCCCAGAGTCCTGGCTGATCTCACACAAAGAAGGTCCAGAGTATCAAGTGTGTGACTGTTGCCAACATCCTTGTCCCAGGATAAAAGCATGTGCCGGCTGTCATGGGAGCAAGACGGCATCTTTCTCAGAGGCCCACTGGAGTGTCCAAGACATCTGCTACTGGAAGCCAGAGATTCCAGAGTAGGAGCCATGTTTGTATGTGGAAAAAGACCGAGGAGTATTTGTGGCACTTTAGAGACAAACACATGTAGTTGGTATAAGCATACGTGCACTAGAACCCATTTTAGTAGAGGCATTGATGGGAACATACAGGAGGATACACACATATATATATGCACCAAGAGAGAACATAAAATGTTGGAGCCTGCACTGTAAATATGTGGCTAATTGATTAAGGTGCGCTATAATCGTCAGGAGGGGAAAAAATTGTAATGGTAATCAATCAGAAAAGTTGACAAGAAAGTGTGAGTAAAAATAAGGGGTTAAGTGTTGCAATAGATTGCAGTTTGTGTTATGACCCAGCCACTCCCAGTCTTTTTTCAAGACTAATATGATGGTAGCCACTTTGCAAATTAATTGCGGGTTAGCAGTTGCAGTCTGCATTTCTGAAATTTTTTTGTAAGGCTTGCCACTGTTTTAGTCTAATACTGGCTTTTCAATGTTATGATTTCTGATGTTAGAGTCATCATATTCATCAAGTGCATATCGTTTAGAAAGGAAAATCTACTTGATACTTCTTTGTACACTTCACCTCTCCTACGAGGGTCAAGTGTCTCAATTTTAGCACCGTAAGTAGATACGTGAAATTTCTCTCTAGGCTCCAATGGTGTTTCTGTTGCACTTCTACCATTTGTTTTCCTGATTTGCTTGCGGGACTGGGGCACTTTGTAACGGATCAGGCAAGGTTCTTTTGATGTGTCTTCAGATCCTTTGAAAGATTCCTCAAAGTGTGTAAGTGGTCTGCTAATGATTGACAGAGGTCTGCACGTTTTCAAATCCAATTCTTTTTCTTGGAGAGCTTTACTTGTGTGGTAAAAGTATTGTAAAATTTCATTTCACATGGTCAACCTGAATACAAATTCTAGTGCTTGCATCTTGTTTGCAATGTTTTCTGCCTCTCGTATAGTTTCTCCCTTTTGTGATTGGTCTTCAGCTATACTTTGTAATGCAACCACATTCTTTGAGTAGGACTCCAGAATTGCACTTCTTGCCACTGCATGTGCCTTCCAGCAGGTATTAGAAAGAAATTTCAACACACGAGCATTGCCATAATATGTTTTAATACCTGCCCATCTGTGCATTGAGGCAGAGAAAAAAGTATAAAGTAACTGGACGGTTGACAAAAAACTTACTGCCACCAGACAACTAAAAGCACATATTTTCTTGAGTAAGTATGATGGGTTATGTTGCCATCATTCCCATATTTTTGAGATATGGCCTGGTAAAACTGCACGACAATTTCCACCAATCTCCAGAAATTTCCATTCTGCAATGATCAAATGTGTTATTTGCTCCTCGGAAAGGCAGCCCACGTTCCGCTAATATTTGAATAACGGCTATGACACACTGCAAGACATATTGCAAATATTCATGCTCTCCTTTAATTTGTTCTTCCAATTTTTGTGTCACTCCAAAGCCCTGTCTTCGATTTAAATATTATTTAATAATAAAATAGATAAATAAATATTAATTATAAAATATATTTAAATATAACCTTGACTCTCTGTGAGCAATGATATTTTCATGTTGTTCACTTTTTCCCATGATGCTTTTTTGAAATCTGATAATCACATTTTTTTTAAAAAAAATCCCTTTTTTTGCTGCCCCCTGCTTTGCTGGTGCCCTAAGTATGTGCTTAGTCTTCCAGGTGTAATCCAGCGCTGGATGTGTGTGGGATTGTCATTTAGGATTGGTTATAGGTCTTTCATGATGCGCTGGAGAGGTTTTAGGTGGGGACTGAAGGTGAGAGCTAGTGGCATTCTGTAACTGAATTTTTGGCTCTGTCCTCTAGTAAGTGACTTCTGGGTACCTTCTGGCTCTGACAATCTGTTTCTTTATTTCAGCAAGGGTTATTTTTCATTTTAAGTATGCGTGCTAGAGATTTGTTAGTGTTTTCTGTTGAATTATTGCAAACGAGATTGAAACTTAGAGTTTGGCTGTACACAATGGATGGTGTGGTGTGCTCTGGATGGAAGCTGGAGGTATGTAGTTAAATATAGCTATCAATAGGTTTCCAGTATAGGATGATGTTTATGTGACCTGCGCTTATTAGAGATGTAGTGTGGCGGATGTCGATCACTTTTGTGGCCTTGTACAGGCTGAGGTTCACGGGGAATGGAAATTGTTGATATCATGGTGGAATTCCACAGAGATTTTTTTCTATGGGTCCAGATGATGAAGCTATCGTCAATGAGCACAAGAAGAGTAGCAGTGTTAGAGAAAGAGAGCTAAAGAAGTCTTCCTCTAAATCAGCCATAAAAATGTTACGCTACTGTGGGGCCATGTAGATGCCCATAGCAGTGACCAATGTCACTTGATGATATACATATTACCCAAATGTTAAATAATTGTGAGTGACTACAAAAGCATGAGGCTTAGCTACCAGATGTCACATGACAATTGCTCTCAGCATGCATCCCCACTATCATTGCGCCGCATTACAATTGGTCATCCCAAACTCCTCCAACTACTATTCTAGAAAATTCTTTGACCTCCAAGTAAATTGGCTAACAATGGACCTTGATGCGAATCCAAATCTGAGCTTTCCTAAAAAAATTAGGACTAACAGGTGGCAAATGCTCTGGTGGTAGAGAGTTGAGTCAAGGCTTGACATCTGACTTGCCACGTGTTACTCCAAAACTCCATCTTTTAGATCGGGGAGAGAGAAGGGTTTCTACCCACAAGCGAGAAACTATATTACCCCCTTGAAATCCCACCATTTATCTTCATCTGGCATGAAAGATATTCACTTAACCCCAAAGAGGTGCCTTAAAAGAAACTGGAATAAAGGACAGTAACCACAGGGATGTGTTTGCTCCATTCAGATTAAGAGACAGTCTAGTCTGTAGAAAAAGCTTCTTGGGACAGGGGAAATTTACCTGCATTTACTTTCTTACAGTAGTTGGATGAGAACTGTGTGTTTTATGTTATTTATTTTCTGCTTGGTAACTCACTTTGTTCTGTCTGTCATTATGTGGAACCACTTTTTCTATTAAAAAAAATCATTTTTACTTATTATTTAACCCAGAGTAGCTAATTCATTTCTGGGGGCTCAGACAGCTGGGAACTGGGTAGCTGGGTGTTGGAGACAGGAGAACTTCTTAATGCTGCAGTTTTGTGGGGAGGTCGTTCAGATCTGGATTTCTGTTTGTGGTAGGCCTGTGTGTCTGGCACAACCAGAGAAAGCACTCAAATCCAAAACTGTCAGGGAAAACAGGCTCAGAATTAGTCCCGGCACATCAAGTGACAGTTCCCATGAGGGTTTCTGTGACCCAAACTCTCAGAGGGGAGTACTGACATAAGGTAAATATGAACTGAATGGCATTGCTGGTGTGAGTGGTGCGCAGAGGCAGTGGTTATGGAGTTGTCTGACCTGGTGGCTATTGGGGTGCAAAACTGCTGCCCAGAGATTCGCCCATAGCGGTGAGGTGGATTGTGAACGAGCAAGGAGGTGGATTATGAAAGAGCAAGACTGCAGCTGCCCCAAAGAGACCTTTATGGACCAGGTGGTGACGTGAGCTTTGACAAACACAATCTAGCCCACAGACAGCTAAGCTATAGAAATAGCTAAGAAAATAGCATGGAGCTGTGAAAGAGCAGAGGGACCAGCCCAAGTCACCCATAAGAGCCGAGGCCTTACAGCTTTGTGAACGGGTCACAGGCTGGAAAGCCAGGTCATGAGATGAGCGCCAAGTCCCAAGGTCAGGGGTCAGATTCCCGTCTTGTATGGGTTTTCTTTGACTTCTGGCAGTGGGTTTCCAAGCTCCATGAGTATGGCTCAAGCACTGCTAAACAAGCTACTCTCTGGTTTTCCTAGGTGCATCTGAAAGGGTTGAACTGAAGAGCGGACTGCGTGGCCTGGCTCCTTGAAGGCCATGACTCAGGTAGGTGCACAGCGGGGTTCAGAAAAGGGCAGGGTACTGGTTTGTCCCATGGTGAGTGGTGTCAATTACCAGCCTGTCTAGGGAAAGAGCAGGGTTTGTGGCGCTTGATAGCCAGGGAGGGGATGGCAACCTGTCTGCAAGCACCCAGAAAATCTGGGAGCCTCCTCTTGGCACACACTCCCCCTCCTGCTGTGGGCAGGGATTCACGCCAGACACCTCGAGTACCCCAAAAAGTGTCCCTAGGAGCAGCCCCAGCGTGCAATGGGTGGAGTAAGTGGGGGGAGCTGGGTGAGAAGGGTGCTGGACAGGTGGGAAGAAATGGGAACTGGGAACCCTAGTAAACAGCTGGCGTCTGGCATCCTTGCAGAACCCCTCACCTGTTTCATTGTGCTGTCCAGCTGAGCCAGAGCTATGCCCACAGGGCAGTCAGAACCCCAGAGCCAGCCGCTGCCCTCCTCCTACATGCACGCCATGACCCAGTTCTGGCCTCTCTGCAATTGGATCCAGCCCAGAAGACCCTGCCCTCCCTTTGAGTGAAGGTTCCATTGGCAAACACAGAAACACGAACAAGCTCCTCTATCCCCATCATGTCCCCCGAGGAGACATGTGGCCATGCCGCCCCCCCCCCAAGCACTTAAAAACCTTTCCCCTGCTCCTTTTGCCCTCCACCATTAGTTTCAGCCCTTGATGGCGCACGGGATTGCAGCATTCAAGGGACTCCCGGCAATCCCTGCCCGTGCAGCGAGCTGTGGCCAGGCCAGGCACTTGGCTCCTGTGGGTCACAGCAAACTAAGTAGTCAGCCCACCTTCACCCCCGATCCCGGGGGGAGAGGCTGCTTGGAGAGGGCAGGGTCAGAGCCTGGCCTCGTCCTGCCAATGCTGCCGCCATCTCCGACAGGTTGATTTAGAGCCTGCCAAGCCCTACCCAGGCTTACACAAGTCTTTGGGGGTTGGTCCGGCATGACAGACACAGTCACTGCCCCACCTTGAGCGTGTTTATTGCAATCATCCAATGCCGTAATGAGGAGCAATCCCTGTCATGGAGGGGCTGGTGCCCACAGCCTATGAACGGGTGGCCTTGGCTTGGTATCAGCACGTGGGACAGACAGTCTGGATTCAGATCCTCATCTGGGGATGCTGTGAGAGTTTGGCACAGGTTAATGTACATCAAGCGGCAGAGGGGAGAGCAGTGCAGAGCTCACTGGGGGATGTCCCTGCACATCTGGGCCCTGATCTCGGGAGCCCAGCTCAGAGCATCCTCATCACTTTGTTGATCCAATCAACGTAGAACGAGACGCGAGTGAAGATGGCTGGCTGGTCCTTGCGGGCACACACACGCATTGGGGTAATGATGCCCTCCAGCACCCAGCAGTCGTGGGTCAGGCAGGCCAGTGGTCCCCCATAGTCACCCTGCAGGAACAAGAGAACATGCCAACTCCTGCACCTGCGCTGGCCCCCCTCAGCACAGTCAGGGATTAGGAGTGCCAGGACAATAAGCAGGGCTCCTGGCCTCAATCCTTTGCTCTTGCCTTGCCCCACTATGTCCCCCAGAGCCACGTCCAGCCCTGCCCCCTCACAGATCCTCTCCGTGCTCATCTTACATGGCCCCCTCCAACAGGATCCACTTCCAGCCCCCACACAGCATTCTCCTCCCGCATGGCACTTCTTCCCAGCCTGTCCAACATAGTACTCCGCTCCCACACAGCACTCCCTCCCAGCCTTCCCCTGAGGACCCTCTCCTTCCCCACTGTGCTCCTGTTCCCTCCTTCAAGACACTCCCCTCTGCCACAGTACACGCCTCGCCATAACACTTCCCTCCCCTCCTGTCCCCCCAGAGCACTCTCCTCCAACCTAGCACTGCCCGCCACCCTGCCCCTTCAGTACTCCCCTCCTGCCAGCATGCCCCTTCCAGCATGTCCCTCATCTCACCTCACAGGCCCCCACCCTGGTTCGCAGGGGCGCAGTACACAGCTCACTCGCCTTCACCTGGCCTCGGACAGCCATGTTGCACTCCTTGTTGCTCATCACAGGCAGCTTGGCCACGTTGAGCAGAGTCTTATTGCCAGTACCTGGGGAAGGAAGGAGAGAGCAGGTGAAGGACCTCGGGGCTAAAGCCCAGGACTTGTGGCCCCATCTCGCTCCCCGACACCGGCTTGGTCAGGGCTGGCTGGCGGGGAGGCTGGCAAGGCCAGGAGGGTGTCCCTGGCTGTGATCTGATGTGGCAGCGGTGGAGGGAATGGGGCAAAGGTGTGGAGTAGAAGAGAAGCCTCATGGGGCTCCTGTAGCAGTCGGGCAGGGAAGATAGGGGTATCATTGCAGACAACCCCAGCCTGGAGTAGAGTCTGGATGACTCTAGGAGTGTCTGTGCCCATGGCATTTTCTAGTCCTCACCTCCTGGCTGCCCCCTCCCTGCCACTGGGTGTGTACCTCCAGTTTCACCCCATCCGGCGATCTCACACTCTGTGTTCTCAGGCACGACGTAATGCTCCGGTGGGAGGCAGATCAGAGCCACTCGCTTGTTCAGAGTCGCTGGCCTGTCAAGAGAGAGCAGTGCCATACAGCTGCCCGCCCACCCCCTGCGTTCTAATCCCACAGCGTCCATGACCACCCAACTCCCAGCATGGCACTGCAAACTCTGCCCTCGCCAAGGCCTTCAGCACAGACGGATGTGGAGCAGTCTCTGAATGTTACGTGAACACAACAAGACGGCTGCAAGGAGTCCGGGCCAATGACTCACAGAGGTTTGAACTGCCCTATTCAGCTCTGTCCAGACCTGGGGGTGCTGACTCAGTCCCAGAATTTGGTGTTAGCTGCGTGATTCCCCCCACGCTGGCCCAAGTTTCCTGTCCCCTGCCTGCAACTGCCTCTAGCTTACCAGGGGTTGGGGGTACCAGGTGGATGTCAGTGCGTGCCCCTGCGTGGAGCCATGACACCAGGCCATTGTGTGTGGGGGCGGGCGGCGGCGTGGTGTCAGGAAAGGAGAGCTAGAACCAGGGACTGGAAGCACAGCCACAGATGAGCCGCTGAGGTGTCCTTCAAGCTTCCCCCTTCCTAGCACTCCTGGAACAGGGAGGAAGCGGTGCTAAACCAGGCTGCCTGGCTGCAGGCCTGAGGGATTGGCATGAGCTTGGCTGCGCTGCAGAGATTTGTTCTGAGGGCTGTATGGGCCGCATCACAGCCAGGCACCTGCCCTGAGGTTATGCCACCTGCTAAGGCCAGAAACTTCCCCACCTACCTCCCTGTCACAGTCAGACACCTGCCCCATGGGCCAGCCCCATGCATCATCAGCTCCCACCACTCCTGCACCACCCTTCCCATTGTGGGCATCCTGCATGCCTGGGCAGCACATGCCCTGACTGTGCCTAGCACCCCCAGCTGGCTCCTGGAGGTTCTCTGGAGCCAGCCGGACCTTACACTCCTTATAGGGAAAGGGGAGAACCCCCAATTGGAGGGAAAGGCTGCCACAGCAAGAGCTGCATGAGGCCTTCGCACCGGGTCTCGCACCACCAAGGCGACACACTCTACCTGCTCACCTGGCTAATTTCAGTAGGACCAGGTCGGATGTGGAGGGTCCGCAGACAAGTTTCAAGATGGGGATGGCTTGTTTGTCGGGGTCGCTGGGGCTGGGGTCCTTGAAGAGGGTCCCAACTTGGACCTCGTAGCTGGACAGGTCAGCGTCACTGCCAGAGGAGGCATGATTCAAGCTGCAGCACATCACTCCAGCACACTGCCCCCAGCCCTCACTCTACTCCTCAGATGCACTCAGCAGAAGCTCCCAGTGTAGGGTTGCCAGCTGTCTAATTACACACATCCAATCACTCTTTGCCCGCCCCCCTGAATCACCCTATATCCAAGTCCCCGCCCCACTCATTCCATCCCCTCCCTTCCAATGCTCACTCTCCCCCACCCTCATTCACTTTCACCAGGCTGGAACAGGGGGGTGCGTGCAGGGGTTGGGCTGGGGCTGAGGGGTTTAGAATGTGGGAGGGGGGTTCCAGTCTGCAGGAGGAGGTGCAAGCTCTGGGAGGGAGTCTGGGGTCCTGGAGAAGGCTCAAGGCTCTGGCTGGGGACACAGTAGATTAAGGCAGGCTCTCTGCCTGCCCCAGCTCAGCGCCACTCCCAGAAGTGACCGGCACGTCCCTGCGGCAGGGGGTCATGGAGGTCTTTGCATGCTACCCCTGACCCAAGCGCCGACTCCACAGCTCCCATTGCCTGGAAACTGTGGCCTGTGGGAGCTGTCGGGACAGTGCCTGCAGGCAGGATCAGCATGCAGAGATGAGGACTCAGAGATGTGCTAGCTACTTCCAGGAATGGCCTAAAGCCAGGGGCTAATGGGGGAGGGGTCTGCCTTAGCCCCACTATGCTGAAGATCGGTTTGGTCTGAGGTAATCGCTGCCCGGCCAGAGTCCCTGCCCCAGGTCGAACCCCATCATACACCCTAAATTGCTCCCTGACCCTGACCCTCCACCCGGATCCCAAGCCCGTGCCCTGGCCCTGAGCCCCCCTCCTGTACCCAAATTCACTCCTGCATACTGCCCCCTTGCCCAAGGTACACGCCAAACCCTTTCGCCCCAGTCCAGTGCCCGCAACCCAACCCCATGCCTTAGCCTAGTGAAAGTGAGTGACCGGGGGGGGTAGGAATTGAATGACCAAGGTGAGGCCTTGAAGATGGGGCTGGATAGGGCAGGGCAGGGCAAGGGAGCTTGGTTTTTGCATGATTAGACAGCTGGCAACTCTACAGGCTGTGCAGGGGCTCTCTCACAGGCCCCCGTATCTGAAGCCCTGCTTTCCTGGCCATGGTGCCCTTAGGAGTGGGCGAGCAAGGATTGGCCCCTCCCTGCTGGTCTGGGACTTCACAGTCCAGGAAGGTCCTCCAAGACAGTCCGTGTCTGGCCATCACTACAGCAGCCCCCTCATGCCCATGCCGAAGGGCTCGCTCTGGGGCTGATACATGCCATGCGGCACAGGTAGGTAGAAAGGATAGGAGGTGAAGGGACAAGACACAGGCTCCTATTGCACCCACCAGTGCTGCTGCAGTAGTGCTAGTCAACAGGCCCATCTGCCCACCCATCACTGCTCCCCAGCCCATCACTGAACCTGGCCCCGTTATGATAACAACACTTGGACTGGCACTGAGCACCTGAAAGCCACCAGCTAGCTGATCTCTGGACCAGCCAGGGTCCAGTGTGTCCAGAACGATCTGTAAACTGTCCTCTGCTCCATCCCCACTCACAGTGCCATGTGTTCTTACACAGAACACCACATTTCCTCCCCCAGAGGGGCCTCAGGACATAACTGACACCTTACCAGGACGAGAAGCACTGGCGCGTGCTGATGACCCATTGCTCCTTCACCAGGGATCCTCCGCAGAAATGCACTCCTTCCCTGCGGGGCAGAAAGCACACAGCATATGGAAGAGGCAGGGTCCAGGCAGCGCACCTGCCTGCCTCACGGGGCCTGGCAAGCTAGTTAGCACCAGATGGAGCTGACAGCAATAATAAAGAGGAGGTGAAGGAATTGATCACTGTGCAGAATATCAGCACAGGAACTGAATCTTTCATCTTGGGCTCTTCAGCCTGGCAGAGAAAGTCCATAAGCGGGATGTGGAAGCTAGACATGTTCATCGTGGAAATCAGGCTTACATTTTTTACTGGTGAGAACAACCAACCATTGGAACAACTTACACAGGGTCCTTGCGGATTCTCCCCCACTGACAATTTGTAACTCAAGATTCACTGTTTTCTGGCTCTAGGAAATGTTCTCTGGCCTGTCCTACAGGAGGTCATATTGGCTAAGGTCTGAATCTCCAGACTGCCAAGCTTCTCTGAGCCCTGGGTGCACTTGGCCTCCAGAAGGTCAATAAGGTGTATGAGGACTCTCGGCAGCATTTGCTGCTGTCAGAGAGATGAAATCACTGGTGTGCATGGCACTTTGGCTCATTGTAGGATGGTACTGTGGGGCTCAGCTCGATGCAGCTCAGCCTGCCTCTCGCTCTTCTGTGGGGAACCCATGAAAGGAGGTTTGACCACCACTGGCTGTTCTAGCAATGCCAGTCCCCTGCTGTTGAAGCTTCCAAGTGCCTGGGGAGGGTCTGGATGCTGGGCAACTGTAGTGTGCATTGTGAGGCCCAGGGGCAGGTACCAATGTTAGTGGCTTACTGACCCTCCAAGCCCGTGCCTGGCGAGCCATGGGGGCGGAGGGCTGCTCAGAATGGACCCCCATGTTCTGGGGACACTGCTCACCGGTTGCGGATGCTGACGGTCCATGGTGAGTTCCCGGGGAGCCCCCCGATGATACGGCCCTTCAGCTGAAGGCGCTCGTCCCTCTTGCCACACTCGGCAAAGACCACATTATCTGCAGGCAGGGGGAAGATGAGGGGTGCGCAAAGGGGCCAGGACCAACAGCAGACTCAGCAGGAGCTTCCCAAAGATTCCCTCAGCTAGAGACAGGTGATCTGGCTCATTTCCCAGTCCTGAGAGGGAGGTGGGGTCACCTAGGGGGCTCTGTGGCCTCAGCTCCTGAGCACTCTCCCCAGATTGAGCTCGCCCTGCATAGCCCTAGCACCTGGACTCTGGCCACAGCTGAGAGCATTTACCTGCAGTCTCCAGGATTGACGGCGTCTTGTCACCTGCTGGGGAAACAAACCAGAGGTGGGGAACATCAGTTGCCCCAAGACGTGGGTCAGAGTAGGTGAGCTGAGCATGGATGGTGCTAGTCCCAGGGATTGGCCAAAGCACAGCCTGGGGTTGCGCTGTACAGCGACACAGTCCTGCGGCTTCATTCCCTGAAGGGGGTCTTCAGTCAACCCAGCTCCCCACCCCCACTTTGCAGAGACCCAGCTCCTTTTACTACTGATTAAATCTTTTGAAAACTCTTCTGGGTTTCCAGCGAACCACCATTCTGGGGTGTGCCCAGGAGCACCACACTGGTACTGAGCAGCACTGGAGTGGGGTGATTGAACCCTTAATTACACTCCTTCATCACCTCCTCCAGTGCACACATGCCCTCTGAGAGCCTTCTGGCCATGGCCTGTCTGTGGCCCCAGAGCCCTACCTGCCTGACACAGACATGGCTGGATACCTGGAATCCAGAGGGCAGTTTAAGGGGGAAGGCTTGGGGCCAACAATCTGCCCATCCCTCAGTCAGTCCAGGTCTTCCCTGAGCAGGCTCACTGGGAGGCCAGGGCTGGTTGTGCTCTGGAGAAGCCACTGGAGGGGGCTTTGAGAGGTGAACCTGGCAGTGGCCCTGCCTATCTTCAGTGTGGGGCACTGGGTCGACAAAAGGCTGGGCCACAGGCCAGCCCGGCAGAGGGGAGCCAGGCCGCAGCCCACTGCATTTTCTCAACTCAGCTGCTTGACTTCAGTCCCCAGAGAACCTGGAGTGGGGCAGCAGCCATGGGACTGAGCCATCTCCTCTGCATGCCAGGCACCCACCGCAGGGCTTGATGGCGCAGTAATCAAACTGGGTGCTGGGGTCCGTGGTGTAGCACCAGGGCCCGTGGCTGTCGTTGTCAGGGTTGCGGCAATAATTTTCCTCCAGGCTCATGGCAGGGAACATAGCAGGAGAGAACCTGGGAGGAGATGGGGAAATCAGCCCTGTGTCCCTCATCCCCGACCGCTCCCCCACTGCAGGTCACCCCCTCCCCGCCTTGCCCCTCAGGCCAAATTCTCATAGCCACTCTCCTGCCCTCTCACCTCTCAGCCCCTCTAGCCACTCTGTTGCTCCTTGCACCGCAGTTAACCCCCAACTAGCAGCCACTCTTCTGCTCCCTGACCCTCAGCCCCGCTCACCCATCTTCCCCCGTTACCGTCAGCCCCCTCAGCCACCCTCTTACTTGCACCACCACTCAGACATCCCAGCAAGTCTCCTGCCTCTCACCCCTCAATTACCCCTGTACATTGTTGACCACTATATACATAATTCCAGCACCTCAGTTACCCTCCTGTCCCTGCCTCTCAGCTCCTTGTCCCTCAACACTCCCACTGCCGCCTCCTCATCTCGCACCCCGCCAGCCTGTTTTCTCTCTATCTCCCGACCTTTCAACCTTCCCACCTCTCATTCCAACATTCCCCAGAACTCCTCCCCCAAGGTGGGTGCTATTCTCACTGCCCCAGCCCTGCATCTCCCCTTGACCCAGGGGTTTCATGGCAGGATCACATGCCTAGGTTCCTGGGCCCAATGCAGGGACCTCCCTGCCTGGGACCTCTCCCAGTGGCCGTGGGGGGCCATTACTGGCAGAGGGGAGATCCCGCACTTACTGGGGTATGTGGGGCGACCCTGCTGACCACTTCTGGCAAGTGACTCCCTTCCGGGTCTTGCTGATCTTGCCTCTGTACAGCTCGCCATTTCCACGGTAACAGTCTGGGGGCAGGGAAGGGAAAGGACAACTGTTACCGGTGATGCACAGCTCCCCCCAGCTCCCTGGCCCCAACATGATACCCCCTCAGGGACCATCCTGGCACCGCCAGCCTAGTTCGCCCTGCCCTGCTCCCAGACGGCCAGAGACTGCCTAGGAGGTAATACACACACTATGTTCAGTTATTGTAGGGTCGCTCCTGGGCACTGGGCTGTGGACTCTAGTACTGTAGGGTCTCTCCAGGGTACTGGTTTGCACACACTAGTTTGTTATTGTAGGGTATGTCCTGGGCAGTGGGCTATGGGCACTAGTTATTGTAGGGTTGCTCCAGGGCAATGGGCTGTGAGCACTGGTTTGTTATTGTAGGCTCGCAAGGCAGCCCAGTGTTTCCTCCCCTCCAGGGCAGTCCTCACCCTCCACCTCCACCTCCTCGGTGCAGCGTTTGATCTGGAAGCAGAAGGCGACGCGCATGCTGGGCAGGCTGGTGAAGCACCAGGGGGCCTCTGAGCCATCAGGGTTCCGGCAGTAATTCTCCCGCAGATCCCTGGCAGACATACCAGCTCAGATTGGGAATGTCACAGCCAAGGACGCCGCGGAGGTGTTCCTGTGGGTAGCAGGCTGGAATTTCCAAGGATACAGCTGCCCAGAGTGCCCCGCACAGGCACACCAGGGGCACCTCCCCCTTAACTGTGGCGTCAGGCTATAGGAATTTGCAGGCAGCTCCCTCCTCCCCAGTCCCTGCAAGGTTGGCTCCACCCCATCTGGGCCAGGGCCATACCTCTGCTGCAGTCACTGAACCAGCAAACCCTGCCTGGACTCACACCATACTCCCAGCCCTGGCTGGCTCCTCAGGCTGGCTCCCATGCACAGCCAATCTCTCCCACCCAGCTGCACCTGGGGCAATATTACAGCTGCCAGACCGATATCTATATGGCCGCAGGGGAAGCCTGCAGCGCCTGGGACCTAAAACAGGGAGTCTGGATACAGCTGGCTCAAGCCACAGCAGCCTTTGTGTTCACGCCATACAGGATCCTGGACGTTTATTAAGACAACTAGATCAGTGTGTGCTATTTCTGGGCTTCATTGGGGGTGGCGGGGGCTGGTAACCCCTCCCCAAGGTACCCCTCCAGGATCCCCCCAGTTACCCCTCCCCAAGCTAGCCCCCAATCACTCCTTCTCCAACTAGCTTCCCCCTCATAGGGACCCAATATGATCCCTCCCCCAACTAGCCACTCCTCTTCCAGTTCACGCCGGCAATTCCTCCCACAGCTAGCCTGTCACAGGGACCCCAGCCACACTTCTTCCAGTCAGCACCCCCATTCACAGGCACTCCCGGCAAACTCTCCCACAGCTAGCCTGTCACAGGGGCCCCAGCCACTCTTCTTCCAGCTAGCCTCCCACTTAAAGCCACTCTCAGCAATCCCTCCAACAGCTAGCTTGCCACAGGGACCCCAGGTGACCCCCCTTTCTGCACCTAGCTCCTGCTCTCACAGGGACAACTGGTGAATCTTCCCCACCTCCAGCTAGTTCCCCCTTCCAGGGACCCCAGCGACCTCGCCAACTAACCTCCTCCCAAGGACAGAGCAACCCCTCCTCCTTAGTCGCTTCTCACAGGAACCCCTGGAAACCCTGTGCCCAGATAGCTCCCAGGAACCATCCAGCAATCCTTTCACAGATGCACAGTCAATTCTTCACCCTGTGCACAAGGATGCCCCTCTGTCCCAACCTTCCAGCATATAGACCTCAAGGAACTCCTCCCTTCCCCGCACACAAGTGGTCCATCGCATACTTGCACTCGTATGCCTCGGGCCGGAAGTGGTGCCAGTGGGGGGTCTGAGTGTCCCAGCGCTGGCAAGGGATCCCAGATGTGGTAACGTTCACCTTGCCTCGGTAGCCTTCGCCTTTGTGCTTGAAGCAGCTGGTGGTGGTGTCTGAGAGGAGTGGGCGTTTCTCTTCTTCTGTGTATGTGGGCAGCAAGAGAGGCCAAGCATCACTGGAGGATGGCTCGGAAGCACAAGGAAGCAGGGAGGAGTGGTGTATGCTGTGGGCACTAGGATACCTTGCACCCTGGCACCATCCCGTTGACAAGGGGACTGGTCGCGCTGCAAACCCTTCACTGAGAGGGCTCTGTCACGCACTCAGGGCTGTGAGCCAGAGGCTGGACCTCATGGGCTTTCTGAAATACCCCTAAGGGCATGGGTTGTGATCTTGAGTGGGTGCTGTATGAGGGATTGGGGTGCTACTCATCCCTTGCACGGGGCAGAGCAGAGAGCAGTGTTGAGCAGAGAACAGGGGCAGCAGGGGGCATTGGCGAGAAAAGGTCTGTCATGGCTACAGGGCTCGACTCCACTGTGGCGTGGGAACTGGGCAAAGTGGAATGGAGTGGCCCTGCCAGGTGGCTACACCGCACACCACCAGGGGCCAGAGCTACATTGGGCACGTCGGCATTGCTCTCAGTGAGGTTAACGATTAGATGGAATAGCACAGCACTTACTGCACTTGCGGAGGTGGCAGAATTCCCGCTCCCGGGCAGGGTCCGTGGTGTAGCACCAGGGGCCCACGGAGTTGTCAGGGTTGCGGCAGTAATTGTCATCCAGATCCTTCTCAGGGTATCTGAGTGGGACAAAGGGGGCGGGGTTGAGAAAGATGAGGGAGACCATGGTATTTACAAAGGCACGTTCTGATCATGTACTGGTCCAAGAGCATCTGGGATGTGCTCTCTCCCAGGACGTGGGCTTGCAGTGCAGCCAGAGAGCCTGATCTTCGGCAGTGACCAACATTGTTTATGGGACATGGCCAGGATCTCACAGAAACTCGGTGCTGGGCCCTGCCTGAACATGTGTTGGGCCTCAGCAGTGGCAAGGGTGCTCCTCTGCAGGTAGCAATGCCAGCCTGAGGGCTCAGCACTGGCAGCAGGGAGGGTCTCTGCTTGTGCCCATCCCATCCCAGAATGCCAGGACCCCCGGCTGGTCCACACTCACTGCAGGGCCTGTGTAGTGCTGAGGGCTCAGGCTTCCCAGTTCCTAACAATCCATGGGCAGAAACCAGTGACCTCAGGGAACTCACTGCTCTGGACAGAGTGCTGAGCTGCCCCGCACCACCCAGAGATACTCCCTCTTGAGCCACGCCCACCCGAAGGCCAGGATATTTCCATCCCATGATGAGAACATCCCACGAGGGCTGAGCAATCGCCACCCCAAGCAGAGAAGGTTGGTACTTGTGGGGATGGTATGGGTGCTTGTGGGGGTGCTGCAGGTCCCAGCGCTGGCACTCCCGCCCGGACTCTGTGTGGTCCACTAGGCCCCGGTAATCTTCCCCGTTACAAAACACGCACTCCGCTGCAAGAGAGAGTCATGGTTCAAGCATGTTATGAAGCAGGGCACATGCAGGCTGGCAGCTCTGAAGTCCTCTGTCAGATATTCTGGTGGACATCTCTGGCACTGAACCCAGAGAATCCATGGCATGCCCAACCCTGCCTCCAGGAGAGCCCCCCCATCACAGAACATCACCCAGCAGACTAGTGCCAGGCAAGTCTTTGTGTGTAGAACCCTGGATCCAGCACATCTATGCATGGTGTTGTGCAGTGGTGAGAGGGCATGTGTGGGCTGGGTGCTGGTGTGGGGGGCAGTATCCAACCATCACACGAAGTGGGTGAGGTTTCCGGCCATTGCACGTGAGAGAGGGCTACTCCATGCATAGGAGCATATATGCTGAGTCCACGTGTGCTCTGGGAACGGAGCACCCATGGTTAAAAAAAGGTGTGCTCAGCACTCACTGGTCACAGCTGTTTCCCGCCTCTACTCATCAGCTGATGGAGGAACATTGCTGCCTAACAGCTAATGTTAAGTGAGGCGCTGCCAATTAGCTGATGGGGGGGGGTTGAAGAGCGGCAGGTGTTCAGCAGCCTCGGGGATGGGGGGGTAGGATGGAGGCAGGAAGAGGTGGCGCAAAAGTAGGGCCTTGAGAAAAGGGGATAAGCACGGTTGGGGCCTCAGGTGAACTGGGGGGTTGAGAACCCCCAGAAAAAAGGAAAAAGCACCTGAGATTGCAGGGAGGGGTGTTTACTCACCATCTTCACACTTCTTGATGCCACAGCTCTGGTGCCGGACGGCCGGGTCCATGGTGTAGCACCAGGGCCCTCGCTCATCTCTGTCTGGGTTCCGGCAGTAGTTCTCCTCAAGGCCATTTCGCAGAGAGGGAGAAAACCTGGTGTGACACAGAGAGTGCCAGGGGCTGGGATGATTTTATTGAGTGGGAACCCAGACCAGCTGGGGCTGCGCTCTGAACACTCAGGCCAGGGCTACATAACAAACATAATTCAATGCAAGTGGCCTGGCATGCATCGCCTTAGGCTATGTCTACACTACAGCCAGATTGCCTCTCCGGCTATCAAGTCACCAGGGGTTGATTTAGCAGGTCTAGTGAAGACCCACCAGATCCACTGCAGAATGCTCTCTGGTCAACCCATGTGCTCCACCCTAAATGAGAAGAGTAAGGCCGGTCTCATCTAGATGTGATAAATAAATCTAGAATAAGAGTGCTCTTCCCTTCGACGCCAGAACTCCACCACCATGAGCGGCGGAAGGGAAGTCGATGGGAGAGAGGCTGCGGTTGACTTACCGCCATGAGGACACCAAGATAAGGCGACCTAAGATATACCAACTTCATCTATTTTAGATGAGGGAGTTCAGACGTGACCTTACGTAAGTTAACGGGAGAGTCTCTCTCATCGATCTAGTGCGATGTAGTCACCGCAATTAGTTGACCTGTACTATGGTGACTCCAGCTACATAGCTGGAGTAGTGTTGCGATAGTGTTGACATAGCCTGAGTTATGCATGTGTCTATTTACGTTTGCCTTCAGCAGATGGAAGCACCCCATTAACCATCCCAATAAAACTGCCTCCCAGAGTGGTGTGTGTGACACTTTGTGTCCCCCTGTGACACGCTGTCACACCCTGACACCTCCATATTCACCACTCTGTTATAATTATGAAATTTGTACAAAGTGAACATTGTGAGGTAGCATTCGGGTTGGATTGTATCTGGAGTGATGAATTTTCTGATATGTGTGTCACTGAAACTTGTTGTGAAACACCCATAACTAGCCTTTCAGGGACAAAAATGAAGAAGCTAGACAGTGCTTAATGGCCCAAAAATAAAGACAGGCAGCCTAGGGATAATGGCTGCTATGTAAGGGCATGTGACCAGACCACTTGACAATGAACTCAATTTTAGTACTTGTATTTTTCCACAATGCTGATAAATGCAAACCAATGTACATTGGAAAACATAATTCCAACTATACATATAAAATGATAGGATCTTAATTAGCTATTCTCACTCAAGAAAGAGATCTTGGAGTAATTGTGGATAGGTCTCTCAAAACAGTCGCTCAATGTGCAGCAGCAGTCAAAAAAGCAAACAGAATGGTGGGAATCATTAAGAAAGGGATAGATAATAAGAGCAAACATATCATATTGTCTCTATATAAAACCATGGTAAGGCCACATATTGAATACTGTGTGCAGATGTTTTCGCCTCATATGAAAAAAGATATATTGGAACTGGAAAAGATGCAGAAAAGGGCAACAAAAATCACTGGGGTATGAAACAGTTGCCATAGGAGGAGAGATTAATAGGACTAGTACTTTTCAGGTTGGAAAACAGATGATTAAGGTCTATAAAATTATTATAAGGAAGTTTTATGTACTCCTCATAACACATGAACAAGAGGGTCACCAAATGAAATTAATAGGCAGTACGTTTAAAACAAACAATAGAAAGGATTTCTCCACAAAACGCACAGTCAACCTGTAGAACCCTTTGCCAGAGGATGATATGAAGGCCAAGACTATAACAGGGTTAAAACAAATTAGAAAAATGTATGGATGGTAGTGTATCGAGGGCTATTAGCCAAGATGGGTAGGGATGGTAAATAATTATAGACTCATAGAAGATTAGAGTTGGAAGACACCCATTTAGAATTGGAAGCCACCTAGGCCAACCCCCTGCTCAAAGCAGGACCAATCCCCAACTAAATCATCCCAGCCAGTCAAGCTGAATCTAAAAAACCTCTAAGGATGGAGATTTCACCACCTCTTTTCTTTAACCTCCTGCTGTGCCTGGCAGCCCTCTCTCTTCTTTTTCACAATGATGAATAAGATTTTCATTATTTCTCATCATATTTGACTTCGATGACTACGTGGCAACCTGAGGCTGAATTACTTTAAGGGAAGTAGGAGTACTTGTGGCACCTTAGAGACTGACAAATATATTTGGGTATAAACTTTTGTGAGCTGGAACCCACTTCATCAGATGCACAGAGTGGAACATACAATATACAGAAAACATGAAAAGGTGGACATTGCCATACCAACTTTAAGTGGCTTAATCAATTAAGGTGAGCTATTATCAGCAGAAAAAAAAAAAGCTTTTGTAGTGATAATCAGGATGGCCCATTTCAAGCAGTTGACAAGAAGGTGTGAGTAACAGTAGGGGGATAGTTAACATGGGGAAACAGATTGCAAACATGGGGAAAAAGAATCAATTTATGTAATGACCCAGCCACAGCCAGTCTTTATTCAAGCCTAAGTTCATGGCATCCAATTTGAAAATTAATTCCAGTTCAGCAGTTTCTTGGAGTATGCTTTTGAAGTTTTTCTATTGAACAAATACCACTTTAAAGTCTGTTACTGAGTGACCAGAGAGGTTGAAATATTCTGCTGCTCCTGATGTTAGATTTGTGTCCATTTATTTTTCTGCATAGAGACTGTCCGATCTGGCCAATGTACATGGCAGAGGGGCATTGTTGATACATGATGGCATATATCACATTGGTAGATGTGCAGGTGAACATGGCTGATGTGATTAGGTCCTATGATGGTGTCACTTGAATAAACATGTTGGCACCGGGCTTTGTTGCAAGCGTAGGTTCCTAGGTTAGTGTTTCTGGTGTGTAGTTGCTAGTGACTATTTGCATTAGGTTGCGGGGGGGTGGGGTGGGGGCTGTCTGGAAGCGAGAACCGGGCTGTCTCCCAAGATCTGTGAGGGTGAAGAATCGTCTTTCAGGCTAGGTTGTAGATCTTTGATGACGCACTGGAGAGATATTAGTTCGGGGCTGAAGGTGACGGCTAATGGCATTCTGTTACTTTCTTTGTTGGGCCTGTCCTGTAGTAGTAGGTGACTTCTGGCTCTGTCAATCTGTTTTTTCACTTCAGCAGCGAGTATTTTAATTTTAAGAATGCTTGATATAGATCTTGTAGGTGTTTGTCTCTGTCTGAGGGATTGGAGCAAATGCGTTTGTATCTTAGGCCATGTCTATACTACAGGCTGAATCGGGGGGGTAGAGCTCAATCTATTGGGGATAGATTTATCGCGTCTCGTCAAGACACAATAAATCGATCCCCAAAGTCGACTCCAGAACTCCAGCTTGCCAAAAGGCGCAAGGCAGAGTCAACGGGGGAGCCCGCTGGTGACCGCTGCCGCCGTGAGGATGGCAGGTAAGTTGACCTAAGATGCCTCAACTTCAGCTACACTATTCATGTAGCTGAAGTTGTATATCTTAGGTTGACCCTCCCCACTAGTGTAGACCTGGCCTTAGAGATTGGTTGTAGACAGTGGATAGTGTGGTATGTGCTGGATAGAAGCTGGAGGCATGTAGGTAAGTATAGCAGTCAGTAGGTTTCCAGTATAGGGTGGTGTTTATGGGATCATCGCTTATTAGCGCTATAGTGTCCAGGAAGTGGATCACTTTTGTGGACTGGTCCAGGCTGAGGTTCACGGTGAGATGGAAATTGTTGAAATTACGGTGGAATTCCTCAAGAGCTTCTTTTCCATGGGTCCAGATGATGATGTCATCAATGTAGTGCAAGTAGAGTAGGGAACTTATGGGATGAGTGCTAAATCAGCCATCAAAATGTTGTCATACTGTGGGGCTATGCAGATACCCATAGCAGTTCCACTGACTTGAAAGTTCAGTGGGACCCCGAAATACCGCACCCCGATATAGCGCGAATCCACTTATAGCGTGGTGCGCAGCTGGCTCCTGATGTTGGCGGAGGCCGCTGCTTTGATGCAGCGGAACCCTGCAATACCGCGACCCCGCCATTATCGCGATTGGGTTTTTTTGGATCCTGATTGTTGCGGTATTGTGGGGTCCCACTGTATATATTTGTCTCAAAATGTGGAGTAGTTGTGGGTGAGGACAAAGTCACAAAGTTCAGCCACCAGGTTTGCCATAACATTATCGGGAATACTGTTTCTGATGGCTTGTTGTGCATCTTTGAGTGAAATGTTGGTGCAGAGGGCTTCTACATCCATCGTGGCTGGATGCTGTTTGCTGGAAGATCACCAATGGATTGTAGTTCCCTCAGGAAGTCAGTGGTGTCTCGAAGATAGCTGGTAGTGCTGGTAGGTTAGGGCCTGAGGATAGAGTCGACATAGCTAGGCAATCCTGCTTGTAGGTTGACAATGCTTGAGATGATGGGACAGCCAGGATTTCCAGAGTTATGGCTCTTCAGTAGCAAATAGGGGTGTGTCTGTGCAGAATTGTTCCTGTGCTTTTTCAGGGAGTTTCTTGAGCAGATGGTGTAGTTCCTTTTGGTAATCCTCAGTGTGATCAGAGGGTAATTGCCTGTAGATTGTGGTATTAGAGCAGGGGTGGGCAAACTTTTTGGCCCGAGGGCCACATTGAGGTTAAAAATTGTGCAGAGGGCCGGGTAGGGAAGGCTGTGCCCCCGTAAACAACTTGGCCCCACCCCCATCTGACCTCCACCTGACCCCCACCCACTTCTTGCCCTGGACTGCTCCTGTCAGAATCCCTGACCCATCTAACCCGCCCCTCTCCTTGTCCTCTGATTGCCTCCTCTGAAACTACCACCCCAGAACCCCTCCCATCTAAGCCCCCCTGTTCTTTGTTCCCTGATTGTCCCCTTCTGAGATCTCCCTCTCCTAATCACCTCCTCTGGGACCCCATCCCATCTAACCCCTCCCTGCTTTGTTTCGTGATTACCCCCCACCATAACCAACACCCTCCAGGACCCCACCACCTAAGCCCGCCCACTTGCTTACCGTGCTCAGCTTGGTGCTCCTTGACCCAGGCCCCTGCCAGGGAGCACGGGGCCCAGCAGCACGCCACTCTTGGCCCAGCCAGGAAGGGCACCACCCAGCCAAGGAAGGCCCAGCCCTGCAGCTCCCTGCACTAGGCCCGGCCCCGGAGTGCAGGAACCCACAGCATACTGAAGTTGGTTTGGCCAGGGTGGGCATGGCCCCACAGTCATGGGCCAGATAAAAATGGCCAGCAAGCCACATAAGGCTCTTAGAAAATTTCAGCTCTTAAGTATTTTCAGCTTAGAGTAGAGGAATCTGCACTGTAGATGCACCTCTAAAACCAAAATGATTTCAGCTCAGCAGTCTGAAACCAGAGTAGAACCAAAATCCAGCTCTGATATTTTAGTGAAGAAAGACAAGATGCAATAGACCAGCAGGAACCTCACACAAGACCCTCACCAAAAATTATACATGGCTGTGTAGAGCACCTCCAAAATTCAATGAGGTTTTGAAAGCCCTGTCCCTTGCCCAGTGAGTGCTACCTAGGTGATGGTGAGCCCCTCCATCATAACAAACAAGTACATAATAAGTACATGTCCACAGTCCTCAATTCACATAATCAGGGTAACAACACTTTATCATTTTTGCCCCAATAATGGAGAAACTGGGGATCCCACAGCAGTCAAAGTGACCATTTGGGCTGCTGTGAGCTCAGGCTAGGCATGGTGGGTGTGCTTATACAAATGAGAGCAGCCCCTGAAGCTCTTTTCCACTATTCACTGCAATTCCCGCAATTCACCACCAGATGTCAGGATAGAGCTCATCCTGACACTGATTAAACATAAGTATTGGAATAGCCACCAGTTTTGGGGATTGCCTGCCCCATTCTTTGCAGTTCACCCTAATTGAGTGCCCTCAGCTGGCTCCCCTGGGATACCGGTCACATCATAGCACTTCTGAGAGTCCCTGCTGCCTCCCTAGGTGCCCTGGCACAGCAGTGGAGTCTCTATGCAGCACACTAACCAGCTAGGAGCCTAGTCCCAGAGACCTTCACTTGCAGAGTTTATGCAACCCCCTGCCATGACAGTGATTCAGGGATTAGCAACTAAGTCAAGGAGCACAGTCTAAGTTTAATAAGAAGACTGAGGACTGATCTGATTACAATCTATAAACACCAGTGAGGGAAAAAAACATTTGATAACAGAGGGCGTTTAAGTCAATCAGAGAAAGGTCCAACATGTCCAATGCCTGGAGTGGAAACTAGACTAATTCAGACTAGAAATTGGGCCTACATTTTTAATGTGAGAGTAATTAGCCATTGGAACCATGTAAGAACATAAGAATGGCCCTACTAGGACAGTCAAAGGTCTATCAAGCCCAGTATCCTGTCTTCCGAGAGTGGCCAGTGCCAGGTGCCCCACAGTGAATGAACAGAGCAGGTAATCAATGATCCATCCCTGTCGCTCATTCCTAGCTTCTGGCAAACAGAGGCTACAGACACCATTCCTGCCCATGAATTTATCTGGTTTTCAATCCTGTTATGGTCTTGGCCTTAACAACAATCTTTGGCAAGGAGTTCCATAGGTTGATTGTGCATTGTGTAAAGAAATCCTTCCTTTTGTTTGTATTAAACCTGCAACTTTTTAATTTCATTTAGTGACCCCTAGTTCTTGAGACATAGTAAACAACATTTATCTACTTTCTCTACCCCATTCATGATTTTATAGTCCTCAGTCAAATCTCCCCTTAGTCGTCTCTTTTCCAGCTTGTAAAGTCCCAGTATTATTAATCTTTCCTCATACAGAAACATTTACATATGCCCAATAATTTTTGTTGCTCTTTTCTGAACCTTTTCCAATGCCAACAGATATTTTTTGAGATGGGGTGACCACATCTCCACACAGTATTCAAGATGTGGGCGTACCATGTATTTATACAGAGGCAACATGATATTTTCTATCCTATCTATCCCTTTCTTAATTATTCCCAGCATTCTGTTTGCTTTTTTGACTGCCACTGTGCAGTTTTGTGGATGTT
Source organism: Dermatemys mawii (assembly GCA_007922305.1). Taxonomy (NCBI): domain Eukaryota; kingdom Metazoa; phylum Chordata; order Testudines; family Dermatemydidae; genus Dermatemys; species Dermatemys mawii. The sequence goes on along the minus strand of ML677335.1, from coordinate 51,122,457 downwards.
TTCAGAGAACTATCCAAAATGCCCTCAAGATCTCTGTCTTGAGCGGTAACAGCTAATTTAGACCCCACCATCTGATAAGTATAGTTGGGATTATGTTTTCCAATATGCATTACTTTGCCTTTATCAACATTAAATTTCATCTGCCTAGGCTTCTCCATCAGTGAGAATTTTTAACTCAAGATTGGTGGATTTTCTAAAAGCTCTACTCCAGAAACTGTTTTGGGGACATTCTCTAGCCTGTGTCCTATAAGAGGGTCTGACTAGATAATCACAATGTTCATCTCTGGTCTGAGACTCTCTGAACCTTCCACCCATTTTGGGAAGTCCCTAGCACATTTGAGAGGCCCCAGTGTCTTTTGTGGGGTACAGCACTAATGACAGGTATTCCCATCTTTGTGAGAGGCTGTGATGCTGTGCGACAGAGTATGATCGTTTATATAATTGATATTGCCACTGTTCATACAATTACAACAAATCTTGTACAATTTATGTCACCTAAAGTGTCAGTGGAAAAGTTATGATTGGCTAAGTATGATTGGCCTGTGTATATGCATGCACCCTTTGTGTATCTGAAGTTATGAATATTGGCTACTCATTCATGTGTGTTCTATTCCCGGGTAACAGCCACCAGATAAAATTTAAATTGAGGCCAGACAGCTTTGTGTTGATGAAGGATATGGGATATGCTCATGTGACCCTGGACTCCATATTGGGCCAGTAACTTTCCATGCACCTAGGCTGTGAGCTTTGTTTCAGACCGTAGATTTCCAGGCACATGGCAGAGGATATAAAAGATCCCTGAAATATCTCCAGTTGGCCCTCCATTTCCTGGCTTGATTCACTTGATTATTGATTTACAGTTCAAAGGAACATTTTGAATTATGAACTGCCGACCTGCCAATCTTTTGGAATTTACCAAACAGACTTCACAAACCAACAGTCCATTCCATTACTGCTACAAACCTGATATAAGGACTTTTCACTCATATGTATATGATCTGTTAACCATTATTAATTCTCTTCTTTTCTAATTAAACCTGCACATTTTAGTTATTATAGGACTGGTATCAGCATGATTACTTAGGTAAAATCCGGGGTTTATGTTGACTTTGTTGTGTGGCTGAGCACTTGGGATTAAAAGGACCCTTTGTTAGATGAAATTGGTTTCAGTAACCACTCATCATAGAGTCCAGTGCCTTGGTGGTGAGCCAAGTGCTGTGATGGTTAAGAAGACTGCATGTTACACTTCCTGTTAACCAATGTGGTGAGACGGAATTTACTTTGATGACTGGCTTGATATATCTAATGAGAAAACAACCCCTAATCTGGAGTGAGTCTGTCCTATTTTGCCACGGTCTGTCCTGAATTTGACATCCTCAGCTGTGACTCACTGAGGCACAGTGACAGAGGTGCTATTTACTCTGGAATTCCCAGAGCCATCAGTTCCTACAATACCAGCCCAATGAGAGGAGGAGCATGTTGACCCTACCCCGTGAGCTGGACTCAGCCACTCTGGGCTGCCAGACGGCCTGAATTGCCCTTGGATGCTCCAGCCCCTGGCCACCAGCACGAGCCCTAAGCTCCAGGCCTCTGACTGGCATTGAGTCTCCGCCGGTTTCAGGGAAGAGGGGGAAATGTGGGCAAGACCACGGTCTCGGTTAGAGGAGACTTAAGCCTTCCCTGGTCTTCGATATTCATTGCCCATGTCAGTGGGTGCCCAGATGGCACAACCCTATCCACATGGGAGAGCCCCACCTCATCCCCCAGCATCGAGTGGGCATCACCCTTACAGCACCTGTGATCATGGGGAAACTTCAGCCTCCACTGCTGGCAGTTCTTCCCCTTCTCCGTCATGGACTGCATGCCCCGGTAGCTCCTCCCATCTCCCCTAATGCAATTCTGCATGTAATCTGTGGGTGAGAAGGGTGCCTCCCGTGAGCCCAGGGATGGGTACCTTGTGAAGACTGTTCATGGGGGGAGCAGCCAGTCCTCAGCATGAGTAGCTCCTGCCAGCACTGGGGAGCAGGCAGTCATCAGCCCTGTAGCGAGCACACTAGGGAGTTGGGTCAGAACTGGGCAGCCTCCATGCAGTCGGGAGCCAGGGCCAAGGAAATCTGAGCAAAGTGCCAGACACCAGAGCACTGGTGGCTTGAGAGTGGTGGGAGAGCTGGCTCCTGTGGAGTGCAGAGCTGGCTAGTATGGGGCTCCAGGAGCTTGCTGCCCTAGCAGACGCTGGCACATGGTAGGCAGGGTGGCAGGAGTCAATGGCTATAAGGTTGGAACCCAACAGCCTGGCAGCTGTGAGCATGGCTGGGCATACTGTCTCCCGAGTGCCTGCTCTGAAAACGATGCTGCTCTCACTCTGCCCTCTCGCTTGGGGCTCCTCTTCTCTCACTGAAGGGGCTTGCTCTGCAGCCGGACATGCAGCACCCTACAGACTGGCACTGGTGTGTCATCCTCCAGTGCAAAGCCAGTCACTAACAGTGGGATCCTGGAGTTAGGTTTGATCAGCCCAAGGGCAAACGGGGCAAAAGCGCTGCTGACCCTTCCCTTGCCCTCTGTTCCCTCTGCCCTTCAGCCCTTGCCCTCATCCCCTCCCCTCCCCCTATACCCCTGCCTCCACCCCATGCCATCATCCCCACCTGCCACTGTTTACCCCCTGCCTCCCACCCTCATCCCTCCAGTCCTGTTTACACCCTTGCCCCTGGGCCCCCTGCCCTTGTCCCCACCCCCTGCCCTACACACCTTTCCCTCCTGCCCCACCCCACACCCTATACCCCTTCCCCTGGCCCTCCAGCCCTCTTTTCCCCAACCCCCTTTACACCCTGGGCCCCCCTGCATTTCCCCCTGCCCTTGTCCCCACCTTCTGCTCTACACATGTTCCCCTCCTGCCCTCACCCCCTGCCTTCATCCTCACCCCCCACATCCTACACCTCTGTCCCTGGTCCCCCAACCTCCTCCCCACCCCTGCCCCCCTGCCATCGTCCCCCTAGTCCCCTTTACACCCTTGCTCCTGGGCCCCCTTGCATCCTCCCTGCCCTACACACCTTTCCCTCCTGCCCCACTCCCCAGCCTATACCCCTGCCCCAGCCCCCCTTGCCTCATCTCCCCAACCCCCTTTACACCCTTGCCCCTGGGCTCCCTTGCACTCCCCTCTGCCATTGTCCACACCCGCCCCCGCTCTACACACCTTTCCCTCCTGCCCTCACCCCTTGCCTTCACTCTCACCCCCCACACCCTACACCTCTGTCCCTGGCCCCCTTGACCGACACCCCTGCTGCTGCCCCTACTCCTCTGCCCTCATCCCCACCCCTTGCCCCCTGAAATACACCCTTGCCCCCATCCCCTTCCTCACACCTCTGCCATCATCCCCCTCCCTCGCCCCTTGCCCTATACCATTGCCCTCATCCCTGCCCCCTGCCCTACACCTCTGCCCCCATCTCTCCCGCTCCTCGTTCCCTGCCCTCATCTCTGCCCATTCCTCCACCTCCCTGTTCTACATCCCACCCCCATCCCTTCTCCCCTGCCCTTTATCCCTGCCCTCGTTACCACCCCCCAGGACTTTACCTGTGCTGTACCTCCTCACCCTCACCCCTGCCCCCACCTGCCTTTCTTCTGGTAGAGATCATAGTGGCTGTTCCTCTGCATGTAGGTGTGTGCCGAGTGCTGGGTCCATGGCAGCAGCTGGCAGCTGTGGCGCTGGTGGTTGTAGTGAAAGGCCCTGAAGATCAAATCAAGAGTCTTATCCCAGGTCGGACTGGATCATAAGTCTCCACTCCCCCACCCCAGCCCCCGGCAGACCCTACCTCTTCCTCAAGGGCTGGGCCAGAGCCAGTACCCCCAGCTCATGTGCTCTCTCTTCAGCGCTTTCCATCACCCTAGCAGGAGCCACAATTCATGCCCGGCTACAGCCTAGCGCAGGGGTGGGCAAACTTTTTGGCCCGAGGGCCACATTGGAACTAGGAAATTGTGCGGAGCGCCGGGCAGGGAAGCCTGACCCCGTCCCTTAGCCAACCCCCACGCACTTCCCGCCCTCTGACTGCCCCCCTCCGAACTCCCGACGCAACCAACACCATCCTTGTCCCCTGATTGCCCCCTCCGGAGACCCCCCCACACTCTAACTGCCACCAGAAAACCCCACCCCCCATCTAATCCCCCCTTTGCTCCCTGACTACCCCCTTCCGAGATCCTCCCACCCTAACCACAACCCCCTGAGACCCTGCCTCCCATCTAATTCCCTCCCATTTTTTCCCTGACTACTCCCTCCCGATATCCCACCACCACCTAACCGCCGCCCCCGGAGCTTACCTTAATTAGCTGGGTGCTCCTGGACCCGGCCCCCGGCTAGGGAGCGCGGGACGGGTCTGGCCTAGGAGCGCGGGGCCCCGCAGTTCCCGAGCTCCATCAGGCCCCACCCAGGGAGCGCGGGGCCGAGCGGTTCCCCGCGCTCCATCCAGCCCCCGGCCAGAGAGCCCAGGGCCCCGTGGCTCCTGCGCTCCATCCGGCCCCCTGTTAGGGTGTGTGGGGCCGAGCGGCTCCCTGCACGCGACCCCTGCCCCCGGCCCGGGAGTGCAGGGCGGCCCGGCTGGGAGCGTGGGGACCCGCTGCAGGCCGCCCGGCCCTTGGGCTAGGAGAGTAGGGCTTCTGGACCCGCGCCCCGGCTCCAGCTTGCGGGCCGGATGAAAACGGCCAGCGGGCCACATGTGGCCTGTGGGCCATAGTTTGCCCACCCCTGGCCTAGCGAACCGGGATGAGTTCAGAGTAAGGTGACAGAGTTCTCCCCAACCCCAGCTCCAGCCCTCAGCTCCTCCCACACCCCAGCTCCTCCCATATCTTGCTCAGCTCCACCCCACCAGCTCCTGGGGCTGCAGTGGAGGCTGAAATGGGGTAGACTGTGGACGGAACAGGGTGTGGCCAAGGGGGGAAGGGGCAGAATGGAGGTGGGACTGAAAGTGGAAAGGGTGGGGCTGGGCCGGGTGTTCCTCTACTAATTTCTACGCATGTGAGGAATTACTTTTGTTATGTGCACCAATATTTAGGTGACGTGTGATACATCACCTCCATGTTGGTGCACAAAACAAAATTCATGTGGCAGGGGTAGGGCCAAGGGGTTTGGAATGTGTAGGGGTGGGGCCAGGGATGAGGGGTTCAGGGCTAGGGCAGAGGGATGGGATGCAGGCAGTGAGGGCTCTGGCTGGGGATGTGGGCTGTGGGGTGGGGCCAGGGGAATGAGGGTTTTGGGGGTGCAGGCTTCGCCAGGGCTACAGTAGGGAGAGAGGACCCCCCACTGAGCTCTCTCTCCCTGGAGCAGCACTTGGGCTTGGGGAACCGGTGGCAGCTCTGGGGTTGGGGCCATGGGATTTCCACAAGGAAAATTGTTTCCACAAGGGAGGTTAAACACATAGCTGCTGGAGCCAATCTGCCTACAACAGAGCTGATCACTGACGTAGTGAGACTGGAGCCACTGAACCGTGACACTACCATTGAATGACTGGCTTGTGTTTGGCAAATGTACCCCTCTGCTGACAACATGGACTTAACCTATTTGGGTCAGTTATGCACCTCTCCTTGTGATGGAGATGCTCTAGACCTAAGCATAGATTCTTGAGAGCAGACTTCAGCTGGATTCTGAGAATGGATGATCAGTGCTGTTACAATATTACTTCCTGCTTCTTCCCTCAACAAACTACATATAAAGGAAAAGTAGAAACCAGGTGAGGTTCCCGAAGCTTACCTAATTCGAAAGAAGATGCTGGCAGCTCTTGCTGATTCATTGCCCCAGACAGAACAGAATGACATTATCACTTCCCATTATCAGGGACCCGAATTAGTATAGAGTGCTTATGCACGACTACATTGTCAAACAAAAATGACCATGGGGACACCTAACCTGGAATGAACTAGTGGCAAAAATCAAAATTAACTAGTGGCAAAAATCAAACAGGCAGGGGATTTCCTGCGATAGGACTGGCTTCTGAAAGAGATAAATCAGCAAAAAAACTACCTCAGAGCCAATACAGGCTAGCACATTTGTGAATAATGGTCCTCAATCTTCCTGTCACCCTCCCAATTCAAATCCCCCTACCTCCCACAACTCTGGGTAGCACTGACCCAAGGAGACTGTTAGGAAGATTATTTGGATGGAGCTGGTGAAGTTAGGGGAGAATATGGGAAAATATGATCGCCAGCATCCCAATTAATGCTTTGTCTCAGATCATGTGGAGAACAGAGTTAAAGCAAGGACCCTGCCCACCCTTCAGCCCACTGTCCTGATACGGAGTGTGTTCCCCACACCCTCTCCATGGCAAAACCAGATCCCTGCTCCCTCATCTGAGTGGAGGTTCTCGAGGTAGTCAGCGGCTCAGTTGGTGTGTCCAGCTCCTCATGGGCCTCCCTAGCTGATCGCAAGACTTCAGTGCAACCACTCTGAGGGCTACAGTGGGGAATTCAGGGATATTAGCCCAATTGCTAGTGGACACCGGAGCATCAGTAAACATTCTAAGTCCCCAGTGGATCTCTAGCAGGAGACCCACTGATAAAAAGGTTCAGCTCAGCGGCTATGGGGAAGATCCCCTCCATATCCGATCCTATCCTATCCCCTCCATATCCTATCCTATCCTATGGCAGGATATCCTATCCTATCCATATCCTAACCTATCCCCTCCATATCCTATCCTATGGCAGGATAGTCCCCTGCAAACTGTCAGACTACAGGGGCAAGTAGAATGCTGGGCTTATGAGGGGCATGAGAAGGGACTCAATCCTAGGTGTAAATTTCCTCCGACCATTTCAGCTAACTGAGGATCTAGCTAACAGAGTGTTATGGAAATTGGAAGGAGGGCCTGCCAAGATCTCTGCTGTGCATCATTGTGCTGTTATAAAGGGAGCCACAGCCACCCTAACCTCTGCTAGTGATCCACGGGTTCAAGAATTTTCCAGGGTATGGACTAACAATGAGGTGGAATGTGGGCAAACAGATATTGAAGTTTTCATTGAGCGAAAACATCCCCCTCCTCAAAGGCAATATAAACACCCAACTGCAGCAGAGGAAGGAATTTAAAGTACTATAGACTATCTCTTGGAATAAGGAGTGCTCATGCCCATGCAGAGTATCTGCAATTCACCAGTATGGCCAGTCCTTAAGGTGGACAGTATTGCTTACAGAATGAAAATAGACTTCCATGCATTAAATGTGGCTACCCCTGCAACAGCCCCTGTAGTAGCTAAATACAATGAAATCGTAGCAGCTGGCTCAAAATGGTTCTCTGTGAGCGATTTGGCTGATACTGTCATGGCTATATCCCTCCATACTACATGCTGGTATAAGTTTGTTTTTAACCTATAGGGAACAGCAGCATGCCGTCAGCTGGACTCCCCAAGGTTTTCATTCTTCCCCTAGTATTTGTCTTGCCACGTCACTAAAATGTGGAACCAATTGCACCCTGCCCACCACTCACATGTAATTTCATATATGGATGACATTTTAATATATACCCCCCTCACACTTCGGAAATGAGCAGGGAAATCATCATGGAGGTGTTGACTATATTGCAGTAAACTGGATTTAAGTTAAACAGAGAAAAGGCTCAGTTAGTACGGCAACAAGTGAAATACCTAGGTGTGTGGCTTGGGGAATATGGCCGGACACCCAATCAGGAAAGAGTAGAAACAATAGGAAAAGAACATGCACTCACTGACACACACTCCCTATGAGCTCTCTTGAGAACTTTTAATTTCTGCAGCGAGTTTATTGGAAAGTTCTCTGACAAAGCCAAGCCACTGTACCAATTATTAAAGAAAAACAGGATTTGGTAATGCTGACCAGACCAACAGACATCTCTGGGTCACATTGAAACAAGGTTTGGCTAGTGCTTCTGCCCTGGCTCATCTGTCCTCTGCCCTGCCATTTGTGATTTAATTGGCCTCCTAAAAGACAAGCATCAGAGCCATTCTCAACCAAAGCCAATGTGACAGTGCCTCCAGGCTCCTGGATCAAATAGAGAAAGGCTTTACCCCCTGTGAAAAAGAGTGTCTTGAGTTGGTCTGGAGCCCCACGCATTGGGAATTTATTATTGGAGGCTTAAAGGTCATTGTTCAGACTGTGTATATTCCCCTCTCAAGCACATTATATCAGGGAAAATACAGGACGGACAGCTCTCTAACCCCCGTATTGATCAATGGACCTAGTAAACTGAGGAGTCGAGTTTAAAAAAGACCAAGACATTTCACCAGCTCAGTATGGGCTAATTATAGAAAAAGAGTAGCCTACCTGCCCACTTCTACTGGTAAAAACACACCTGAGGCTTGCAGATGTTAAAGGATTGGGTCAAAATAAATTTGATGAGGTTCGACAAGGAAAAGTGCAGAGTCCTGCACTTAGGACGGATGAATCCCATGAACTGCTACAGACAAGGGACCAAATGGCTAGGCAGCAGTTCTGCAGAAAAGGACCTAGGGGTTACAGTGGACAAGAAGCTGGATATGAGTCAACAGTGTGCCCTTGTTGCCAAGAAGTCTAAAAGCATTTGGGGCTGTATAAGTAAGAGCATTGAGTCTATGATGTAGTTCAGGGGTAGGCAACCTATGGCATGAGTCCTGATTTTCAGTGGCACACACTGGTCTTGGCCACTGGCTTGGAGGCTCTGCATTTTAATTAAATTTTAAATGACGCTTCTTAAACATTTTAAAAACCTTATTTACTTTACATACAACAATAGAATCATAGGACATCAGGGTTGGAAGGAACCTCAGGAGGTCATCTAGTCCAACCCTCTGCTCAAAGCAGAATGAACCTCAACTAAATCATCCCAGCCAGGGCTTTGTCAAGCCTGACCTTAAAAACCTCTAAGGAAGGAGATTCTACCACCTCCCTAGGTAACCCACCTGAGTGCTTCACCACCCTCCTAGTGAAAAAGTTTTTCCTAATATTCAACCTAAACCTTCCCCACTGCAACGTGAGACCATTACTCCTTGTTCCTTCATTTGGTACCACTGAGAACAGTCTAGATCGGGGTAGGCAACCTATGGCATGGGTGCCGAAGGCAGCATGCAAGCTGGTTTTCAGTGGCACTCACACTGCCTGGGTCCTGGTTACTGGTCCGAGGGGCTCTGCATTTGAATTTAATTTTAAATGATCGTCTTAAACATTTTTAAGACCTTATTTACTTTACATACAACAATACTTTAGTTATATATTAAAGACTTATAGAAAGAGACAGTCTAAAAATGTTAAAATATATTACTGGCACATGGAACCTTAAATTAGAGTGGATAAATGAAGACTTGGCACACCACATGTGAAAGGTTGCTGACCCCTGGTCTAGATCCATCCTCTTTGGAAACCCCTTTCTTGTAGTGTGGGCCCCAAAACTATATATTACTATATTAGAGACATATAGAAAGAGACCTTCTAAAAATGTTAAAATGTATTACTGGTATTCTGAACCTTAAATTAGATTGAATAAATGAAGACTTAGCAGATCACTTCTGAAAGGTTGCCAACTGCTGTTCTAATCTAACCAACCCATTGCTCAAAGCAGGACAAATCCCTGATTAAATCATCCAATGGATTTTTGACCCAGTTTTGCTAAATGACCCCCTAAAGGATTGACCTCATAAACCGGGGCTCAGCAACCCAATGCTCAAACCACTGAGCTAGTCCTCTCTCCCCAAGCAACAGCTACTTGAGGAAAAACTTTAGGCAAAGGAATAGCTATCTTGGGCTTAAGTACACTTCAAGATGGGGATACAGAAATCCAGTCCTTAGCCAAGACAGGGAAAGATCCCACAGGAAAATAGATGATTGAGCAGATTGGAGATGTCTGGTGGGCAGGTGGTCAAAGGCACTGAATAGTCCTCAGCCAGGTACAGGGAGACCTGATTCAGTTTGTGCATGAACAAAGGCATAGAGGAAAACAGGACACTTTAAATAGGCCTAAAGATACAGTGTGGTGCTTAGGCATGAAAGTGCATGAAAGTGGTGTGATAATTGTCTGTAGTGTGCCAGGGTTAATTCTCACTGCCAGGTTCAAAAAAATGTGTTGGGGCACCAAAAAAATAGAGGGTCCCAGGTCCTGGATGCAGGTGGATTACATAGGCTCTTTACCCACCACCAGTAGAGGGAATAAACGCTGCCTGGTAATAGTAGATCGTTTCTCCAAATGTGTGGAAGCCATCCCTACTTCTGCATCCGTCACTGCTAAGAAGTGCTTTAACATGGTTTTCTCAAGAATGGGAATTCCCAGAGTAATTGATTCAGATTTGGGATCCCATTTTATGGACGATGTTACACAAGAGCTATATAAGGCTTTAGGCATTAAGCAATGTTTCCATTTAGCTGGACCACTCCCACACCAGTCCTGTGGACAAGTTGAACAAACCAATCACACTCTAAAGGAAGCTTTGAGAAAACAACTAGAGACCTCAGCGGGAGGGAGTAGGATGAAAAGCTACCAATCATCTTAATGGCTCTAATAGGCTCTAAGGTAATACATGGATACATTCACTTTGATGTTATGACCGGAAGGCAAAGGCGCATGCTTGAAAATTGGTGGTTGAGCACCAAACTGCCTAGTTCCTGGGAAGGGAAGGTGGTAACAGATGACTGAGTACAAACCCTAGCAGAGACTATAGCTGCTTTGTACAGGCAAGTGGCAGCACAGCTAGGCATAGTAGAGCAAAACACAGACAAAAAACTAGCCTCCTGGCACCAAACAGCCAATCAGATCTGCTACAGGCAGAGTTCTCCTCCCCCACCCCAGCAACACACAGCCATTCTCTGGGGAGGGTGGGGGTGCAAAGAGCCCATCATCTCATGCTGCCCCCTAAGAGAAATGGGGATGGGACGGTGACCTATGTTCCCTCTATTGGTGCACATAACAAAATTAATTCCATATGTGTGGGAAAAATTAAAGGGCCCATTGACAGTGATTCTGCTGCCATGCTCCCACCTGGGCAGGGATTGGGAGTTCGCAGCCCCTGGACTCTGCACCCCTACCTGAGAAGCGGAAGAAGGCTCGCTGCGCAGCCCCTGGCCTGGGAGAGGGGGGTGAGAAACCCCAGGAGGAGTGATGGCAGTTGGGGGAAAGGACTGATTGAGAGGCTGGGGACTGGCAGAAGTGGGGGAACAGCTTCTGCTGGGGGAGGGAACAGAATTCCCTCCCCCAGCCGATTGTTACCCACACATGGGAGGAGAGGCAATAGTCGATGGCCTGTGTAAAATGTGGGGTAGTCTGTTCTCCTGAACCAGCACTTTGGGGGTCCAGTTCCTGACTGCAACTCTGCTGAGGTGGGCACCATTGCCCTGCTCATACATCACACAGGGGAGCTCACACACATGCAGCCATGCACACTCGTGTGCATCCCCTAGCTGTTCCCACCCCTGCTCACCTGCAGTCCAGCAGCACCATGCAGCGCCTGGCACACTCCTCCGTGTCTGCAGGCTCCTCACGCTCCAAACCAGGGCCGTGTTGGCTCAGGGGGAGCAGCTGAGTGGCTTTGAGCCTCTGGAATTCATTGAGAGGGGAACGCAGCTGCCCTGGGGAACATAGCGATAGACACATTCCTGACAACCACATGGCTGGAGGGTGCCCAGCTTTGGCCTTATTCCTTTTCCTGGGCATGGAACCAAGAGGGGTCTGGCAAAGCAGTGGGGCCAGGAAGGCAGAGGTACCTGGGCAGGCGGCAGAGCTATGTGGGGCTGATGGGCTGGCAGAGGGACCAGCAGTCCAAAGAGGGGCCAGCGGGCTGGCAGCAGAGCTGGTAGGCCAGCAGCTGGTAGGCAGGCAGAAGGGTCGGTGCAACGGCAGAGCGGCCTGAAGTGGTGCTGGCAGTGCAGCTGGGGCACATCTATGGCTGCAGCAAGGAGGCAGCTGTATTTTGAATCATCCAAAATTCCTAGCCATGGTCTGAATGGCCTGTTAAGTGCCAGGCCAGGTCCAAGCTTGGGGTGCCAATGGGAGCTCCCCAGCAGCAGGGAGCCCTGATTCCAGATCCCCGGAGCCCACACCCTGCCCCAGAAGCTGTCTAAGACGTCTCAGCACACCTTTACCCCATAACAGGGTTGGCCAGTTGAGACAGAAAAGAGCATATCTGAGAATACACCCAGTGGATGGGCTGCTGCCCTACTGGCTCTACTAGTATCCCCGCCCCACAAAACCCATGGTCTGGCTCCAGTCAGGGGGATTGCTGCTCACTGCTGTTCACCTCCCTCTCCCCTCTTGGATGGGGCCATGACCCAGCTGTGCTGGTCAGAGTCCTTTGCTCTGTGGGCCTTGAGTACTAGGGGGAGCAGCTGTTACTGCACTGCCTGATGAGACTTTACTCCGGGGTCTCCCCGGGATCCTACTCCTCTCGGATGCCTGCCCTCAGACCTCCTCGGGGGGGTAGGGGAAGCTGCCAGCAGCACTGAACTGCAGGAGGGAGAGACGAGGGCCCCTCTGCCCTAGTCCCTGCCCCACTGAGAGGGCAGGTTTGCAGCAGGCCTTGACTACCCAATGCAGGCACTCCTACCTGTGCTGAGGGCACAGGCCAGGGCAAACAGTAGCACTGCTCCGGCCTGCATCATCCTGCTGGTCTGTGAGCCTCATGCACTGTCGTGGAGCCTGTGCAGAAATGCTCTGGCCCAGGTTGGACTGTCCAAGCAGGGCCGTGCCCCTCCCCCTCCCCCTCCCCCTCCCCCCCCCTCTGCTGGGCAAATATTTGTCTCTGAGCCACAATCCAATAATGCAGCTCTGAGGAGGGGGATGGTAACCATTCAAGGGATTCCAGGCAGAACACAGGGGAGCAGCCCTCACCCCCAACACACACCCAGCTCATGAGGAGTTCAGCTCCCTGCCACCAAAAGCCCGTGGGCCTAAATAAACAGTCACCCCCTGCATGGCCATATCAACCCAGAGAGGGGACAGGTTGTGAAAATGCTCTATGCCCAGCTTCAGCAGGACTTGGCCGTTCACCCCCTCCTCCCTTTGCAATAACAGACATGACATCTAGAGCTGCCCTGCCAGAGTGAAGCCACACCCCACGTAATTGACCTTGGGCCCTCTCACAGCTCCAGGATCTGGGTACTGCGGGCAGAGTCCCCAAGGGCTCTAGAGACAGCTGAACTGGCAGGTGGCACACACACACACTGCGTGCAGAGTGGGAGCAGTAGGGCAGTGCTAGTAGGGCCCCTGGCCATCCTTGGTGAGCCAGGGCTGCAGCAAAGCCCAGAGGGAAGAGATGCACACAGCCCCACAGGGTGAATGTGAACATGCACCAGGTCCGGTTGGCAGCTTGCCTGCTGCAGAGTAGTCAGAGAGAGCCCAGGATTGTAGAAACAAGAGCCCACCAAAAGGGGGCAGTGTTACTGCAGCACTGAGATACCCCCCACAGGAGAACAGTGTCTCTGTAACACTGTGGTAATACCCCACGATGGGTCGTGAATCTGCACACTGGTTACATCTCTATCTCACCAAAGGGAGGCAGTGTCTCTGCAGCACTGCAATAATACTCCACAGGGGGGAAGTGTCAGTGCAGCACTGCAATACCCACACTGCGAAGGAAGGGCAGTGTCTCTGAAGCACTGTGATACCCCCCAAAGGGAGCAGTGTCTGTATACGACTGTTTTGTCATTAATTTCCAGTGCGCAAATGTCCATATGGCTGTGATGGCCCTAAATCACCTCCAGGGGACCATGTCCCTGCCTCACTGTCATTCAGGCTCCGACTCTCCTGGGAATGTATCTGCGTGGCCAGGGCTAACCACTGGCTAGCATTGCTGGGATCAATGAGCCTAAAGAGTTCCATGCATCTCTCCCTGCAGCACACTTACATTGCACAACTGATGCACACCATCTGGGGCCCGACGTACCATGATCTCAGCCTGCTCAGGCCCATGGCAACACGCACCATTCACAACCTGTCGAACTTATACTAAAGCAGCGGTGTCCAATATGTTCACCACTGGCCACATGTGGCTAACAGGCTACTGAATTGTGGCTAATGCATGTGGCTTTTTTATAATGTGGCAAATAAGAAAAATGCAAAATCACAAGTGTGGCTAACAGTGTGGCTAGCATCCAATTTCTATAGGACACTGCTGTCCTAAAGAGTCAGAATAACAGCTAAAACCTTTGACATGCAAAGTGCTGAGTCAGGCTTTCACAGTGATGTGGTCTCTTGTTCCCAGGCCCTTTAGCTGGAGGGTGTTTCCTGGGCGAAACACTGTCTGACCAGCTCACACATGGTCATACCTGGGCTTTGGGGAACAGGGAGCACTGGGAGCAGTGACCTGGGCTAGAATGGGGATAAAGTCTGATCCATTTTTTATAGGAGACAAATCAAGCCAAAAACATCCCCAAAGGGAAAGAACAGAGCAGCACTGAAAGAGCAGGCAGCAGCTGCCTCTGGGGCTGCCTCTGACTTGCATCTTGAGCAGCGTAGAAACCCAGGCCCAGCACATGCTCTGATCAGCCATGCCAAGGCCAGCATCGGACTATTCTGGCTTTGCAGGTAGTTGCTTCCCCAAGCCCAGTTCCCAGCAGGGCTTTAGAACAACCTCTATGTACCTTTTACAGATGCCTGTCTTATAAAACACAAACAGTTGAGTGAAGTGAGGCACTACCTGCAATGGGACTGCCATGTGATCAGGACAGAACAGGGAATCTGAACACAGAGTGAATATCATATGATCAATGTATGAATGAAGATTTGACTTCAACTTCTTCTTTATCATCACTAGTGGTTCAACCCAACTTTTGTGCTCTATTTCCTGGGATGAAAGAAGTAGGAATTCATCGCTTTCTACTCCCAGTCACAACAGCTACAGTCGAGTTCCTCATTTAATAGAATTTTGTGTTCTGAAAGAAGTCGCCTTCTGCATGATCATGAGCATATTATGAAAGACTGGAAGTACTGGACACATGAGAAGCCACCAAAAATGAACGCACTGCATTTGAGACATTCATTAACAGAGTTGTGCAAAATTACAAGAAGCTAAGAAAGATGCAAATATAGTGCATCATACTAGGCTTGTGTAGCCAGCTTTACTTTGTGTGATAGTTTAAAAACACAAGTAAAAGCTAATAAAATGATCATGAAATATTTTTCAGTTTTTACTATGGTGCCATACAGTCTCACCCCTCATTGGTCTTCACCCCCTGCCCTTGTATTTTTGAACACCCCCTCATTTCAATTCCTGGGGAAAACACTGCTCCTATCGATGTCAGGCAACTGTGAATCCTGTTGCATTCGGAACTTCATGATTAACTGCACTGCCATTCGTGACATGCTACTGACAGGCAGCAGAGAGCAGTTTGGGACCTAGCCTTTCACAAACAGATGGCAAGGTGAAAACCAAACAAGGGCTGTTGAAAAGTGCCACAAATCAAAGACAGAAACACATGGAATGCTGGGGTAGGAAGCATCATGGGACATCTGGACCCATGATGTGCTGCAGTCCACACCACCTTCCAAGCAGAGTAGCCACAGAAGTGTGGGATAGCTACCCACAGTGCTCTGTTCTCACTGACGATGCTACTGCCCCAAGTATGGATGCGTGCCAACAGAGGAAGACAGTGTAAACATGAAACAGCAACTTTCTTTCAGTGCTTTTTGATCATGGACAAAACTTTTGACAAAAAAACTCTGTAGTGTCATGGAGGCTTTACTAGCTGATCTTAGCTTTGAAGCTCTTGTAGGCATGGTGAAGGTCTATCAGCTATAATTTTTACATGACCCATTCATTATTTACACAACTCATGCCATATGGCTAATTGGTTAATATGGTGGCTTATATGGGTAAGCAGCAAAGTACTGCCTTTCTCTACAAATGATCACGGGTTCATTTTCTGGCTAAATTCAGGCAGAAATTGGAAAATCTCACTGTAACCATTAGGCACTGCCTCCCATGGCCATTTCGGCAGCCGCAGAGGTGTAGGGAGGGGCTTCTCTTTGACATGGGAACTGGCAGCAGGTCAAATCCTGACTCACTTCTTGTGGGAATAATAAAAATTCTCCTGCCTCTGCACTTATCTTAGAATATCAGGGTTGGAAGGGACCTCAGGAGGTCATCTAGTCCAACCCCCTGCTCAAAGAAGAACCATTCCCTGACTAAATCATCCCAGCCAGGGCTTTGTCAAGTCTGACCTTAAAAACCTCTAAGGAAGGAGATTCCACCACCTCCCTAGGTAACCCATCTGAGTGCTTCACCACCCTCCTAGTGAAAAAAGTTTTTCCCAATATCCAACATAAAGAGGGCCAGCTCCAGGCACCAGTGAAAGAAGCATGTGCCTGGGGTAGCACATGCTAAGGGGTGGCATTCCGTCCATTCTTGGGGCAGTGCAGAGTACGGCTGGCTTTTTTTTTTTTTTTTGCCTTTGCTTCGGCAGTTCGGGCAGCAGTCTGAGCAGCTTTTTTTTGTTTTGTTTTGTTTGTTTGGGGAGGCAAAAATAGTAGAGCCGGCCCTGAACATAAACCTCCCCCACTGCACCTTGAGACCATTACTCCTTGTTCTGTCATCTGCTACCACCGAGAACAGTCTAGTAGACCCATCCTCTTTGGAACACCCTTTCAGGAAGTTGAAAGCAGCTATCAAATGCCCCCTCATTCTTCTCTTCTGCAGACTAAATAATCGCAGTTCCTGCAGCTTCTTCTTATAAATCATGTGCTCGGGCCAATAATCCTTTTTGTTGCCCTCCACTGGACTCTTTGCAATTTTTCCACATTCTTCTTGTTGTGTGGGACCCAAAACAGTACACAGTACTCCAGATGAGGCCTCACCAATGCTGAATAGAGGGGAGTGATCAATGTCCCTCGATCTGCTGGCAATGCTCCTACTTATACAGCCCAGAATGCAACAAGAGCACACCGTTGACTCCTAATCAACTTTTCGTCCACTGTAACCCCCAGGTCCTTTTCTGCAGAACTGCTGCCTAGCCACTTGGTCCTTAGTCTGTAGCACTGCATGAGCTTCTTCTGTCTTAAGTGCAGACTCTGCATTTGTCCTTGTTGAACCTCATCAGATTTCTTTTGGCCAAATACTCTATTTTTTCTAGGTTCCTCTGTATCCTATCCCTACCCTCCAGCATATGTACCACTACTCTCAGTTTAATTCTGTCTGCAAACTGCATCCGATGAAGTGAGTTGTAGCCTACAAAAGCTTTTGCTTAAATAAATTTGTTAGTCTCTAAAGTGCCAGAAGTACTCCTGTTCTTTTTGCTGAGGGAGCAGTCCATGCCATCCTCCAGATCATTAATGAAGATATTGGCCAAAACTGGCCCCAGGACCGACTCTTGAGGCACCCCGCTTGATACTGGCTGCCAACTAGACATGGAGCCATTGACTACTATCCATTGAGCCTAAAAATCTAGCCAGATTTCTATCCACCTTACAGTTCATTCATCCAGCCCATACTTCTTTAACTTGTCGGCTACCTTGATTCAGCTGCTTTGATCCCTCCCCCCGTGATGTCATGGTTCTCCCAGGTGCTAGTCAGTTCAGCAAGGGGCAGGAAATGGGGAGAGAGAAATGTCCCAATTCCCTGTGTGGCTGGGAAGGGCCCTTGGTCAGGCAGGATGTGAGAGGATTCCCAGGTAGAGGGAGGGGGAGATTGGTGAGGGAAAGGTCCCTGGGAAAGGAGGTCTGCTAGCTCACATGAGAGGGGCTACAGCTCTCCAGTGGATGAGCTATTGGACATCACCCCTTGAGTCTGCAGACAGCCATGCCAGGGCTCAGTGGAATTTATTACCCAGGAGTCTAGAAATCTGTTTGCCACAGGAAAATGCAGAAAGTGCATTTTACAACGAATCTTTAGGTTTTAAATTTTTTAAAAAAAATAATCTCATAACTATGAACTAATGTTCACTAACAGCACCGGTGTTACCTGTTCAGGGCACACAACCTCCCCCTCTTAGGGTTGATTTTTGAATGTGCTTTAAATTGGCATACAATAGAACCTTGTTTATTGGAGCCTCCGTTACTTGGTGCCCCATGTTAACCAAACCACCAGCTGCCTGGGGCTGACAGTGGCTGGGGCTGGGGCTCAGGTGGTGTGGACTGTCAGCGCCACGTGGCTGATGGTTCTGTTACATGGAGAGCTGAGCAATGGAGGCTTGGATAAACAGAGCTCTACTGTATAGCAATAAAATATTGTGTTCACCTGAGACCTGTATGTGTTATGGCTAGGGAAATGAAAGGTCAGCTAGGGAAATGAAAGGTGGATGTTTATCAGAGAATTTTGTTTCTTATCATAGTAAACTAGGATCCATCCTTATTTACTAACTGTGCAGCCGAAAGAGACAGCAGTTGCTGCTAACATACCACCAGGGGGCAGCGCAGGAGTGGGAGAGGATGGTGCTGCTGGTGGGTCCGGACAGCCAGTCACTGCCCAGACATGGAAAACTGGGCCCATGGCACAGGCTAGTGCCCTCCCGCCCCCCGCATGGTCAGAAGCTCACAGAACTCTAGGAGGGGAGGACAGGTAGCAAAGGGGCACCATGGCTGGGCTGTCTGCCAGGCTCTGTCCTGCATGGAGGGGGATCACACTGCTCTGGGTGCTATGGTCACACTGCTGGGAATGCCCTGGCACCAACCTCAGACACTCATGAGCACAGGGCTCAATTCAGTTGCTGTCCAGGGCCACAACCCCCAGAGGGGACCAGGCACTAACACAGTTAGTGCAGAGCCTGGTTCTTCTGTCTCCAGCAAAGGCAGGCACTGGGGCTGGGCCAGTCGCATGGGTGGAGATGGATGGCTGTGATGGCAGGTGGATCCCAGGCAGCTGTGCTGTCACAACAGCACAGTGGGGCTGAGACCCTGCCCTCATCCTTCCCCCTCCTCAGCGGGGTCTGGCAGCAGGACACAGGAGACAATGTCAGGGTGCAGGGGCATAGCTATTGGCTGCGCTCCATGTAGGCGGGGTCTCAGGAAGAGCTAGGGGTGGGTGAGCAGGTTTGGAGTTGTAGGGGGGAGTGGCTGGCTCTGTGGATGGGGTCTGAGTGGTAGGTGCATGGCAGGGGGATGGGGACATGGCATATTTTGCTCATCCTGTGGGGTGTGACTGGCACTGCATGGGCACTGGGATGCCCAGTGGTATTCCCACCTGCACTGGGCTGGATGCTGCGAGGAGAGTGAGGCCCTGAGGTCAGCCTCCCAGTCACCCCTTACCCCCACTCTCACTCCTGGCAGCGCTGCCCTGATGCCACAGCAAGGGGCCATACGAGACCTGAGCAGATGGCAGATGCTGTGCCAGGCAGGTGGCAGCTGCAATGGGAGTGGCTCTGTGGCACAACCACATAAATCGTGGGCAACAGCTCACAGGCACAGAGTCACTCCTGGCTGACCATGAAGGCACCTGGGGAAAAGAAGGGCAAAGAGATCCTGGGGCCACTTCTCTGAGGATGGAGAGACCCAGACGGCTTTGTGTGGGGAGGAGCCAGAGTGGCTGGTCTGCAGGCAGGAAGGAGCTGGTAGGAGCAGGTGGGCAGTGTGCAGGGCAGGGGAAGGGCATAGATTCAAGCTCTGAGTCCCCCTCAGACCCAAGCCCTGATATCCAGCCAGCCTCCATTGCCCATCTGTCAGCTCTTCCCACAACTTTCAGAGACCTGTTCTGCCCATCTGTTGGGGTTCAGCACCTTCTGCTTTTTCGCTCTGGCCCCTCCCCGCTTAGCCACATTCCTCTCTCATGCACCGATTCATTCTGCTTTCTGGGCGGGCCGGCTAACAGGGTTAGGAGCAGCTGGATTTGCTTTGTTTTCTTATTGCTGCTGAGAAACATGGGCCCAGCTGTGTATTTTATGGGATAAATTCCACATGGTCTCATGCCCTGCACAGCTGCCTTTCCTTGCATTCCCAGCCTATGCTGCTCCCATTCAGGCCCATTGCCTCTCACTGGATAACTAGGATCCAGCAGACACATGCTGGATTCCAGCTATCACTTCAGCACCTACTGGGCCTGTCTCCCACTGAATTCTCAGCCCAGAGGCTGGCACTGGCTGTTCACCAGTGATCTCTCTGCCTAGCATGTGTGCTTGTGTAACCCTTCTGCCCATCAGAGTTGGCAGCAACAAGGGCCGGGTTCAGTATCCAGGGGTTCCATTCCAATAGCACAATACAAAAACTGGCTTGAGCCCCCACCCAGTGACCTGGGACAACCATATACCACCCCTCTGGGCGTCTGTAAGAGACAATACTTCCCCTCTCGCAAGCACAGAGTCTGAGTGTACCAAAGCCTTTTAATAACAGGGAGAAACAATGTGGCATTATATTGGGGAAACACCACAAACAAGGTTAATAAACCAAACCATGAACCAGAAGCCCCCCTCCCAGCAAATAGGCCGTGGCCTTCCCTTTGGCTCTTGAGTTCCACAACCCCAAAAAGTCACTCAATAGTCCCAAAAGTCCAACAGCCCAAGAGTCTCTGTCCTTGGTCCGTGCAGAGTTCAAAAGTCAATTGGCAGAGTCTTACCTCCAGCCTGGGTGGAGATGGAGGGTAGGGCACGGGGCACCTTACGTGGTCCGAGGCCGACTGCGCCGCCTCTCCGTGGGGTTCCGCTGCAGCTCTCACCGCAATCGGCTTTGCTCCGCTCTGCTGGCTGTCCTACGAACCGCTCTGCCCGTTGATCCGCTAGCTGCTCTGCTAGCCGACACACCGACAGCTCTGCCGTGCCGGTCACTCTGCCCGCAGCACCCACGCCTCTGCTAGGTGACAGACAGACTGCTCTGCCGCGCCAGTCACTCTACCCGCAGCACCAACGCCTCCGCTAGTCAACAGACAGCTCTGCTGCACCAGTCACTCCGCTAGCCGTCCTGCTAGCCGACACACAGACTGCTCTGCTGCACCAGCCACTCTGCACTTTTTCCAGGTCCCCCCTACTTAAGACAGCACTCAGTGATTTCTTTAGCTCGTAGGTGATTTCAGCTCACAGCAGGGGAGCCTTAGTACAGGTGCACCAGTGAGCCCAAAGCAATTGTCAGCTCAGCAGCCTGGAACCAGGCTCCTAATGGACACAAAATTCAATTCTGACATTCCACAGTGGAGAAAGGCAGGGTGCAATAGGCCTGGGAGGCTCTCAGATAGAGCCCTCACCAAAAGGTATAGGTACTTGTCCATCACCTCTCTCAATCTCACAGTGTTCTGAAAACGCATGGCCCTTGCCCAGTGAGTGCTACCTAGATGATGGCGAGTCCCTCCATCATAACAAGGGCCAAGTACATGTCCATAGTCCTTCATTCACATAATCACAGTAACATCACTTTATCATTCCTGCCCCAATAACATAGAAACTGGGGCTCCCTCATCAGCCAAAGTGGCCATGTGGGCTGCTGTGGGCTCAGGCTAGGCGCAGTGGGTGTGTCTATGCAAATTGATCAGCCCCAGACTTATTTTGCAAGGCTCACTGCAATTCCCATAGTTCGCCACCAGATGTCAGAATATATCTCATTCCTGACACTGCTTACACTTGTCCTGCTAGGCCAGGCAGGGCAAGGCAGGAAGGCACAAGGTCTACTGTGGGAGCGGACAGAAAGCACTCAGCTTTGCTGCACGTGGGCCAGCGGATCTGCTGCCTCAGAAGTTCAGCTCTGGGGCTGGATCATTCCATAGCCAGGTCCCAACTTCCCCAGAGGAGGACTCCAGAAGGGACCTGTGCACTGGCGAGGGACATTCTTGCTAGAGCATCTCAGCAGCACAGGAAAGGTGCCTCCCTGCAGTGTTTCTGCCAGGCTTGCATTTGCACTCCCTCCTCCTGGAGACCTCAGCTGTCTATGGCAGAGCCACTGCTGCCCCACCCTGCTCTCATAGGCCTAGGGGGGAAGATGGGTCTCTTGAGAGCTGGGGTCCCTTGAGGGCAGGGTGCTGTGAGCCTCAAGGAGGCTGAGAGCAGAGAGAAGCCCCCACTAGTATCTTAGCCAGCGCAGCTCAGGTCCTGCCAAGACCATTAGCACCACTTCAACTGGCCAGACAGTGGAATGGGCCAGCTCAGGACTAGAAACACCCTGGTTGATGGGCAGGTGCCAGCAACTCAGAGACTCTTGCGCGCCTTCCAAATGCACACGTGTCTCAGCCCATGAGAGGCTGACTCAGCCCCATAGCAGCAAAGGGCCCCAAAGGTCCCAACACATGTCTGCCCTGGGAAGGTTGAGGGGGGCCAGGCCTTGCCAGGGGAGAAGGGTACTAGGATTTGGGGCACTGAACAACACCCAGCCTTTGGAAGCTCTCTGTTCAGTACCCTCAGCCCACAGCCTATTCACCTCTCTGTCAAGACAGTCAGGGTTGGGGCAGCTGCTTCCTCGCCCCACAGGAGCCTCCCACTCAGCCTTCCAGCATGGCACAGAGCCATGTCTGGAGAAGGGCAGAGTGATGCCTTGTCTGCTGCTGCTTACTGGGAAGGCTGGAGCAGCAGCCACTTAGCAGTGGCCCCAGGCTCTCAGGGGAAGAGGGACAAGAGTAAGAGACTTACCCTGCTTCAGGCCTAAGAGCACAGCCAGGAAACTAATGGAGAACATGGCCAAGGGGCAACTTCCACCATAGCCTCCACTATGAACTGCATCAGTCAGGACATGAACAAGGGACTCAGGCTGCCCACCAATCCCCGTGCTCAGGACCCCCCAGGAGCAAAGGGCCTCTCCAAGGCACTGCTCTCTGCCTGGGAGCCCCGTTAGGGAACAATCTCTCCTCTGCCACAACCAGAGCCCCTGTCCCACCCCGGCGCGGTGCCCTGCCAGCAGCCAGCAAAGTCTGCAAGAGCGCTCGGGCTCAGGGTGGGAGAAGGCTAGATAATTGGCTATGGGTGTGTTCATGGCTATCTTTGCACTGAGTCCCAGCTCAGTCCTGAGTAGCCTGGAGAAGGCAGCAGCCAGCCACCCTCTACCGTAGCTGGGGCAGAAGTAGCCAGTGCAGGATGCTTGCAGGCACTTCTCAGGCCCTGTCTCTTGCCTGCTGTATGGCATAAGAATGGCCATACTGGGTTAGACCAAAGTTCCATCTAAACCAGTATCCTGACTTCTGACAATGGTCAATACCAGGTGCCTCACAGGGAATAAACAACAGATAGTCATCAAGTGATGCATTTCCTGTCACCCATTCTCAGCTTTTGACAGTCAGGCTAAGGCTACCATCCCTGCCCATCCTGGCTAATAGTCATTGATGGACCTATCTTCCATGGATTTAACTAGTTCTCTTTTGAACCCTGTTATAGTCTTGGCCTTCACAACATCCTCTGTCAAGGAGTTCCTCAGACTGACTGTGCACTGTGTGAAAAAAATATTTCCTTTTGTTTGTTTTCAACCTGCTGCCTATGAATTTTATTTGGTGGCTCCTAGTTCTTGTGTTATTAGAAGGAGTAAATAACACTTCCTTATTTGCTTTCTCCACACAAGTCATGATTTTATAGGCCTCTAGCATATCTTAATCATCTGTTTTCCAAGCGGAAAAGTCCCAGTCTTATTAATCTTTTCTCATATGGCAGCCATTCCATACCACTAATCATTTTTGTTGCCCTTTTCTGAATCTTTTCCAAGTCCAATTTATCTTTTTTGAGATGGGGTAACCACATCTACATGCAGTATTCAAGATGTGGGCATACCATCGATTTATATAGATGCAATGTGAAAATTTCTGTCTTATTAGTTATCCCTTTCTTAATGATTCCCAACATTCTGTTTGCTTTTTGGACAGCTGATGCACATTGCGTGGATGTTTTCAAAACACGCCGTGTGGCGTCATGGGAAGTAGGAAGACGGGGGGCACTGCCTGGAGGTCACTGGGCGGGTGGGAGACTGCAAGGTGATAGGGTGACTGATAGGTCCCTATGTGGCAATGGGACAGTCAGATTGCTTGGGCTCAGCACTGGCACCAGGAAGGGCTGGCACAGTCTAACTGCTGCTGTCTGGTTGTGGTGCTGGGGAGGGGCTGGACCCCGCTCCCCAGGTCAGTTCTTGCATCCCCAGGAATAAATTCTACTGTTTTCACTAGGTCTACTCTTGTGGCTGGGATCCCCCAAGGGTTAACCCTTGTCCCCAGATATGCTGCAGCTGGAGCCTGCCCGGGACAGAGTGAAGGGGGTCTCACCCTGAGGTGGGCAGCACAGGAGACAAGTGGCAGGGT
The DNA here is from genome assembly GCA_007922305.1 of Dermatemys mawii. Taxonomy (NCBI): domain Eukaryota; kingdom Metazoa; phylum Chordata; order Testudines; family Dermatemydidae; genus Dermatemys; species Dermatemys mawii. Next base: position 51,098,376 of record ML677335.1, on the reverse strand, counting down.
CACAGTGAGCAGATGACAGTGAGCTCTATACCCTCCTGCTCTGGACCGCTTCAAGGAGCCTGAGCCCCTTTCCCATACCCGGTTATGTGCCCGGCTGGCACAGGCAGGAGACAGAGCTTTGCCTCCCTTGGTATGGGCTTGGATGAGGTGCTGCAGTCCATAAGGGGACAAGTGGCTTGGTGAAGGACCCAACTGAGGGTGAGGAGGGACCCACAGGAACTCCCTGATCAGGTGCAGGGGCAGTCCTGAGCTATGGCAGGGACAGGTCAGGGGCTGGAGGCAGAGCTGGACCAGGCAGCAGCAGGTCTGGGTAGAGCTGAAGAATTAAGCTCTAATCTCCCATTGCTAGGAGCATTCCTCTCTTCCCACTCACAACATGCCCAGAGAACCCAGGGCAGCCGAACAGCGCTGTCGGGGGCAGGGCTGATAGGGAGAGGGGCACCATGCTGTCCCCATCCTGCCCAGCCAGGCTGTGCCAGAAAACCTGGGACAGCTGGCACAGCACTGTTGGGGTCAGGGCTGATAGGGATAGGGGCACCATGCTGCCCCTATCTTGCCCAGCCAGGCACCAGGCCCAGATACTCCCTACTAAGTCATGTGAGCTATCCACGTGCCCTGTGAGGTGCCTTGCCCAGCCCTAACTTGTGTTGCAAGGGGGGGCACCCCAGCTGGGTACTCGCCCTCATGGATGCCCTCTCTAGGCAGAGAATATTTCTCAACCCAGCCAAAGGGCTTCAGCCGTCACCATAGCAGCTGGGGCTGGACCATGGGATGGAGAAAGGCTGTGAAGGGGGAATGAGGAAATAGGACAGGCCCCATGGGGAACGTGTGCTTGAAGGGGTGAAGGGCAGAGCTCTGCACAGGGAGTTCTGTGCTGTAGGGCAGGGTTCAGGGAGGGAGGGCAGATCATGTAAAGTGAGCCTAGCAGTGGTCCCATGGTGGGTAGAAGTATCTCCATGGCCTGCTGGGAGCTGTGGCAGTACTGCTCTCAGATCTGCCAGAACAAGGGGCAACATGCGGGACTGGGGACAGAAGGGACGGTGGGGGGTGGGGAATCTCCCCCTGAGGGGCAGCATGCAGGAGTGTCTCACCCACACAGAGACAGTGTGGGGGGTTCCCCTCCCCCTCATGTCCACTCAGTACATGGCCCCTGGGCAGCCAGGGACAGGTCCTAGAATCCGCCCACTCCTGGATCCCTCCCTGTCCACTTGAGGTGAGGAAAAGGAGTGCTGATAGACTCAGGTCACAGACAGCTTGTCCAGGCAGAGTGGAGGCTGGCCAGCAGGGTGACTCACACCGCAGACCCAGTCACCTCCAGCTGTGCCTGGCCTTATTTGGTGCACACACAGCACCCCCACACACAGATGCATACACACACAAACACCAAGCACCCCTCACACATGTGCACACACACTGTGCCCCTCACACACACACAGAATGCTCCTCATGCACACAGCACCCCTCACACAATGCCCCTGCATGCACACACACCCCACCATTCACACACACACACACACACAGAGCACGCCACACCTACAGCCCCTCACATGTGCACACACGTGCACACACATAGACATAGCACCTCTCACTCATACATGCACACACACAGAGAGCACCCCTCACACACACAAACACACACACAATGCCTCCTCCCCCACGTACATACACACAGAGCGCCCCTCCTGCTGGCTGCAAAGTGTTTGCCTGAGTCTTGCTTGAACTTTCCCTTCCTTTGCTTTAGCCTAGTGCTTCGCTCCCCATCACTGGGCACAGCTGGACACTGCCATCCTGAGCCCTGATTGGTTCTGGGCTGCCTCTCCCGCATCCTGGGCTGGGTAACTGCTCATTGCTGGTGCACTGCTCTGCATGTGCTGTCCTCCTCCCCGCAGAGCTGGGCCAGTGATTGCCTTGCCTCACTCCAGCTGAGGATTGCCAGCACAGAGCAGGCTAACACCAGTTTGATTTGCTAGCCCTGACGCTGGCAACAGTGAACAGTGACTGCACTGAGAGCAGTAGCATTACCCCAAGGGAAACTAGTGTGAGATCACACTCAGGCCTGCCCCACTGCATGCATCCCCAGAAGAACCCAGGGTGGGCATAGCAGAGCAGTGACTCAACCTGCAGTGACTCCTGCTGGTCAGTCTGGGGAATTAGCTTGTCCAGCTTCTGAAGCACTCTCTGCAGCCTGTAGTCCCGCTTGTATCTGGCCCCATATCCCTCCCCTGGACCCCAGTGCCCTCTTCCCTAGGGTCCCGCACCCCTGCAGTACTCCCACAGATCTCAGGGTCTCCCCTCCCCAGGGAACCCCCACCCCCTACCCCACCTTGCCTCAGTCTAGGTAATTGCCAGTCATAACTTACCCCTGTTCACTGGGGCAGACTGCAGTATCATTGCCACTCATCACTGGCAAGGGCAGTTGGCCTGCTGCCTCTACAACTACCCATGGACTGCCCCCTGCAACCCCAGTACCCCTTTGTGAACCATCTCCTAGGCCCTGTAGCCTGGGGGTTTCCTGGCTAGAGCTCCCCCAGCTCCTCTTGCCTCCCCCAAGCCCTGCTCCACTCTGGGTACCCTGTCAGACTCCCTAGCAGCCACTCTGTAGCCAGAGGAGAGACTTTTTCTCAGCTCCTGGCTTCCCTGGCCTTTATATAGCCAGCTGGGTCTGTTTGGGGCATGGCTCCCAGCTGAGCCTGCCTCCCAATCAGCCCAGCTTTTCTCTGATCAGCCTGGGAGCTGCTTGCCCCCAGCCACTACCCTTTGCAGGGCTGTTTTAAGCCTTTTTTTCCTGGAGTGGGGCAGCTGCCCCACTACATAGGGCTTCAGCCCACCTGCCCCCAGCCTCATGACAAGACTATGGTTAGTGGCTGGCCAGGGCTCTGCTGCCTAAACAGTTCCAATCCTCACTCCTTCACCAGACCCAGACCGCTGAAATGCGCAGAGCTGGGCTGGCCCTCACTCCCCAACTTGCCTTCATTCCTGTGTTCCTCAGACCGGCCGCTGTGGGGAGGGAGGTACTGGTTTGCCAGGAGGGCTACAGAAGGCAGAGAGTACAAGGAGTTCAGCTGACTCAATGAGTAGTGCCTGCTGGCCAAAATGCAGCTCCCAGCATGCAGAGCAGGGCCTGGGTGGAGCTTTGGCACAGGCCGGCATTGATGTGGACAGGCCTTGATGCGGGTGTGGCATTGACATAGGAAGGACCATGGTGCAGGCAAGGCCTTGGGATGGGCAGGACCACAGTGTGGGCTGGCCTTGGTGTGGGTGGGGCATTGGTATGGGTGGGGCTTTGGCATGACAGGGTCTCAGTACAGGCAGGCTTGTGGTGCAGCCAGGGCTGTGGTGTGGGTAGGGCTTTGGCATAGGCCGGGCCTTGGAATGGGCAGGGATGTGGTGCAAGCGGGGCATCAGCAGGGCAGAGTTTTGGTGTGGGCAGCCCTTGGCACAGCAACAGGCACCACAGCAGTGGGGAGGGCATAGTGTTGCTCAGATGGAAAAGTCTGGCCCCAAACATAAGAGCTCATTAAGGCTCCAACATGGATCACTTCATGCTGTCTGTCAGCTGTGCTCCCTGTGCTGTGGTGAAGGCATCAGCTACTTTGCTTAGCTGGCCTGAACACTGGCTGTAGTCTTGTTACACACAGGTACTATCTCACTCCAGAGCTGGCTGCATTTTGGATGAGCTGATGACTTCTCTATGGATAGTGCAAATCACCTGAGAAGGATGGGCAGCCTGATAGGAACAGAGGGAATAATGGGAGTACCTACCCTACTCCCAGGGAGGCTGGTCCCACGTCATCCGTGAAGAAAAAGATTAGCTGGGCAGAGCACCTGGGTGTTTGCTGAGAGGATGATGCAGAGATCTGTAAGAGGCACCTCCCCCTCTCACCGGAGAGCTGCCCCGTTGGACTCACACTAGTGCAGCACCACATGGAAGTGACAGCACACATAAAATCATAGAATATCAGGGTTGGAAGGAACCTCAGGAGGTCATCTAGTCCAACCCCCTGCTTAAAGCAGGACCAATACCCAACTAAATCATCCCAGCCAGGGCTTTGTCAAGCCTGACCTTAAAAACCTCTAGTGAAGGAGATTCTACCACCTCCATAGGTATCCCATTCCACAGCTTCACCACCCTTCTAGTGAAAAAGTTTTTCCTAATATCCAACCTAAACCTTCCCTACTGCAACTTGTGACCATTATTCCTTGTTCTGTCATCTGCTACCACCGAGAACAGTCTAGACCCATCCTCTTTGGAACCCCCTTTCAAGTAGCTGAAAGCAGCTGTCAAATTCCCCCTCATTTGTCTCTTCTCCAGACTAAATAATCCCAATTCCCTCAGACTCTCCTCATAAATCATATGCTCCAGCCACCTAATCCTTTTTGTTGCCCTCCCCTGGACCCTTTCCAATTTTTCCACACTCTTCTTGTAGTGTGGGGCCCAAAACAGGACACAGTACTCCAGATGAGGCATTGCCAATACTGAATAGAGGAGAATGATCTATCTGCTGGCAATGCTCTCACTTTTACAGCCCAAAATGCAACAAGGGTACACTGTTGACTTCTATCCAGTTTCTCATCCACTGTAACCCCCAGGTCCTTTTCTGCAGAACTGCTGCCTAGTCTTTAGTCTGTAGCAGTGCATGGGATTCTTCCATCCCACATCAATGCCTGCCTGTGCCAAGGCCCCACCCATGCTCAGAACTCTGCACTTGTCCTTGCTGAACCTCATCAGATTTCTTTTGGCCAAATCCTCTAATTTGTCTAGGTTCCTCTGAATCCTATCCCTACCTTCCAGTGTATCTACCACTACTGATAGTTTAGTTTCATCTGCTAACTTGCTGAGAGTGCAGTCCACACCATCCTCCACGTCATTAATGAAGATATTGAACAAAATTGGCCCCAGGACCAACTCTCATGGCACTCCGCTTGATACCGGCTACCTAATAGACATGGAGCCATTGATCACTACCTGTTGAGCCCAATGATCTAGCCAGCTTTCTATCTAACTTATTGTCCATTCATCCAATCCACACTTTTTTAACTTACTGGCAAGAATACTGTGCTAGACGGTGTCAAAAGCTTTGCTAAAATCAAGGAATAACATTTCCACTATTTTCCCTTCATTCACAGAGACAGTTATCTCATCATAGAAGGCAATTAGATTAGTCAGGCATGATTTGCCCTTGGTGAATCCATGCTGACTGTTCCTGATCACTTTCCTCCCCTCTAAGTGCTTCATAATTGATTCCTTGAGGACCTGCTCCATGATTTTTGCAGCGACTAAGGTGAGACTGTAGTTCCCCAAGTTATCCTTCCCTTTTTAAAAGATGGTCACTACGTTAGCCTTTTTCCAGTCATCTGGGACCTCCCCTGATCGCCATGAGTTTTCAAAGATAACGACCAATGGCTCTGCAATCACATGTGCCAACTCCTTTAGCACCCTCAGATGCAGCACATCTGGCCCATGGACCTGTGCTCATCCAGCTTTTCTAAATAGTCCTGAACCACTTCTTTCTCCACAGAGGGCTGGTCACCTCCTCCCCATACTGTGCTGCCCAGTGCAGCAGTCTGGGAGCTGACCTTCTTCATGAAGACAGAGACAAAAAAAGCATTGAGTACATTAGCTTTTTCCACATTCTCTATCACTAGGTTGCCTCCCTCAGTCAGTAAGGGGCCCACACTTTCCTTGACCTTCTTATTGCTAACATACCTGAAGAAACCCATCTTGTTTCTCTTAACATTCCTTGCTAGCTGCAACTCCAAGTGTGATTTCGCCTTCCTGATTTCACTCCTGCATGCCTGAGCAATATTTTTATACTCTTCCTTGGTCATTTGTCCAATCTTTCACTTCTTTTTCGTATTGAAGATCAGCAAGGATTTCACTGTTAAGCCGAGCTGGTGACCTGCCATATTTATTATTCTTTCTGCACATTGGGATTGTTTGTTCCTGCAACCTCAATAAGGATTCTTTAAAATACAGTCAGGTCTCTTGGCCTCCTTTCCCCTTCATGTTATTCCCCCAGGGGATCCTGTCCATGAGTTCCCTGAGGGAGTCAAAGTCTGCTTTTCTCAAATCCAGGGTCCATATTCTGCTGCTCTCCCTTCTTCCTTTTCTCAGGATCCTGAATTCAACCATCTCATGGTCACTGCCTCCCAGGTTCCATTCCACTTTTGCTTCCCCTACTAATTCGTCCCTGTTTGTCAGCAGCAGGTCAAGAATAGCTCTGCCCCTAGTTGGTTCCTCCAGCACTTGCACCAGGAAATTGTCCCCTACACTTTCCAAAAACTTCTTGGATTGTCTATGCACTGCTGTATTGCTCTCCCAGCAGATATTGGGGTGCTTGAAGTCCTCCATGAGTTCCAGAGCCTGTGATCTAGTAACTTCTGGTCTGGTGGTCTATATCAGACTCCCACCACAATACCACCCTAGATGCTCCCACACCCTAGTTGCTCCCACACCCTAGTTGCTCCCACCACAATATCACCCTAGTTGCTCACACTTCTTAATCCAGAGAAGCTCAGGTTTTTCTGCGGTTTTATACTGGAGCTCTGAGCAGGCATACTGCTCTCTTACATACAATGGATATAAACTTAAACACTTTATATCCATTCATGACAGTACTCCAGTCATGTGAGTTTTCCCACCAAGTCTGTTATTCCACATTGGCATTGTCTCTCACAGTGGGGCCAAGTCTTGCCAGTGGGATGCCTGGGGGCTGATCACCACATCCCTGGGGCTTTTCTCACCCTTCCCCACCACCTGTCCCAGGTGGTGCAACTCTTCCCATCCTCATGCCTGCACAATCCCAGGTCCACACTCATTGTCCCTCCTGCCTCAGGCTGCTGCCCAGGGCTAATCAGAAGTTGGCCCTGGGCCTCAAGCTCAAATAGGGCCTCACATTTAGACACGTTAATTTTTTGGCATTTGGTAAGTTTTGCAAATTGGTTTTATGGGCATCCCTATCAGACCAAAATGTGACACTTTCCCAGCTTAGAGATGCAAATAAGAAATGTGATTTGATAAAAGACAATGTTTGTTAACTGATATAGATTTTGTCATATTAAAGTGTTTAAAATGTTCATTAATAGTAATAAAAATATTGGTTCTGATAGTAGAGGATCACAAGATCAGATCAAACAATATATAAACAAATCATTACTAGTTGCTGGTGCTGGATCAAGTGTGTGTTGAAAGGTAGAGAATGGTTACATTTTAGTGTCTTTATAGTTTTACATCTAGTTGAATAAGGAATTATTTATGTGAGAGAATTCCCCATTATTATGGTAGCTAAAAGAGGTGACTGGTTGGCTGGTTGAGCCCTAGCTTGGTAGCTTGGCCATCATTATAGGCTTTCGTAGTCTATAGGCCTAGATTCAAGGTGAAAATTTGTGAGGACAATCCTGTATAGTGAGCTTCGTGAGGATACACATTTAAAATTTTTGGACATTATCCCTCTGTCTGTATCCATGTCTGTGTATACTATATATCTGTCATCCCTTTGTCTTCAGCTCAGCCTGTTGTTATTATACCTTGCATGCCTGAGTTTTGATTCAGTGATAAGGATAATAATCTGTCTGTTTCATTTTGTGTTCTTGTGAGGGAATAGAAATGCTCTCAGTGGCTCCTCTGACTATTGTGTGAAGGTGTCCATGCCTGAAGCTGTAACCTGACTCTAGGTGGGGGGAAGAGGTCAGCTGACCTCCTGCCCGGGAAGCAGACAAAGGAAGCAGAGGAGGAGCTGTGGAGTGAGTTTCAGTCTGGGTCTGGCTGGGAAGAGGCAGAGAGCTACAGGCAGGCTGGCCTGGCTCCCTGGCCCCAAAATGGATCCAGCTGAGGGGTCGTGTTCGCTGCATGGTCTATGTTAGACCAGGTACCTGTCATCTAATAAACCTCTGTTTTACTGGCTGGCTACGAGTCACGTCTGACTGTGGAGTTGGGGTGCAGGACCCATGGGCTCCTCCAGGACTCCGCCTCGGCAGACTCACTGTGGGAAGCGCACGGTGGGGGAGAACGTGCTGAATGCTTGGAGGTCAGACCCAGGAAGGTGGAAGCTGTATGCTGTGAAGCTCCTAGCCTTGAAGACAGGATGTTTACAGAGAAGAAGCTTTCCTCCAAAGCCCTAACTGGCTTCATAGGGAGCAGTTCCAGACCATCGTCCAGGAGACTCAGTGACAGTTCTTAATTAGTATTTCTTCATTTTAAGTCTTTTAGGCATTTGTATACCATTCAGCATTTGTGTACAAGTTTACAGTAGAAAATTTCAAGTATAGATAAGCTACTTATCTACAGCAGAATATTTCAAGTGTGGACAGGCTACATATTGACCAGATAGATCACTATGAGGAGGAGATTTGAAAGTGGTACAAGCAAGAGATGGTGAAAACAACTGAGTGAAGCAGCAGCTAAGAGCTCAAAGCCAATAACTTCATTTCTCAAATCACTGGTAAACACACCTTACCAACAAACAATTCTACTGTAACCCTTCTGCCCATCAGAGTTGGCAGCAACAAGGGCCGGGTTCAGTATCCAGGGATTCCATTCCAATAGCACAAGACAAAAACCGGCTCGAGCCCCCACCCAGTGACCTGGGACAACCATATACCACTCCTCTGGGCGTCTGTAAGAGACAATACTTCCCCTCTCGCAAGCACAGAGTCTGAGTGTACCAAAGCCTTTTAATAACAGGGAGAAACAATGTGGCTTTATATTGGGGAAACACCACAAACAAGGTTAATAAACCAAACCATGAACCAGAAGCCCCCCTCCCAGCAAATAGGCCATGGCCTTCCCTTTGGCTCTTGAGTTCCACAACCCCAAAAAGTCACTCAATAGTCCCAAAAGTCCAGCAGCCCAAGAGTCTCTGTTCTGGGTCAGTGCAGAGTTCAAAAATCAATTGGCAGTCTTACCTCCTAGCCTGGGTGGAAATGGAGGGTAGGGCACGGGGCACCTTACGTGGTCCGAGGCCGACTGCACCGCCTCTCTGTGGGGTTCTCTGCAGCCCTCACCGCAATCCGCTCTGCTCGCCGACACACGGACAGCTCTGCGGTGCCAGTCACTCCGTCAGCAGCACAAACGGCTCCGCTAGTCGACACACGGACTGCTCTGCTGTGCCAGCCACACGAACTGCACCCAGGAACCGCTCTGCTGAGTCCACTGCCAGTTGCACAAACTGCACCCAGGAACCGCTCAGCTGAGTCCGCTGCTTTGCTCTGCTAGCTGCAGAAATTGCTTGGTGCCACCAACATGCCTTAGGCCCGCCCCCACTTAACACAGTGCTCAGTGGTTTCAGCTCTTAGTGTGTGTGTGGGGGGAAAAAGGGGGGTGTCAGCACCTTGGCACAGGTACACCAGCAGACCCAAAGTGAATTCAGCTTAGCAGGCTGAACCAAGACTCCTCAGGGAATCAAAATTAACTCTAACATTCCACACAGGAGAGAAGCAGGGTACAAGAGGCCTAGAGGACCCTTAGACAAGTCCCTCCCAAAAAGGTATAGAAACCTACCTATACCCTCTCTCAATTGCAGAGCATTCTGAAATACGTGGCCCTTGACCAGTGAGTGCTACTTAGATGATGGTGAGTCCCTCCATCATAACAAGGGCCAAGTACATGTCCATAGTCCTTCATTCACACGATCAGGGTAACATCACTTTATCATTCCTGCCCCAGTAACATAGAAACTGGGGCTCCCACATCAGCCGAAGTGGCCATGTGGGCTGCTGTGAGCTCAGGCTAGGCGCAGTGGGTGTGTCTATGCAAATTGATCAGCCCCAAAGTTATTTTCCAAAACTCACTGCAATTCCCATAGTTCGCCACCAGATGTCAGAATATATCTCATTCCTGACACTGCTTACACTACAGATAATGAAAACTCTGCAGCTGCAACAGGTAATATTCAATGCCAATACCGATGCCAATAGTTGAACATGAGGATAGTAAATCAAGAAGATGTGCTAGCAGTAACAGAAGTAGCAGAAGATCCTGTGTACGATCAAGAAACCCAACAGCAACAGGAAGATGTAGATCTTGCATAGCAAGAGCAATTCATGAGTACTACAGACTGACATGGACTTACTGGAATTATTGACTGACATTGGAATTATTGACAATTATTATTGCTGCCCAAATGCAATCTTTTCTTCAAATTAGTTGTTCTGAAATTCCAAGTAACATTCCACAAGATGCTGCTTTCCCTATTCATCTGCTGACAAAAACTCTTCCAAATGGTGAGACCTGCACAAGAGACTGATTATGCTGAAGTATGGAAAAAAGCAATCTCTGTACCGTGCACCCTGCTTCATTTTGAACAAAAGTGCTGCAAATGATCAGTTAGGATGGAGCATCAGAGGTTGAAAGACTAAATACCATCACAGGAGAATTCAACATCACACAAAGAAAACTATGTTGTATGGAAATGAGCCAATAGGGCAGCATCAGCTGAAAGTTCCATTGAGAACTTTTGACTGAACTCTCTTCAGAAACTAATAACTGGAAAAAACTTCTTGAGCACATCCTGAATATCATCCTCTCTCTTTCTGAGTGGGGATTGGCTTTCTTTGGTTGGTGATTGTACAAATGGAAACTTTCTAAGCATAGTTGAGATCCTCAGAAAATATGACCCACTTTTATCAGAGCATGTTAAACATGTTCAGGAATTGCAAAAGTCAAAAGAGCATACAAGTCCATTATCTCTCCACAAGCATACAAAATGAGTTTATTGAGCTATGTGGGTCATTCATACAAACAATAATTCTTGATGAGAGTCAAAATGCTAAAGTATATTTCAATCATTGTTGATGCCACTCCAGATTGTTCTCACAAGGAACAGACTACTATGGTTATTTGATATGTTAAGATTGTAGACAGCTCAAAATTTTCAATTGAAGGTTTATTTTGATAATTTCACAAGAAAAACTGGAAAAGAAATTGTTGCTTGAATACTAGCAATTCTAGAAGGTTTTAAGTTAGATTTTCAAGTCTACATTGGTCAAGCCTATGACAATGGATCTAATATGGCTGAGAAGTACAAGGGTATACAAGCAGTTCTGCTTGAGCATAATTCAAACTGTATTTTCTCCAGCTGTAAAAGCCATTCACTAAACCTTGTAGATGTTGACTGTGCTGAATTACGCAAGGAGGCAATTACTTACTCTGGAACTGTTCAGCAAATGTACAATCTCTTCAGTAGCAGTCCACAAAAGTGGGAAATTCTGAAGCAATATCTTCCTTTTTCACTGCAAGGGATGTCCCAAACTAGATGGTTTGGGGGGATTGCTGGTGTTCAGCCAGTTGCGCTCAGTGAGAAAGGCTTTAAATGAGCTTGAATCTCTTGATTTCAGTGCACTAGCTCAAACCGAACTTCAGTCTATTCAGAAGTAAAAGTCCAAATTTGAATGCATTCTGATCTGTCATCTTTGTGGATGAAGCTACTTACAATGATCCACCAAACTAATCTGGTAATTGAAGCATGCAATGCTACACTTGATGTTGAGAGGGATAACATTGAAAGTCGTATCAATGACATTCAACAGATTTGTGAACAATGGGAGGTGATCCTGATCAAGTCCAAATTAGTAGCATAGTATATTGGCATTTCATATAAGTTCTCCACCAATCACAACTTACCTACTGAATCTGATGCTGAGCAGCATTGTAGGGTCAATGTCTTTCTTGTCATGATTGACTCTATTCAATCAGATCTTACACATCAATTTGAGTCACTGCGACTAATTTATACACTTTTTGGGTTTCTTTGGCAGTTCAGCAGACTGAGTAATGAAGTAATGTACTTTCTGCAGCTAAACAATTTTAGCAACAGTACGATAAAGAAATCTCAAAAGATCTTACTGATGATGTCATCTTCCTCAAATGAATATATTCCATGAGCTTTAAATTGGATAGCAAGCCAAAGGAACTGCTTCAAGAAATACTCGAAGTTGGACTCTCTGGGGTGCTTCCTAATGTCACAATTGCATTGTGTATTTTTGTCAGTTTGCCAGTGGCTTCAGGTGAACGCACCTTCAACGTGTTGAAGCAGGTAAAGAACTATCATCATTCAACTGTGGGACAAGAGTATTTGGGCTCTCCATGCTTAATATCAACTGTGACATTGCACAAAAGCTAGATTTTTCCTCAATAATTAGTGCATTTGCACAGAAAAAGGCTAGAAAAGCATCTGTTAAATAAAAAAATATTCAAATTATGTCTCACTCTTTTTTTGGTGCCTTATTTTGTTTTCATGTGTCCTCATTTTTTACTTTTACTATGGTTAGGGGCCTCAAAAGCTGGAAGTGGCCCAGCCTCTCTGGACCCCCTCTACCAGGTCTTAGGTGGGCTCAGGCTTCGGTCCCCCATCCTGGGATTGTGTAGCTGATGCGCTGAAATTTGAGAACCCCGGATAATGCAAGGGAAAGATAGTAAGAGGCTCATAGGGCTCCATAAAGAGCTCTTTAGTGACCTGAAAATCTTAAAGAAATCCTAGAAAAAGTGGAAACATGGACCAGAGGTGGATTAAGATTTATTGGCGCCCTAAGCACAAATAAAATTTGGGCCCCCCCACACTGCATTTGCCATGTCCCTTGCTTCTCCTACAGAGGTTCCAGTGTCCTGTGGGGGCCCAAGTGTTAATCCGCTATTGACATGGACAAATTAGTAAGGATGAGTACAAAAGGAGAGAACAAGACTCAAGAGTGTAGGCACAAAATCAGAAAGGCTGACACAAAATGAGTTACACCTAGAAACAATAAGAAGAGGTTATTTAAATAAATGAGGAGTAAGAGAAAGACGAAGAAGAGTGTAGGTCCTCTGTTTAGTGTGGAAGGATAACTGATACTATCAGGAAGGTGGTGGTATTAAATGCCTGCTTTGCTTCAGTCTGCACTAAAAATGTTAAAATTAATTTTAACAACAAGGCAGAGTGAATACAAGACAGAAGAAGGAAAGACCACAGGTTAAAGAATGTTTATGTAAGCAGATAAGCAGGGCCTGATGAAATTCACACTAGGGCAGTTGTCACCAACTGGTTGATCCTAGAGACTATTCCAGTGGATTGCGATCTCTGGTGGTGCAGTGGGGCTGCCGCTAAGGCAGGCTTGCTCCCTGCCTGCCCTGGCCCAACACTACTCTCGAAAGCAGCCACCACACCCCTGTGGCCCCGGAGGGGGCGGGGCAGGGGTATCCCTCTGCACTCTGCTCCTGCCTGCAAGCATCACCTTGACAGTTCCTATTGGCCAGGAAAGTATTGGCCCCTTCTGGGAGTGGCATGGGGCTGGGGTAGGCTGCACCACTGACTGAGAGCCACCCAAGGTAAGTGCCGCCCAATGAGTGCACCCCAACCCACCAGCTCTGAGCCCCTCCTGGAGCCAGTACCCCATACCCCTCCTGCACCTCCAACCCCTTTCTGTACCCCAAGTCTCTGACCCAGCCCTGAGCCCCCTCCCAGAGCCAGCACCCCAGCCCCCCTCCTGCACCCCAACCCCGGCTCAGCCCTGACCACCCTCTCAGAGCCAGCACCCTGTTCCCTCTCCTGCATCCCAACTCCTGCTCCAGCCCTGAGTCCCCTCCTGCACCCAAACTTCTTCCCAGGGCCCATACCCCCTCCTGCACCCCAACTCCCTGCCCAGCCCTGACACCCAAACACCCTCCCATAGCTCACACCCTGCACCCCAACACTCTGCCCCAATCCGGAGTCCCCTCCTGCACTCAAAATCCCTCCCAGAGGTTGCACCCCTCACTCCACCCTCTGCCCCAAGCTCAGTCCAGAGCCTCTTCCCACACTGCGAACACCTCAGCCCCAGCCCAGAGCCTGCACTCCCTCCCAAGCCCCAACTCCCTACCCCAGCCTGGTGAAAGTGAATGAGCATGGGGGAAAGCGAGTGATGGAGAGGGTGGGGATGATGTGAGTGGGGCTGGGCTTGGGGAAGGGGCAGGGCCTCAGGGAAGGGGTGGGATAGATCCTGAGTTGCCCTTAAATTCAAAAAAATGATCTTGGGCTTAGAAATGTTGGAGACTACTGCTCTAGAGTATGTACATAACTAGATGAAGCAATCTCTGAACCAGTAGCAATTATCTTTGAGAACTCATGGAGGACAGCTGAAGTCCCAGACAACTGGAGAAGGGCAAACATAGTACACATCTTTACAAAGGGGAAGAGAGAAAACACTAAACTGAGAGGAGTGGTAGGTACTCAGGAGGGTAGGGATAGGATACAGAGGGACCTAGACAAATTAGAGGATTGGGCCAAAAGAAATTTGATGAGGTTCAACAAGGATGAGTCCTGCACTTAGGACGGAAGAATCCCATGCACTGCTACAGACTAGGGACCGAATGGTTAGGCAGCAGTTCTACAGAAAAGGACCTAGGGGTTACAGTGGACAAGAAGCTGGATATGAGTCAACAGTGTGCCCTTGTTGCCAAGAAGGCTAATGGCATTTTGGGCTGTATAACTAGGGGCATTGCCAGCAGATCGAGGGACGTGATCATTCCCCTCTATTTGACTTTGGTGAGGCTTCATCTGGAGTACGGTGTCCAGTTTTGGGGCCCACACTACAAAAAGGATGTGGAAAAATTGGAAAGAGTCCAGAGGAGGCAACAAAAATGATTAGGGGCCTGAAGCACATGACTTATGAGGAAAGGCTGAGAGAACTGGGATTGTTTAGTCTACAGAAGAGAAGACTGAGGGGAGATTTGATAGCTGCTTTCAACTACCTGAAAGGGGGTTCCAAAGAGGATGGATCTAGACCAAGGGTTGGCAAACTTTTTGGCCCGAGGGCCACATTGAGGTTAAAAATTGTGCGGAGGGCTGGGTAGGGAAGGCTGTGCCCCCCCTAAACAGCCTGGCCCCACCTCCTAACTGCCCCCTCAGAATCCTCGATCCATCCAGGGCCCCCCCCCCGGCTCCTTGTCCCCTGATCGCCCCCTCCGAAACTCCTCACTGTAACTGCCCCCCTAGAACTTCCCCCCATCTAAGCCCCCCTGTTCTTTGTTCTCTGATTGCCCCCTCCTGAGATCCCCCTACTCTAACCACCCTCCCAGGATCCCACCCTCATTTAAGCCCCTTCTGCTTTGTTCCCTGAATATCCGCTCCTGAGATTCCCCCACCCTAACCAACACCCTCTGGGACCCCCCCCCCACCTAAGCCCCCACACTTGCTTACCATGCTCAGTCGGGCGCACCTTGATTCGGCCCCCAGCCAGGGAGCGTGGGGCCCAGCGGCACACAATGCTGGGTCTGGCCAGGGAGCGTGGGGCCCCCGAGGCTCCCTGCGCTCCGCCCAGCCCCCAGCCAGGGAGTGCGGGGCGCCCCAGAGGCTCCCCGCGCTCCGCCCGGCCAGGGACCGCGGGGCCCAGTGGCACTCCGCACTTGGCCTGGCCAGGGAGGACCCGGACCCAGAGCATGGCTCCCCGCGCTCCCAGCCAGACCCAGGCCGGGAACATGGGGACTCGGGGTATGCCACGCTCAGCCCAGCCGAGCTCACGGGCCAGATAAAAATGGTTTGTCCACCCCTGTTCTAGACTGTTCTCAGTGATACCAGATGACAGAACAAGGAGTAATGGTCTCAAGTTGCAGAGCTGAAGGTTTAGGTTGGATATTAGGAAAAACTTTTTCACTGGGAGAGTGGTGAAGCACTGGAATGGGTTAAATAGGGAGATGGTAGAATCTCCTTCCTTAGAGGTTTTTAAGGTCAGGCTTGACAAAGCTCTGGCTGGGATAATTTAGTTGGGGGATTGGTCCTGCTTTGAGCAGGGGGTTGGACTATTGATACTGATGTTAATATTCTCTGAAAACCTGGGGGAATTATAGACCAGTCAGCCTAACTTGGCTACTCATTTGTTCCAGTATCTTTCCAGTATCAGTTTGTAAGCACTTACAGGATAATCAGGTGAGAAATAACAACCAACATGGATTTGTCACGAATAAATCATGTGTAGGGGGGTGGCTGCCCCACTCTAGTGGAAATTGAGTTAAAAGAGCCCTGCAAAAGGTTATGGCTGGGGAAAGGCAGCCCAACAAAGGGCTGCAATCTAAAGCAAGTGGGGCAGAGCAGCCACAGCTATGGCTGGGTCAGTTAGGGTCCATCTGGCCCTGATAAAAGGGCCCAGAGTTTGGTAAACAAAGAGTCTCCTCTAGCTGTGGAGGGACATGGGTCTGGCAGCTGGGAACTTGAGGAGGTAGCTGGAGTGGAGCAGGGCTGGGGGGAAAGGCCAGAGGAGCAGGGGAGCTCCAGGCTGGCAACTCCCCAGGTTGCAGGGCCTAGTCTGAGGCCTAGAAGGGGTACTGGGGTTGCAGGGGGTAGCACATGGGTAGGCAGAGGCAGCAGGCCAAACCCTCCTTGCATATGATGACTGGCTGTTACACTGCCCCAGGGAGAGGGCGGCTTGATGATGACTGGCAGTAGCCTCAACTGACACAAGGTGAGGCTCAGAGGATTGGGGGTTCCCCAGGGAGGGGAGACTCAGAGCTAGACTGTGGGCATACTGCCAGGGGGCAGCACCCCAGGCAAAGGGAACCAGGGTCTGGGCAGGATACAGGATCAGTGGCAAGCGGGATACTAGCCTACAGAGGGTGCTCCAGAGACTGGAAAGAGCTGATTCTCCAGATGACCAGTAGGAGGTGCTGCAGGGGTGAGTCGCTGTTCTGCTACGCATGACAAAACCAACTTAATTTCCTTCTTTGTCAGGATTACTGGCCTAGTGGAGGGAAGCAGTAGTATGAGGAAAGGCTGAGAGAACTGGGGTTGTTTAGTCTACAGAAGAGAAGACTGGGGAAATTTGATAGCTGCTTTCAACCAGCTGAAAGGGGGTTCCTAAGAGAATGGATCTAGACCAAGGGTGGGCAAACTTTTTGGCCCGAGGGCCACGCTGAGGTTAAAATGCTCTGACATGCTCTGACTTGTTTTCAGTGAACTTTTCACATTATCCCACATGACATTCTCACAAGCAAACTAGGGCAATATGGTCTAGATTAAACCACTATAAGGTGGGTATGCAGGTGGTCAAAAACCTCATTCTCAACTTTATCAATGGTTTATTGTCAGACTGGGAGGGTGCCTCGAGTGGGGGCCCAGCGGTGTGTCCTGGGTCCATGACTGGTCACTATTTTTATTAATGACTCTTAGAGAATAGAATGGAGAGTATGCATATAACATTTGCGGATGACACCTGGCGAGGTGGGGTTGCAAGGAAATGAGCCAGTAATGTGATCTTGTTCTGAAGAAGGCAAATGTCTTTCTGGGGTGTATTGTTGATAAGGAACCCCTACATATTGAACCTGGTCCTGGTTGCTACCAGCTCCACCTGGTAATAAATAGCATAAATAAATTATAAAGCATAAATATAAGCTTTATAATTTGACCTAGTTTCTACTTTTTGTGAGGCTTGAACTGGTAAGTGATGTTGGGAGCAGCTAAGGGCAAGAAAAGCCAGGGGCGAATCGTAGGAAAGCCTTGGAGGACTAGCAGAGTCTGAGCTGATTAGCTTGCGTCCACACTGCAAGTGGCCAGGTGACTGGGCTTCACGCAGTAGCTAGGAGAGGTCAGCCTGCTGGAGTTGAATGTGCCCACACCATGGATGGTATGGAGTGATCTTTGTCGCTTGGTAAGCTGAGTGCACGCAAACAGATGTTGTTTGAATACAGCGAAATGGAAATACGATGGCTGGGGACAAAGAACTCAGAGCACGTGCACTGCTGGGGGGGCCCTGTCCTAGAATCAAGGACTCAGACATTTGAGTTTCTGGCTCACTGGCCAGGGCTCCCTGGAAGTAGGAAGCAGCAAGGGGCCTGAAGGCTCACCCAGGCTGAGCAGGGAGCCCCATCTATGACAGGGGACACAATGCCCAGGGGATCAGAGCTGGGGACAGCCCTGATACCAATCACAGCAAATGCATAGCGCTGCACATGGGAGCAAGCCTCCAGGCAGAAAGATGTGACCACCTTGCCACACGGGCAGCAGCAGGCCCTCTCAGAGGTCCAGAGAGGCCTGGGCCACTTCCAGCTTTTGGAGGCCCCTGGCCATAATAAAAATAAAAAATGATGACACATGAAACAAAATGACTGCCCAGGGGCCATGTACTGGGAGGACATAAGGGAGAGGGGAGACCCCCTGCACACTCTTCCTCTTGGTCTGGCAGGTCCGGAAGCAGTACAGCCACAGCTCCCAGTAGGCAGTGGAGATGCTTCCACCTCCATGGGACCCCTGCTAGCCTCACTTTGCATGATCTGCCCTCCCCGCAAGCACTGCCCACAGCACAGAACCCCCCTGTGCAGAGCTCTGGCTTTCACCCCTCCCAGCACAACTCCATGGGGCCTGCCCTTTCTCTACCTTCCGTTCCTTAGAATCATTGAAGCTATCATACATGATTAAGGCTATGATTTTGTCATAGTCATTTGAAGTAAACGTCTGGACCGATCACTGGCAATAAAGAAAAATTCACAGAAGCCGTGACTTGTCCTTGACTTTTACTAATGTGACTTCATGGTTTCCCTCACCTCAGCTGAGAGCCCATGGCACCTGGAAGCTGCAGAATGACCATATTGCCCAAAGAGAAAATAGGACACCCCAGTTGCTTGCCTGAGATGTCCTCTCTCCCTTCCCCCTACCTCACGCATTGCTGGAGCCCCCTGAGGAGGCCTCCTCCAGAGTCTGTCACCTGTTGCTGGAACCCTGCCAGAGCCCTGCTGGCTGCCAGCTCCAGAGTCCCACAGCCTCTGGGGCTGAAGCAGAGAATGTCACGGGATTTACCTGACCTCTGTAACAAACTAGCTTAGTCATGATCATTTTCCTCCACATAGCCTTCCACCTTCAGATTTGCAACCAATTCCTCCCTGTCAGTCAGAATTCAGTCTGCCCCCTTAGTATTTCCTCCACCTTCTGAAATAAGTTATCCCCAAAATATTCCAAGAACTTAACTGGACATTTTGCCTGTTGCTGTGTCATTTTTCCAGCAGATGACTCGGTACTTAAAGTCCCCCATTACTCCCAAGACTGGTCTTTTGGATACTTCTGTTATTTGTTCTTGAAATGCCTCATCCACCTCCTAGACTCATGGACTTTAAGACCAGAAGGGACCATCAAGACCATCTAGTCTGACCTTCTTCACATCATAGACCACAGAACCTACCCCACCCACTACTGTAGCTGGGCTGATTGGTGAAGCAGTTACTGATGTTCTCAAATCCTGATTTAAAGGCTTCAAGTTACAGAGAATCCACCATTTACTCTAGTTCAAACCAGCCAGTGGCCTGCACCTCATACCGTAGAGAAAAGCAAAAAACCCAGGATCTCTGACAGTCTGACCTATGGCAAAACTCCTTCTTGACTCCAAATATGGTGATTGATTAGACCGTGAGCACACGGGGGGATCCAACAGTCAGACACCTGGGAAAGAATTAGTTGCAGTAACTCAGAGCCCTCTATATTTAGTGTCCCATCTCCGGTCATTGGAAAGATTTGCAACTAGCTGTCACAGATTGGTCATCTCTCCTGATCTGGTCTGGCAATGGACGCCTCACTTGAATTACTCCCCCGAATCGGCCTAGCTCCCATGTGAAATGGCACTCAAACCACACTAACCACAAAGGAGTTGCACTCCCCTGGGCATGGCATTAGCTTTTGTGGGGGCACAGCCCATGGTTTTTTGTAGTTCAGTGTGCTGCGCTGCTTTATCAATTCTTTCCCAGTGCATTGTGGGGGATCTTGCCTGACCTTTCTGGATGCACAGGGGAATTGTGGGAAGGTGTTGAGGATAGGCAGTGCCCAAGTGGAGTTAGCTTATATCCGCACTCCCAAGTGTTGTGTCAGCAGCTGATGAGTTGTGGGCTGTGACCCCGCTGACGAGACAGTCAACTCGAGTTCAGAGCACCAGCACACTGGTGTGTGTTCAGGGCAACGCTCCAGTTACAGTGCGAGTTGCCTTTGCAACCCAAAGTGCCTTCCACTGAACAGGATAGAAATGTTTCTCTTGCTTTGGGTGCAGGGTGGCTTAGCCCTCAGCCCATCAGGCATCTGCAGTGGCACAACCCTCTGTGATGCCAGAGTCCAGTTTTCACCAGTCCATGCTCTCAAATCAGGGACTGAATCCATTCCCAGGGCCGGGGAGGAAAGGTCACTCTTTTGAAGCCTGATTCTTTTGGCCTTCAGTAAAATCCCACTATGGATCCAAGCCATCAGACTGGCCTGCCTGTCACTAGAGCAAACCCAGCTCTCAGTAAGCACTAGCACTCTAATCCCTGATAGTGTCTGTGGTCAAACAGAGCAGGACAAACAAGCATTTTGGAAAAGTTATCTGAGAATTGATAGAATCACTAAAGTAGCCAGCCCCAGGTCTGCGACAGAAACACATGTAGCTGACAGAGCATGCTCTGAAAAAGAAGTGGCTGAGGAAGAGAGGCAAACATGTTGTCACCTCATTCACTGCCATCCCACTGTGGAAGAAATTGATGCATTCGCTGTAGGTAACTGTAAGCGTGCAGCAACTCACCCCTGCAGCACCTCGCGCTGGTCATCCAAGGAATCAGCTCTTTCAGCATCCGGAGCGCCCTCTGCAGGCCGATGTCCTGCCTGCTGGCCCAGTGTCCCTCCCGGACCCTGGTGCCCTCTTTCCTGGGGTGTTGCACCCCTGCAGTCCCCCCCATCCACAGATCACAGGGTCTCCCCTCCCACTTTCCCCACCTTGCCTCAGCCTATGGGCTACTGCCAGTCACCATCAAGCCCCCTTTCACTGGGGCCGACTGCTGTTTAAGCCAGTCATCATAGGCAAGGAGGGTTGGCCTGCTGCCTCCGCCTACCCATGGGCTGCCCCATGCTACCCCAGTACCCTTTTTTGGATCATCTCCTAGGCCCTGCAGCCTGGGGATTTCCAGGCCAGAGCTCCCTCAGCAACTCTTGCCTTCCCTCCAGCCATGCTCCACTCAAGGAACCCTGTCAAACTCCCCAGCAGCCAGGCCTGTCTGCCTCTGTAGCCGAAGGAGACTCTGTCTGTTTAAGCTTCTGGCTCCCAGTCTTTTTATACAGGCCAGCTGGGCCCTAACTAACCCAGCCACAGCTGTGGCTGCTTCAACAATCATCCCAGCTTAGCAACTCTACCACAGCCACAACCCTCTGCAGGGCTGTTTTAACCCTTGTTTTAGGAGTGGGGCAGGCACCCTGCTACAGTAATAAATACTTGCAGATACAATTTCCCTGAAGGAAAATTTGAAAACAAAGGTCTAACTTCACCTTCCATGGCCCATCCTTACACCTGATCTGGCCACTTTCTTCTAGCTTGTTTTGGAAAAACGTATCTCAGAATTCAGGCTGTCTGTAAATCATATGTCCCAAATGTTGTGTGCAGGGCGCAGCCAGTGCAGAGATTCTAGCTCCTGTGGCCCTTCACATGTATTCAGCAACTATTTGACTGGCTGACCTGGCTCTTGGCACCATTAATCGCTCCATCCATGCTGTTGAATAGATGCCTTTATCCTCCCTCCTTTATCCTGCCTGTGTCTCCTGCTCAACCATGAGCTGCAGGAGCAGGATGCAGCGCAGGGGTCACTGACTTGGCAGTGTGGAGGTGGTGGGAACCCAAAGGCAGGCATAGCTGCTATTGAGAGAAGAAGGGGACGCGCAGGGCAGAGCTTGGTATTATTGCAGACCTCTTCACAGGCCCTACTACCATGCACCTGCACCAGCCTCATTCAAAGCCAGAGGCACTGCAGCCAGAGGCTCTCACTTCAGTGTTACCATCCTGCCCCAGCAGCACTGACCCTACTTCCAGGCTGCAGGCTCAGGATGCCCCCAGCCCTCCCCACCCCAGATGCTTGCCTGGCACACAGGCTGCCTGCAGCATAGCACGTCCCGCAGGAGGACCGGGCCTGTAAACCAAGCTCTGTTCCAGGCCTGGGTTCCACTGACTCACCCCAAAGGCATGTGGCAGTTCAGAGAACAACTAAAAATATCCCCAAGCCACTCAGATGTATAATGCAGCTGGACAAGGACAGCAGGGCCACTCTGCTCCATAGCACATTGCTCTGCCCAGAAATACCTGGGCCAGGCACCCCCACATTCACAGCCTCAGACACAACCACCCAGCATTCTCTGCATCCCCCTCCCACACTAGCTCCCAATGCCCTCCCTGGCATCTGCCCCGCCTGGCACCTTCCTCCCCCACTACCCCACGGCACTCCTGGCATCCCCGAGGGGCTATTTATAGAAAAATAAATCATGTCCAATGAACCTCAGTTCATGCTTTGGCGAGATGAAGGGTTGATCTGATAAAGTTAAGTGCATAGCTGTCATCTTTGTGGGCTTTTGTAAGGGTACCATGACATTCTGATCAAAATCTTAGTACCGTGCAATAGTGTACTGTGATGGGGCAAGGTTAGATGGCTATAGGAAAGTGCTAAGGAACAGATATGTTAGTCCCAGGCTAAACAAGTCCCTGGTACCATTGGAACCAAATGGCAGTTGTTCCAGGTTAATCAACACACCTGGGGACAATTAAGAACCTTCTAGAAAGCAGTAGAAATAGCTAGCCTGATTGGGACATCTGAAGCCAATCAGGGGCTGGCTGAAACCAGTTAAAAACCTCCCAGTTAGTCAGGTGTGCATGTCAGGAGCTATGGGAGGAAGTTGTGCTGTTGGTGAGACTGAGCAGTAGACACCATATCACAGGCAAGGAAGGAGACCCTGAGGTAAGGGTGAAGTGGAGTTTGAGAGAGCGGGGACTGCTGTGGGGAAGTAGCCCAGGGAATTGTATGTGTTCTGCTGCTAAAAGATCAGCCATCATAGCTGAAACTATTAGGGTCCCTGGGCTGGAGCCTGGCGTAGAGGGTGGGCCCGGGCTCTCCCGTTTCTGCCTCCCCTAATTAATCACTGAGATTGAGAGACAGCAGAGAATGTGCAAGGAAGGATAGCTTCTCTGCACTGGCTTATGATAGAAATGGGTCAATAGGCTGTGACCCTTGTCTCTAGAGAGAGAAGGGCTACGTGGAGGATCACAGTGAGCCTCTGAGGCTAGTGAAATCTGCCAGGAAATGCAAGATCCACGGAGACAAGGACAGAGCTTTGTCACAGCACACATTAAATGGCAAACTGATACATCTCAAAGAATTTCCTCGGGGAACCATCTGTGAATAGGTATTTCTGGTGGGGTTCCCAGGGATCAATCCTGGCCCCACACTAGTCACCACTGTCACTGCTGATAATGTGCAGATGGCATGGAGCCTGGTGGATGGTGAACTCTGCTGAGGACAGGGCAGCCATAGAGCCCCATTGGATCACTTCGTAAGCTGGGCCCATCAAACAAGAGGTGCATTAATAGAGCCAAGTGCCAAGGTAGGTGATCTGCCAGGGCCATGGTGCAGCAAAGTGTCCAATGTGACCCTTGGATGGACAAACAGGGGAGGAGAGAGTGGGGCCGGGAGCCTCAGTAATGGCCCGGGTGGGACTGATAGCAGATGCCGCATCCAGTTCTCTTTAAAAAGGAAATTTAAAAAAATGGAGGGTGCAGACAAGAGCCACAAAAATGATTCACCAGCTGGAGGAAAGGCCTGAGGTGAGGCACTGACAGTGTGATCTGTTCAGTGGATCAGAGAGCAGGCTGAGGGGCGACACATTCACAATGCAAGAGCATCTTCATGGGAAGGTGACCAGCTATTAGCAGGCTCTTCTGCCCAGCAGAGAAAGACAGCAAAAACCTACCGGCTGGAAGTTGGAGCCAGACAAATTCCAGTGGAAACAAGCCCCAAGGTTGCCAGGGAGGTGATTAGCCACTGAAACAAACTGTCGAGGAATGGGATGGAGTCTCCATCTCTTGGTGCTGCTGCAGCACTTCAGGGTACACAAGACTTATGCTGATGGGAGTTCTCCCAGCGGGGCAGGCAATCCACCTCCTCAAGAGGCAGTAGTTGGATCAATGGAAGAATTCTTCCATCCAGCTAGTGACGTCTGCAGACTTTACACACTCTGCACAATGTGGCTGGGTTGATCTAACTGTTTAGCGTAGACCAGACTTTGGTGTCTTTACATCAAACCTGTCTGCCTTTCTGAACGGTGCTTTAGGCAAACAGGCATACCTCTGCACAATCTGGGGAGCTGGGGGAGATGTAAGGGCCTGTCCAGGGGTCAGACTAGTTGAATGAACAGTCTCTTCTGATCTTCACCTCTCTGAAACCAGGAATCTGACTCTCTCCCATTAGCCCCCCCGCCCCTGCCCTTCACCATCAGCCCCAGCTCGAAGGTCTGGGTGCAGGCCAAGGCATGCAGGAAGGAGATCAAGCCCTCTCTCTGCCTAGACAGCCTCCCCAGCCTCCCCACGTCAAGGGGAGCTTTCCTGCCAAGTACTGCCTCCAGGCCGACAGCTCAGTATGGCCTCTTGGCACCCTTCCCGACTATGTCAGCACCTGAGAGACACTGCTCACCCTGGGGCAGCTGCCCTTCCTCTGTGCTCGGCGTCTCCCAGAGTCAGGACCCCAGAGATCATGGGAATGAACCTGGCAAAGGGCAGCCTGGCAAAGGACTGGAGAATGTCAGAGTCAGCACTGGTGCGGCGAAGCACACAGCATTCCTGGGGCCGTGGGCTGGAGGCAGCTGCACCCACTGGGCCAGGGCACAAAAGCAGAATTGATAGCAGACACTTCAGGAATGTGCTGAAGCCGCTCAGCCCACCCAGGACTCCCTGCCTGCCCTGGCTCCGCAGAGTTCCGTGGAAATGGTCAGCATGTCCCTGTGGCCCCAGGCACAGGGGCCATCAGAGAAACTCTGTGTGCTGTCCCCGCCCCCCATCATTGGCTGAAAACCACAAACAATGGGAGCCACAGTGGCAGCACTTGTGGGCCCAGGCGGCAAGCAGAGCCCCCTGGCCCATCCACCTAGGGACCGCAGGGACATGCTAGCTTTTCCAGGAACTGCACGGAACCATGACAGGTAGGGAGCCCACCTTAGCCCTGCTGCACTACTGACTGGGAGCTGCCTGAGGTAAGTGTCGCCCAGCTGGAGCCCACACCCCAAGTCCTCTGCTCCAGGTTGGAAACCCCTCCCGTATCCTAACTCCCGCCAACCCCTGCCCCAGCTCTGAGCCCCCTCCTGACCCCCAAACCTCTCAGTCCCACCCCAGAGCCTGCACCCCCATCTGGAGCCTGCACTTCCTCCTACACCTCAACCTCCCGCCCCAGCCCTGAGCCCCCTTCTGCACCCTGAACCCCTCATTTCTGGCCTTACCCCAGCCCACTCCCCCAGGCAGAGCCCTCACCCCCTCCTGCACCCTAATCCATGCCCCAGCCCAGTGAAATTAAGTGGGGGTGGGGGAGAGTGAACGACAGCAAAAATGGGGATGAAGTGAGTGGGAGCAGGGCCTCGGAGAAGGGGTGGGGCAGGGTATTTGGTTTTGTGCAAATAGAAAGCTGGCAACCCTGTGGGGGTATCACTGTTCTGTAACTGCCACTCACATGCCCAGCTGCAGCCGGCCAGGGCCAAGCCTGTGGGCAAGGCTGTAGGCAGAGGCTGGTGCTGCTGTCAGCAGGCCTGAGCAGAGTGCGCCCAGCACAGCATGCCACCTTGCCCCAGACGCTCATGGGTCTGTAACTGAGCACTGCTGCAGTCAGGCACTCTGTCCTCAGGGGCTGGATTGCTGCAGGCTGGATGAAGTCTTTGCTAACTGTACCCCTGGGTGGGAATGCATGGGGAGTATGGGTTTGCTTGTGGACTGGGACAGCCATAGGGAAAATGGTGCCCTGGGGAAACTTGTATTTTGCCCTTTCATACCTCAAGGTGAGAACAGAGGCAAAGGACACAGCAGATATATAAAAACTACTCAAGATAGTTAAGTCCAAAGCATACTGCGAAGAGCTACAAAGGGATCTCACAGAACTGGGTGACTGGGCAACAAAATGGCAGATGAAATTCAGTGTTGATCAATGCAAAATAACACACATTGGAAAACATAATCCTAATTATACATATAAAATTACAGGGTCTAAATTAGCTGTTCCCACTCAAGAAAGAGATGGAGTCATTGTGGCTAGTTTTCTGAAAACATCAACTCAATGTGCAGCAGCAATCAGAAAAGCAAACAGAATGTTGGGACTCATTAAGAAAGGGATAGATAAGAAGACAGAAAATATCATTTTGCCTCTGTGCAAATGCAGAGTACGCCCACATGTTGCATATTGCATACAGATGTGAAAGAAGGTATATGGGGAGTGTGCATTTGTTTGCTTGTGGAAGGAGGTGTATAATTCTTGTATTTGCAGTGAACACCTTCTGTCAGTAGCTGTTAACCAAGCAACATTCCAGCTGCTAGGACCTGCGACTCTGGATCTGAGCAAAGTATTTAACATTGGGTTCTGATCTATTATGTCTGGCTAGTCTGGAAGTGCTGTCAGTAATAATATTAAAAAACCCAGGTTCTCAGGTAGCGCTTTTCACCTGTAATTCTCAAAGCACCTTGCAGTGGAGGGCAGTATTTTACAGATGGGGAAACTGAGGCACATAGGTGATCTCTGGCAAGCCATGCCCAGCCTATCAGGCCAGGACTAGATTCAGGACTAGAACCCAGAATGTTAATCCAGTGGCCTACCCACTAGGGCACACCACCTTGTCACCAAGCAGACCAGAGCCATTACCTAGAGCTGTCTCAGCCACTACAGAGTTACCAGAAGCAGAGCATCTGCACTCTGGCTGAGGTGTCATGTCACCCTGGTTATTGGAGGTTGCGGGGGAGCGGGTTCCTAAGACCTTGATCCCAGTGTGAGGATGGTGCCTTACAATGCTTCTGGGCTGATGTAAAAGGCTTTGGCTTTTCTATGGTAGCAAAAAAGTCAGCCATAGGATTTCCCCCTGTGACATACCCGGGGATGTTAGAACTCTTCAGAAATTGTCAGTTTAGGAAGTCTGCTAAATTTTGCTGGTGGGCCATTGAGGCACCTCCCTGGTGTTTCTGCCATGGCCGTGTGACTCTGCAGGTGGACTCTTCAGAGCAGGCTGGAATGTCTGCTAATCACAAGCAAACTTCCAATTACAAGAAACTCTGATCGCTTGCCATCCCAGAATGCTTATGTGTTGACTCATGTTCTTTAGGACCAAGTACCATGTTTGTGGAGTTGGGTCAGGTGTGTGCCTCATCATGTCCCTGTAGTGGCTACAGTGTCTTTGAAGGGGAAGGAGTGGCAAAGGGTACTCCCCTTGGCATCCAAGGGGGTTGGTCACTGTGATGGGGCGGCTGCCCCTCACTGGCATAAAAGGTTAAAAGCAATCCTCGGGATGCTGTGCTAGAGGCAACTAATCAGAGAAGGGCTGAGGGAAGTAGTCAATCAGGGCCAAGCAGGCTCATATAAAAAGGGAGCTGCAGGGCAGAGGAGTTCATTTCTCTGCTGGGAGCCTAGGGAGGAAGGATTGTGTCTCTGGAGGGTTGAGAGAATTGCCTGCACCCTGGACAGAGCAGTGCTGCTAGCAGGAACTAGGGAAGTGGGAGACAGCTCCTGGTTGACTGCTAGAGTTTGCAGGCTGAGGCCCCAAGGAAGGGCCAGACAACTTGCTATAGTAGCCACTAAGGGAAGTGGTTGAACAGCAGACTGCAGGTCCCCCGGAATGGGGGAGCACAGTGTGTGGCGTGGCAGAAGGGCTATATCATTGAAGAGGATGCTGTAGTCTTTGGAGAAACATGGGTCCTAGAGCAGAAGTGATAGTGGCAAGGCACCACCAGAAGAGGGTGCGGTAATGTGCAGAGCTAATTCCCAAGACAGCCAGCAGGAGATGACAGAGTGGTGAGCAAACCCCATCACAGCCCCAAGGGCACACCTAGCCCCAGCACAGACAGTCTGCAAACAAGGCTTGATAGCTCCCCATTTGAAGCTGAAGTGAAAGCCAAACAAGCCTTTTGCCTGAAGAGAGCTCATCCTTTGGGCCCTTGTCCACAGGAGTTTAATGTTCTCAAGATCTTCAGAGAGACAAACAACCCTGTGGATGGGGTGGTTGGGTATAAAACTTCTTAACTCCCTTTTGGGGAACTTGGTACTTTGTTCTAGTCTTAGCAGTCGGGGTAGAGTGGCTGCTGTAGTTAGCTGATTCGCAGATGCCACCTGGCCATGCTCCTCTGGCAGGGTGTAGTATGTTGAATGACTTGTGAGCTTTCAAGGGTCAAGGGTCTCAGAGACACAGGAGAGCAGTTCCTGGATAGCTGTAAAATCTCCAGGTGCTGGTGCAGGAGGCACATGCACAGCCCAGTCAGGAGAAGGTAAGAATGCCTCTCTGGGAGAGGATGAAAGGAGGTTCAGCTGGCTCAAGATCTGCAAGCTGTTTTCCCTCTCTCTGTCTGCAGCCAGGGTCTGACAACTGAGGCAGTAGGGAACATGACCATCTGTGCTCCTGGCCAGTAGGAGGGAGATCAGCTTCTGGATGACACAGGTGGAGATCCTCAGCATGCCCAGCTGGACCAAGGTGGAGACTGCAGGGGTACGGCTGCTGATTGGGCTATTCCCCTGCCCGCTCACTGAGGATCGCACTTGTCCCCTCTGGCCTTGGAATGTCTGAACATCAGGGGATCCTGTGGGGCCACTCAGTGCCAAAGCAGACTGGGAGCAGTTGTGACCGAGCAATCTTCCATCCCAGCACAATGCTCCAATGTGTCCAGCACTGTCCTTCCTTTGTGACAGTTGTATGGGAACACAGCCCAGGCATTGCCAAATGGGATCGAACTCAGCATCCATCTAGCCCAATGTGTGTCTCTGGGAGTGGCCAGCACCAGATACTGCAGGGAAACGTGATGAGGGGAGATAATTTGTTTCCATGTTGGGTGTCCTTCTGATCCCTTCTCCTAGGCAGCAACTGATTGGTGCCAGAGGTTCAATATCCCTGCCAACAATGTGATCATCAATAATGTTGATAACTCAGATATTCTTGTTATCAATAGAAACCTCCTGTCCCTTTTGGAATCTTGATAAGTTCTTGGCCTCAGTGACTTCATGTGGCAGTGCGTTCCACAGGCTAATTACTCATTATGTGAACCAGTGTTTCTGTCAAGCAGGAATGTCCATTGCAGGTTCCCGCCTCGGAGCAGTGGTTGCCCCCAAATGCAGAAGCCAGAGGCATCCAGACACAGGCAGATACCCTGATACCTGCAGACATCCCAGGGACTTCAGAGCCACCAGCACCAGCCCAGACTACAGATACAGCAATCATGGTAGGAAGCTGCTCGGGGGAGGGATTAACCATAGTCCCAAGCTTAGTTGGCATTTTGCAGTTGGAACCCTGCTGACTTGGTGGCAAACTCACTTGCTTCTGCCAGGGCCCTGGGTTGGGACCTGGTGGAGCAAGGAGGCCCCAGGTCCCCCTACTCTGGTCACCCCCACTTCTTCCCACGTGGTGGCCCACCTTTCTTCAGCCCATCAGGCCATGCCACCCTGTTAAACAGGCAGGGGTGGCTCTACCTTTTCTGCTGCCCCAAGTGCCAAAAAAAAAAAAAAAAAGCCACCTGAACTGCCGAAGCAAAAAAAGGAGGGGAAAAATAGGGGTGGCCGAATCCTGCTGCCCCAGTATTGACCAGAATGCTGCCCCTTAGAATGTGTCGCACGAGGCACATGCTTCCTCAGCTGGTGGCTGGAACCGGCCTTGTAAATAGGTTATCTCTATTTACTCTGCCACAAAGCCTTGCTCCCAGCAAGCAAGGGTACTTTATTGACTCTGCCGCTAGGCCTCACTGCCCTGTGAGTCATGATATTTCTGTTGACACTGGCCACTAGGCCTGGCTGCCTGGTGAACCAGGGTAACCTTATTGACTTCAGACTCTGGGCCTTACAGCCCTGCAGATTAGGGTCACTCTTTGTACTTTAACCCTTAGCCTCACTGCCTGGAGATAGATGGTGTCTTGAAGGACTGAGTGCACTTACTCCACACTGGATTGGGTCCCTCCCAACCTGTCACACTTGGTGGAGAATGTGCCAAGCCCCAGACACAGGTCAATATACAAGTCCGGTCTTACCCACAAATCAGGCTGTTGCCAATCCTTTAGAATCTAAAATCAAAAGGTTTATTCATAAAAGAAAAAAATATGGATGAGAGCTAAAATTGGTTAAATGGAATCAATTACATACAGAAGTGACAAAGAATCCTATGGCACCTTAAAGACTAACTAAAGTATTAGAGTATAAGCTTTCATGGGCTAATACCCACTTCATTGGATGCATGCAGTGGAAGTATCCAGGGGCAGGTATAAATAGATAGGCAAGAACCAGGTTAAAGATAACAGTATGCTATTACATACAGTAATAGCAAAGTTCTTGGTACATGCTTGTAGCAGTGATGGAATAAACTGCAGACACAAATCAAGTCTCTGGATACATCCACAGCTGGGATAGGTCATTCAGTCCTTCAGAGCTTCAGTTTGTAGCAAGATTCCTCCAGAGGCAAGAAGCAGAATTGAAGACAAAACGGAGGGGTTTCCAGGGACTTTTATATCCTCTAGCATGTGGAAAGACACCCCTTTGCTCTTACTGTAGAAAATCACAGCTTTTCAAATCAAAAAGAGCAAATCAAGAGCAAATCAAAACCATTCAGCAAGATGGAATTTGGAGTCACATGGGCAAGTCACATGTCCATGCATGACTCAGTTCTTTTACAGGGAGAGCAGCCATTGCTCACATGCTACCTTGAACATTCCCAGAAGACTTCTAATGTGGATTGGAGTCTCCCAAGGTCCATTGTCAGTTAAGTGTTTGGAGTCAGTTAAGGGTTTCTTGACTGGGCACTTAATCTACAAATTCCTTTCTCAAGAAGCGGACTAAATGCTTCACAAATGCTTAGAATCTAAGGGCTTGGTTACACTGGCACTTTATAGCGCTATAAAGCCCCCACGAGCGCTATAACCTCCTCCCCGTCCACACTGGCAAGGCACGTAGAGCGCTATAACCGCGGAGTTATAGCGCTCCTCGTAATCCACCTCCACATGGGGAATAAGGGCTGTAGCGCAGCTGCTGTAGCGCTACAGCAGGAATGTGGACACCCACTCAGCTACAAGTGATCTCTTGAGATGCCTAGAGCCATTTAAGGCAATTGACGTCTCTTCCCTTTGCCTAGAGCCATTTAAGGCAATTGACGTCTCTTCCCTTTGTTTTGAACTCGGCTGGAGGAATGCGGAAGTACCTCTTTAGAGTTTCTCTCTTAACTCGGCAGATAAGCAATGCAAATATTTAAGGAGGGAGCCTGTGTGAAAACAAAGCCTTCTGTGAACGGAGGCTCGCTGACAGGCTTTCAGAAGAACGGAAAAACCACTGTCTCTCTCCCGCCACATACACACAACGCGTCCCCCCTCACCTCCCTCGTTTAAAAAGCACGTTGCACCCAGCTGAATGCTGGGATACCTGCCCTAATGCGCTGCTCTTAATGCCGCATTAAGTGCCCCAAATGTGGCCATGCTATACCACTGGCGCGTCTGAGTGTGGACATACAATAGCGCTATACATATTACTGTATAAGGGGACCGCTATAACCAATAGCGCTATAATCTTGTAAATGTAACCATACCCTAACACATTGAGATACAACTACATAGCCATATTCATAACTTCAACTACAAAAGTGATACACGCATACAGATAGGATAACAATAACCAGCAAATCACAACCTTTTTATAGGCACCTTGCACGACAATCTTTGTACAATATTTGCTGCAAATAGATAACAGTGGTTGCAACAATGCTCTATATGGTCACAGTTGATGTCAATAACGTCACACCCTAAGTCAAAGAAACAGGTCCAATCCTTTGTAGGCTTGGCCAGGAATTACCGATCTGTACCACACTACATCCAAATTGCCATCCCACTGACAGACCAGGAAAAAAACAGC
This sequence comes from Dermatemys mawii, assembly GCA_007922305.1. Classification (NCBI taxonomy): domain Eukaryota; kingdom Metazoa; phylum Chordata; order Testudines; family Dermatemydidae; genus Dermatemys; species Dermatemys mawii. The sequence continues at coordinate 51,066,566 of ML677335.1, read as the reverse complement.
CAAATGCAGTTCAATGGACTGAGAAGTGCCAGAAGTCTTTAACCAGCTTAAGCCAGCCCTTACATCTAACCTTGCACTAACGGCCATGGACTTCAACCAACCTTTCACTGTAACCACAGATGTGTCTGAACATGGTATAGGAGCAGTTTTAATGCAAGAAGGACCAGATCAGCAATTCCATCCTGTCGTGTTTCTCAGCAAAAAACTTTCTGAGAGGGAAACCACTGGTCAGTCTCAGAAAAAGAATGTTACGCCATTGTGTGTGCTCTGGACAAGCTACACCCATACATTTGGGGATGGTGTTTCCACCTGCAGACTGACCATGCTGCACTGAAGTGTCTTCACACAGTCAAAGAGACTAACAAAAAGCTTCTTTGGAGTTTAGCTCTTCAAGACTTTGATTCTGAAATATAACAAATTTCAGGAGCCTCTAACAAAGTGGCTGATGCACGCTCCCGGGAAGTTTTCCCAGAATCAGCTGGGTGAAAATGTCTCTGTATTCTAAGTCATTGTAGTCCTTGGAATGTGAAAACTACCATTTAGTTCTTCATGTAACTAGTAGAAAAATTGGAGGTGCATGTACCTTGTTAACTCTGTTTTCCTAAACCTCCATGAAGAAATCCCAGTCAGTGTGGACCTGACCTAAACCATGCTGGCCAGCACAGTCTGATTTGTGGGGTGTTTGATTGGTGAGGGGGGATAGCTCCCTTTTGTGGACACCTAGGCAGCTAGTTGACTATGCAATCGCTCTTGATGGTTGTTCTCTACTTGCTTTACCTGTAAAAGATTAACAAGCCCACAGGTAGATTGTGTTAGATGGGCCCAGTGGCCTATGATAGAATGGGATCTGAGTTACTACAGAGAATTTTTTCCTGGGTGTCTGGCTGGTGAGTCTTGCCGACATGCTCAGGGTTCAGCTGATCATCATATTTGGGGTCAGGAAGGAATTTTCCTCCAGGGCAGATTGGCAGAGGCCCTGGGTTTTTTTTACCTTCCTCTGCATCGTGGGGCATGGGTCACTTGCTGGAGGATTCTTTGCACTTTGAAGTCTTTAAACCATGATTTGAGGACTTCAGTAGCTCAGATATAGGTGAGAAGTTTATTGCAGGAGTGGGTGGGTGAGATTCTGTGGCCCGTGTTTTGCAGGAGGTCAGACTAGATGATCATAATGGTCCCTTCTGACCTTAAAGTCTATGAGTCTATGGGCTGGTCTTCACTAGGGCGGGGGATCGACTGCAGATATGCAACTTCAGCTACGTGATTCACGTAGCTGAAGTCGGCGTATCTGCAGCCGACTTACCTCCCGTCCTCACGGCAACGGCAGTTGGCGGCACGCTCCCCCGTCGACTCCGGCTTACTCCTCCGGGGGAGCTGGAATTCCGGAGTCGACGGGGCCAGCGCTAGCGATCGATTTCTCGCGTCCTCACAAGACGCAAGAAATCGATCGCTAAAACATCGACCGCTGCCTGCGGTAGTGAGGACGTACCCTATGAGGAAAAAAGAATGGAGTGGGCACCTGACCAAAAGAGCCAATGGGAGGGCTAGAATTTTTTAAAATTGGGAAAAAAAAACTTCCCTTTGTCTGTGTGTTGTGGTTCTCCAGGAAGGGGGGAACAGGGAGCAGTTATGCTGTGAGAAGCTTTAAGACTGATAGGAAAATCATCAGATCATATCTAGAACTGCTTTTAACAACCCATATATGTTAGTAGACAGGAATGTTTAGAAAGATGTGATTAGGTTTATTTCTGTTTAGTTCTTATTGGCTTGTGGACTCCTCTGTGCTAACCCCAAATGCCTTTTGTTTTATTTGTAACTTTTAAGCTGGAACTCAAGAAGGTTTTTCTCGATGTTTAAATTTAATAAGTGTTTTGGTTTTTTAATCTAGCAAAAGCCTGCTTTCCAGTTGTATTTTCTTTCTTTTTGTTTTTAGTAAAATTTACCTTTTTAAAGACAGGATTGGATTTTTGGTGTCCTAAGAGGTTTGTGCATATGTTGTTAAATTAACTGATGGCAATAGCTGATTTCCTTTGTTTTTCTCTGTCAGCTCTTCCTGTGCGAGTGGTGGGGTGTGTATGAAAGAGCTTGAGGGTATCCCACAGGAAGGAATTCCCAAGTGTGCCTTTCTGGTTTTAAAGAATTTTTTTGCATTTGAGTGGTGGAAGCATCTATACATCCTAAACCTCTTCCACTGCAATTTCAGACCATTACTCCTTGTTCTGCCATCTGGTACCACTGAGAACAGTCTATATCCATCCTCTTTGGAACCCCCTTTCGGGTAGTTGAAAGCAGCTATCAAATACCCGCTCATTCTTCTCTTCTCCAGACTAAATAATCCCAGTTCCCTCAGCCTCTCCCCATAAGTCATGTGCTCCAGCCTCCTAATCATTTTTGTTGCCCCCCCCCCACCCCCCGCTGGACTCTTTCCACTTTTTCCACATTCTTCTTGTAGTGTGGGGACCAAAACAGGATACAGTACTCCAAATGAGGCCTCACCAATGCCAAATAGAGGGGAATGATCACATCCCTCAGTCTGCTGGCAATGCTCCTACTTATACAGTCCAAAATGCAACAAGGGCACACTGTTGACTCATATCCAGCTTCTCATCCACTGTAACCCCTAGGTCCTTTTCTGCAGAACTGCTGCCTAGCCACTCAGTCCTTAGTCTGTAGCAGTACATGGGCTTCTTCTGTCCTAAGTGCAGGACTGTGCATTTGTCCTTGTTGAACCTCGTCAGATTTCTTTTGGCCAAATCCTCTAATTTGTCCTGGCCCATCTGTATCTTATCCTTACCCTCCAGCGTATCTACCACTCCTCCCAGTTTAGTGTTATCTGAAAACGTGCAATCCACGACATCCTCCAGATCATTAATGAAAATATTGAACAGAAGCAGCACATCCTTTGGGGCACTCCACTTGATACAAGCTGCCAGCTAGACAACTAGACATGAATCTCGTACACTGGGGTGGGCAAACTTTTTGGCCTGAGGGCCACATCGGGGTTAAAAATTGTGTAGAGGGCCAGGTAGGAAAGGGTTAGGATTCCTCCCCAAACAGCCTGACCCCGCCCCTTATCCAACCCTCGCCCTCTTCCTGCCCCCTGACGGCCCCCGGCAGAATCTTTTACCCATTCAACCCCCCCCACACTCCTTTTCCACTGATTGCCCCCTTCGGAGACCCCCCATTCTAACTGCTGTCCCAGAACCCTACCACCTATATAAGCCCCCCTGTTCTTTGTTCCCTGATAGCCCCTTCCTGAGATCCCCCCACACCAATCACCACCCCTGGGACCCCACCCTCTATCTAAGCCCCCCTTCTTTGTTCCCTGACTACACCCTCCCAAGATGCCCCCCCACCCTAACTACCACCCCCTGGGATCCCACTCCTCATCTAAGCCCCCTTGCTTTGTTCTGACTGCCCCCTCCCGAGATCCTCCCACTCTAACCACCACCCCTGGAACCCCACCCCCATCTAAGCCCCCGTGATTTGTTCCTTGACTGCCCCCTCTTGAGATCCTCCCACCCTAACCACCACCCCTACAGCCCCACTCCCCATCTAAGCCCCCCTGTTCTTTGTTCCCTGACAGCCCCCTCCCGAGATCCTCCCACCCTAACCACCACCCCTCTGGGATCCCACCACCAACCCCCCCCCTTACCTGGGCTGGGCACTCCTTGACTGGGCCTGGCTAGGGAGCGCGGGGTCCAGTGGCTTCCCATGCTGGACCTGGAGCCCGGCCAGGGAGCGCGGGCCCTGCACTTCACCCGGCCGCCAGGCCAGGGAACGCAGGGCCTCACAGCTCCCTGCGCTCCAACTGGCCCCTGGCCAGGGAGTGCCAGGCCCCGCGGCTCCCTGCGCTCCACCCGGCCACCAGGCGAGGGAGCACGGGGCCCCACAGCTCCCCACGCTCCACCCCACCCCTGGCCAGGGAGCGGGGCTCCCCATGCTCCACCCAGCCCCCAGCCAGGGAGCGCGGGGCCCCACAGCTTCCCACCCTCCACCCGGCCCCCGGCCAGGGACCGCAGGGCGGGCCCAGCCCAGAAGCGCGGGGACCCCCAGCACGCCAGCCTGGCCCTTCCACCAGGAGCAAGCTCGCAGGCCGGATGAAAATGACTGGCGGGCCACATGTGGCCCGCGGGCTGTAGTTTGCCCACCCCTGTCCTATACCGAGTTGTGTAAATGCAGAAACAAGAGGTACACCTGCTCCTAGAACCCTGGAAACACCAGAAGGCAATATTAAGCCTTGTTCACAGTCACCTTTCTGGAGGGCACTTGGGAGTGGAGAAAACCCAGGAGTGAATCTTATGGAAGTTTTTCTGGCCAGGGGTACATGAAGATACCCGGTGGTATTGTGCCTCCTGCCCTGAATGTCAACTGCACAGCCCTCATCCACATCTAAGAGCTCCTTTGGTACCCCTGGCGATCATCGAAGTTCTGTTCAAGTGGATTGCCATGAATCTTGTGGGGCCACCAGAGAAAATGACCTGAAGCCACCAATATGTGCTTGTCATCCTAGACTATGCAACTAAGTACCTAGAAGCTATCCGCTTATGAAACACAGCCTCCAAGGGTATTGCCAAAGAATTAGTGGCAATCTTCGCCCAGGTAGGGCTACCAAAAGGAATCCTCACAGACCAGAGAACACAATTCATATCCAAGTTGATGAAGGACCTGTGTTCCTTGCTCCATATCCAGACTCTGCAGACCTTGATTTACCATCCACAACCCCCAGGACTTGTGGCTTGGTCATTACTCAAATTGAATCTATTTCCCCATGTTAAGTATCCTCACACCTTCTTGTCATCTGTTTAATATGAGCCATCCTGATTATCACTACAAAAGTTTTTTTTGTCCTGCTGATAATAGCTCATCTTAATTAATTAATTAATTAGCCTCTTGGTTGGTATGGCAACTTCCACCTTTTCATGTTATCTATCTATCTATCTATCTATCTATCTATCTATCTATCTATCTAT
>ML677335.1:50975954-51061586 GCA_007922305.1 Dermatemys mawii | reverse complement strand
TATCTATCTATCTATCTATCTATCTATCTATCTATCTATCTATCTATCTTCCTACTATATGTTCCATTCTATGCATCTGATGAAGTAGGTTGTAGCCCACTAAAGCTTATGCTTAAATAAATTTGTTAGTCTCTAAAGTGCCACAAGTACTCCTGTTCTTCATCCACAAACCGATGGTCTGGTGGAAAGATTTAACTGGATTTTCAAGGCCATGATAAGAAAGGTGGTAAGCAAGGATGAGAAAGTTTGGGACAGTTGGGTACAGCAGAGTAGTAAAAGGCAGATATACTGGCCACTGAATTAACAGTTTTCTGTTTCCTGAGTGACCAAAGCAGGGGCTGCTCCAGGCTAGGGTCGACATATGACTCCAACTAGCCTGCAAAGAGGCTCGGCTCCCACCAATTTTTCCAGCCCTGGAGCACCCATGGAGTCAGCACCTATGCTTCTAATACTATAAAAAGGCTCACTCCAGTCAGACCAAGGGGAGCCAGAGAACAGGAAGTGCGGCTGAAGGGATGGTTAATGAAGACACCCTCAAGCCATTGGTGAGGGAGCCCTAAGGTAAGGGTGAAGAAGAGAGGCAGGAGAGCTGTGGGGAAGTGGCCCAGGGAAATGTTGCAATCTGGCAGTGAAAGGTTGGCTGTCAACGGCTGCTGCAATTAGAGTCCCTGGAACCTGGAGTAGAGGGCGGGCCCAGGTCCCACCCAAACTGCCACTACAGAAACACCTCCTGGGAGGAGAAGATAGGCCCCTGTCAGGACAGGAGGCTAAACTATTATGGAATAAGCCCATAGGGACAACAGAGACTGTGGAAGTTCTCTCACCAACCTCCTTGCTGACTTATGATGAAGAGGGCTCAGTAGACTGTAACCCTGGCCCTAGAGAGAAAAGGGCTATGTGGAGGGTCACAGTGAACTTCTGAGGCTAGTATAAACTGCCTGGAAGCGTGGGTCCCATGGGACAAGGTTGGAGCTCTGCCATACCACCTTTTAGTCCATTCATCCAGCCCATACTTCCTTAACTTGCTCGAAAGAATACTGTGGGAGACCATATCAAAAACTTTGCTAAAAGCAAGGAATAACATGTCCACTGCTTTTCCCTCATCCACAGAGCCAGTTATCTTGTCATGGAAGGCAATTAGGTTAGTCAGGTATGTCTTGTCTTTGGTGAATCCATGCTGACTCTTCCTTATCACTTTCCTCTCCTCTAAGTGCTTCAAAATTGATTTCTTGAGGACCTGCTTCATGATTTTTCCAGGGACTGAGGTGAGGCTGACTGGCCTGTAGTTCCTCGAATCCTCTTTCTTTCCTTTTTTAAAGATGGGCAGTACATTAGCCTTTTCCCAGTCATCTGGTGTATGGGGACGTGTCAGCAAACCAGTAAAGTGCCTGAAACCACTATGGCCCCGATCACCATGAGTTTTCAAAGATAATGGCCAATGGCTCTGCAATCACATCCACCAATTCCTTTAGCACCCTTGGATGGAGTGCATCCAGCCCCATGGACTTGTGCTCATCCAGCTTTTGTAAATAGTCCTGAACCACTTCGTTCTTCACAGAGGGCTGGTCACCTCCTCCCTGTGCTGTGCTGCCCTGTGTAGTAGTCTGGAGCTGATCTTGTTTGTGAAGACAGTGACAAAAGAAGCATCAAGTACATTAGCTTTTTCTACATCCTGTGACTAGGTTGCCTCCCCCATTCAGAAAGGGGCCCACACTTTCCTTAACCACCTTCTTGTTGCTCACATATCTGTAGAAACCCTTCTTGTTACTCTTAACATCCCTTGCTAGCTGCAACTCCAAGTGTGATTTGGCCTTCCTGATTTCACTCCTGCATGCCTGAGCAATATTTTTATATTCCTCCCTGGTCATTTGTCAAAGCTTCCACTTCTTGTAAGCTTCTTTTTCTGTGTTTAAGATCAGCAAGGATTTCACTGTTAAGCCAAGCTATTCTTTCTGCACATCGGGATTGTTTGTTCCTGCAACCTCAATAAGGATTCTTTAAAATACAGTCAGGTCTCTTGGACTCTTTTCCCCTTCATGTTATTCTCCCAGGGGATCCTATCCATAAGTTCCCTGAGGGAGTCAAAGTCTGCTTTTCTCAAATCCAGGGTCCATATTCTGCTGCTCTCCCTTCTTCCTTTTCTCAGGATCCTGAACTCGACCATCTCATGGTCACTGCCTCCCAGGTGCCATTCCACTTTTGCTTCCCCTACTAATTCTTCCCTGTTTGTCAGCAGCAGGTCAAGAATAGCTCTGCCCCTAGTTGGTTCCTCCAGCACTTGCACAGGAAATTGTCCCCTACACTTTCCAAAAACTTCCTGGATTGTCTGTGCACCATTGTATTGCTCTCCCAGCAAATATCGGGGTGATTGAAGTCCTCCATGAAAACCAGGTCCTGTGATCTAGTAACTTCTGTTAGCTGCCGGAAGAAAGCCTCATCCACATCATCCCCATGGTCTGGTGGTCTATATCAGACTCCCACCACAACATCACCCTTGTTGCTCACACTTCTAAACTTAATCTCTCAGGTTTTTCTGACATTTGATACTGGAGCTCTGAGCAGTCATACTGCTCTCTTACATACAATACAACTCCCCCACCTTTTCTGCCCTGCCTGTCCTTCCTGAACAGTTTAGGGGTGGGCAAACTTTTTGGCCAGGGTTGCAAAATTGCATGGAGGGCCAGGTAGGAAGGTGGTCCCTCTCCAAACAGTCTGGCCCCACCCTACTTCCCACTCCCTGACTGCCCCCCTCAGGATCCCTGACCCATTCAACTAGGGCTCCTTGTCTCCTGACCCCTCCCTTTAGAGACCCCCCACCAACCCAACCACCCTCCTGCAACCCCTATCCACTCCCTTGCCACCGACAGACCCCCAGGAGACCCACACCCCATCCAACCCCTCCTGCTCTCAGACTGCCTCCGAGGACTCCCCACCTCCTGGCTCTGGCCCTCTTACCATGCCACTCAGCAGTGTGTCTGGCAGCCACATGGAGCCAGACACTCTGCCCCACCCTGCAGAGCACTGCCCGTGCAGTGTGCTGAGGCTCCGGGAGAAGGCAGGGGCGGAACTGGTTGCAGCCTCCCCAGCCAAGAGCTCAGCAGACGGTCCTGTCATAGTTTGCCCACTGGTTTATATCCATCCATGACACTACTCCAGTCATATGAGTTATCCCATCCAATCTCTGCTATTCCAATCATACCATAATTCCTTGACTGTGTCAGGACTTCCAGTTCTCCCTACTTGTTTCCCAGGCTCCTTGTATTTGTGTATAGGCACTTAAGATAACCCACTGATTGTTCTGTTTTCTCAGTATGAGGCAGGATTCCTCCCCTTCTGCTCATGCTTCCTCCTGGTATCCCACTTATCTCAGGGCTTTGGTCTCCTTCCCCCAGTGAACCTAGTTTAAAGCCCTCCTCACTAGGTTAGCCAGCCTGCTTGTGAAGATGCTCATCCATCTCTTCACTAGGTGGAGCCCATCTCTGCCTAACAATCCTTCTTGGAACACCATCCTACGCTCAAAGAATCATAGAATCTCAGAGTTGGAAGGGACCTCAGGAGATCATCTAGTCCAACCCCCTGCTCAAAGCAGGATCAATCCCTATTTTTTTCCCCATATCCCTAAATGGCCCCTCAAGGATTGAACTCACCAACCCTAGGTTTAGCAGGCCAATGCTCATGCCACTGAGTTATCCCTCCTCCTGAAGACTTCTCTCTGACATTCGTTGACTTCCACGATTCAACAGTCTCTACCTAGGCCTTTTCCTTCCACAGGGAGGATGGATGAGAATACCATTTGTACCTCAAACTCCTTTATCCTTCTTCCCAGAGCCATGTAGTCTGCAGTGATCCGCTCAAGATCATTCTTGGTATTATCATTGGTGCCCACATGGGGAAGGAATAGCGATCCGAGGGCTTGAGGAGTCTTGGCATTCTCTCCATCCCATTGTGAATTCTAGCTCCTGGCAAGCTTCTCGGTTTTCCAGGTCGGGACAGCAGATAGATGATATAGGAGGAAGTCCCCGACCGCCACCACCCACCTCCTTCTCTTGGGAGTAGTGGAATCCATGCCTGGGACAGTGCATCTCATGCCTTCCAATCAGTGGAGTCTCCTTCTGCTCCCTTCCCTCAGATGTATCATCTAGTCCACTTTCCACATTAATACCTGTGGAGAGAACATGAAAATGGTTGCTTACCTGTATCTGCATTGCTGGTAAATGGATGTTTCTCTTTCTTCTTCAGGAAGTCACATGCTGCCAATTTTCTTCACCGTCCTCCTGTCCCCACTGTGCAGCCTGCTCTGATTTCTCAGGATGCTGTGCCCGCATAAGCATATCCTGACATCTGTCCAGGAAATCTCCATTTTCTCTTATGCAACATAGGGTTGATACTTGTTTCTTCAGACCTTGAACCTTTTCTTCCAATATGGAGACCAGCTTGCACTTTGTACAGACAAAATTGATTCTGTCTTGTGGAAGAAAGATAAACATGGCACATCCTGTGCAGGTCACAACAGCTGATCACTCACCATCGATATTACCTTCATAGAATCATACCTTCCTTCTAAGAGCTTCCTCAGCTGTTGCAGTAACTACTGAGAGAAGCCTGTGAGATGAAAGCCGCAGTGGGCTCTCCCCAGGCAAACTCCCAGTCAAACTCAAACTTTCTAGTCTGGGCCAAATCCTTTCTCCTGGACAGTCCTTGTTCTAGCTCAGGTGGTAGCTTGGGGATTTTCTCATGACTGCACCCCCACCTTTGTTCTGCCCCCTTTTATAGCTTTGGCACAAGGTGGGACTCCTTTGTCTCTCTCTGGGTTCCCACCCCTCCTTCTAAATGGAAAAGCGCCAGGTTAAAGATGGAATTCTGTACTAGATGACATGGTCACATGTCCTGTGAGCTCCCCTCCAGGACTGACCCACACTATGCAGTGGAGGCTTGCAAGTAAACAGAGCCATTTACCATCAGTTGTCTTAGCTGATGGGAGTCATCAGGTTTCCAAGACACCATTAATGGCCCACACTTTGCATAGTTACAATAGGAGTTCAGAGTAACACTTCGTATTTCTAGCTTCAGGCACAAGAATGAAAAATTCATACAAAAAGGAAGAACACATCAATTATAAGCTTTGTAATGACACCTTACAAGAGACCTTTTGCATAAAGCATATTCCAGTTACATTATATTTATACTCGTAAGCATATTTCCATAAACTTATGGAGTGCAACATCACACCCTTGTAAAGCGGAGGCTGTGTGATGGGGTGCACTCACTTGGATGGGAAAGGGTTAACTCCTCATTGTGGCCAGAGGAAGCCATGTCCCCACATCCCTAGCACACATGCGTAGGGTTGTCAACTTTCTAATTGCACAAAACTGGACACTCCTACCCCACCCCTCCCCTGAGGCACCATCCTTGGTCACCACACCCTCCCCCACCACGGGGTAGCGGCTTATTCTTCTTCAGGCAATCAGGCCTCCCTGCCCTGCTAAACAGGATATCTTTATTGACTCTGGCCACTAGGAGTTGCTGCCCAATGAACCAGGGTAACCTTGTTGACTCTGACCTCTAGGCCTTGCAGAATAGGGTCATTCTTTAGACTTTAGCCCTTAGACCTCATTGCCTGGCGACAGAGGATGACTTGAAGGATGGGGTCCCTCCACCCCATCACATTGCCCTTCTCTGAACCCCTCTAGTTGAGTAGTAACCTTTGTGAGCTGGGGCAAGCAGTACTGCTTACTACATTGCATCCCTTTCCTCTCCACAGAGCTGGCCTTACCATGAGGTGAACTGAGGTGACCGCCACAGGTGCCAGATTTGGGGGAAGGGGGAGCAGGGGATCCCACTAGGACCTAGGGTGTAGAAAATTGTTTCTGCTGCTGGTGCATATGTATTCTCTCTGCTCCAGATGCACAGAGATGGGGGAGGGCTGTGCTGAAGGAAGGAGGGCATAAGAGACAGAACAGGCAGGCAGGCAGGAGAAAAAATGAGAGGGAATAACAGAAAGCAGCAGGAGCTGCAGGAAGAGAGAGGAGGAGAAGCCTCTTATGTACCTCTCTAGCACTCCCAGGAGCCTGGACTGATTAACACCAGCTTCTCAGGGACCTTCCTGTTTCCTGCTGCTTCTCTGAAACCATTTGAGGAGAACAGGCAATCAACTGTAGTAGTAGGAGCCAGTTAGGCCCTTAAGATGCTGATATCTTCCCTCACTCAGATCCTGCTAACAGCCTGCTTATTTGTCCCCTTCAACTGAGTGTTGAGAGCCACTATAGCTGGCATGGAAGAGCAATCATGAGTGAAAGAAGAAAATGCCCCTCTGGGGCATCATTCAGAAAAAGAAAGCAAGCTTTTCTATCTAAGCAGGAAGAAACTTTCCTCAGATGCATAGACACAAATGTGCACAGTGATCCTTCCAGCCCCAGTGAGGATGTGAGTGGTGAGGAGATGCCAGATCTTCAGTTAGTCAGAGTGCAGGTGACCTGGCAGCTACTGCAGCATCCATATCTCCATCTCAAATGGATGTAACCATGCACATTCCTGAAGAAAAGTGTATATGAGAGAAGAGTGTGGTGGATGCACAAGAAACTGCTGCTGCTGAGTTTAGTTCCTTAAGTCTAGCTGATCCAGGACTGTGGACCCACTTGAGCAGTAGCCTGAGGGACTTCCTTGTATTGCATGGGCCAAAGCAAGTGAAAAACTTCATGTTCCCCAAAGACAATGAAAATAGAAGTTTCCATCCAACACATTACTGGCGTGAAATCCCCAATGGTGACAAAGAGGAGAGGCCATGACTTATGTACTCAAAACCCCAGAATGTTGCGTACTGTTTTTGTTACAAACTCTTCTGGTCTAATGTTCCAGCCACATTGGGTTCTATAGGAACAAAGGACTGGAAAAATCTGGCTAGAAATGTGGCATGCCCTGAGAAGGCAGCAAATCACCAGAGAGTATTCCATAGGTGGAAAGAGCTTGAGATGAGAATAAGGTTAAAGGCCACCATAGATGATCAGCATCAAGAGAAGTCTTCATCAAACATCAGAGGGCATGGTTACACTTACAAGATTATAGTGCTATTGGTTATAGCGGTCCCCTTATACAGTAATATGAATAGCGCTATTGTATGTCCACACTGAGATGCTCCAGCGTTATAGCATGGCCACATTTGCGGCACTTAATGCGGCATTAAGAGCAGCGCATTAGGGCATGTATCCCACAGTACATCTCTTCCCAATCTGGCGCAATGCCTTGTGGTAGGGGGGGCGTCACTTGCGGGGCATTCTGTATCCTGTTTCAACTACCCATGATGCTTTTTGGCATATCCCTGCAATCCTTGTGTTTCCTTCCACCTCCAGTGCCATCTTTCAACGGTTTCAGCAAGGCACGCTCCGTCTTCCATTGTCGTGTGCCGCAATGAATCCAGAACTGCTGAGGAACATGCTGACGACTGTCGCCAGCACATCTCTGTGTGCAGTGGAGTTAATCCTTGATATGCAGGATGACAGTGATGAGTCTGAAGACGAGATCGAAGCGGTGAATGCGTTTGACACGAAGCTTCTTGTCTCATTAACGGACATGTTCACGGCCGTTGAACGCCGCTTCTGGGCACAGGAAACGAGCACTGAGTGGTGGGATCGCATCGTCATGCAAGTCTGGGACGACGAGCAGTGGCTGCAAAACTTTCGAATGAGAAAAGCCACTTTCATGGGACTGTGTGCTCAACTCGCCTCCGCCCTGCAGCGCAAGGACACCAGATTGAGAGCTGGCCTCTCGGTGGAGAAGCGGGTGGCTATCGCGATTTGGAAGCTGGCTACACCAGACAGCTACCGATCGGTGGCCAACCAGTTTGGGGTTGGAAAGTCGACCGTTGGAGTTGTGCTGATGCAAGTGTGCAGGGCCATTAATCACATCCTGCTACGAAAAATCGTGACTCTGGGTAACGTGCATGACATCGTGGCTGGCTTTGAAGAAATGGGTTTTCCTAACTGTGGAGGGGTGATAGATGGAACCCATATACCTATTCTGGCGCCCGCCCACCTAACAGACGAGTACGTTAACCGAAAGGGGTACTTCTCCATGGTTCTCCAGGCGCTTGTGGATCGCCGTGGGCGTTTTACTGACATTAACGCTGGCTGGTCTGGAAAGGTGCATGACGCTTGTATCTTCCGCAACACTGGCCTGTTCATGAAGCTGCAAGCCGGGACTTTTTTCCCAGACCAGAGGATCCCTGTGGGGGAAGTGGAAATGCCCATAGTGATTCTTGGCGACCCCCGCTTACCCTTTAATGCCCTGGCTCATGAAACCCTACACAGGGAGCCTGGACAGCAGTCAGGAAAGGTTCAACTACAGGCTTAGCCGGTGTCGAATGACTGTGGAGTGTGCTTTTGGGCGTCTCAAGGCGCGCTGGCGCTGTCTTTATGGGAGGCTAGACTTGGCCGAGGGTAGTATCTCCGCGGTTATTTCCGCATGCTGTGCCCTACATAATCTTTGTGAGCGGAAGGGCGAAGACTTCACTCAGGCATGATCCTCGGAGGTTCAACGCCTGGAGGCCACATACGCCCAGCCAGAGAGCAAGGTTCTTAGAGGGGACCAGCGCGAGGCTGTTAGGATCAGGGAAGCCTTGAGGGAGCATTTTGAGGCTGAAAGCCAGTTCTAAAGTGAGGTGCAGACGGAGGGAGGGAGGGAGCATTCTTTTAATAGGAACAGGCATTTGCTTTTCTGTAGCCTGTAATAATGTATGTACACTTAGTAAAGAAACCCATTTATTAAGAAGACAATTCATTTATTGAACAGGTACTTCGGTTGCTGAAATAAAATATTGTGATGCGTGTGAGGGGGAAGCCGGAGGAGGTGCAATGGGGGTGGCATGGGGTCAGTCAGAGATCGGAATATGTCCGGGTCTCTGAGTCTCCAGTGCCCTCACAGTGGCCATGTCCCCCGAATCCCATTTGCAGAGGGCAGTAAGGCATGTTATTAGGGGTTGACTGCAGTGGATAATGGTCCGGGGTTGGGGGTTGTTCGGTGAAGACAGAGGGGTTGGAGGCAGCTGTGGATGGTGATAACCATATAGCTGATGATAGTGGCCTGGAGGGTACTGAGGCACAGAAGGGGAAGGGATTTGGGGCAAATGATAATTGGGGTGGAGAGCGCGGTGCTTCTCCTCCTGAAGGGTGACAATCCGCTGCATAGTCTCCAATTGAAGCTGCAGTAATGAGAACAGCTTGGTGCTTTTCTGGCGGTGAATCGCATTCTCCTTCAGCGCCTTCTCCCTCAACTTGCTCTCGTTCTCCCTCCACCTCTGTGCAACTTGATTCTCCGTTACAGCCTGTTGCATTACTTGCTGTACAAGATCCTCTTTGCTCTTTCGTGGCCGCTTCCTCAGTCGTCTCAGCCTCTCAGCTATTGATAAGAGCGATGGCACAGGGCTCAAGGACGACCCTTCTAAAATAAAAAGATACATTTAACAGTGGTTCCCTTGTAAAGAGCAGACATGCCTATGATTCCCCCACATTCCCTGTTTGCCTGTCCTGCAGAGAGCACAGATAAAGCAACTGAGCCCCTGCCATGGTGAGTGCACTCCAGAGGCAAGGGAAATGATTTTTTCCTTGCCCCAGAAAAGCTGTGCCGGGGGAGGGGGTGGGAAGTGCCAGTAAATTGCAGGAGCTCCACTCTGAGCAGCAGGCAGGTGGAAGGATTTCTTCCCTGCCCTGAAAAACTGTGGCGGGGGGGTAGGGGGTGGAGTGCCAGGAAGTGGCAAGAGCCCTACTCTGAACACTGTTCCAACATTCTCCGTAGGTGTTTGTCCTGGAAGATATCTCGTTGCTTCGAGTCACTGAGGAACAAAGGGAAGGGATTTTAATGAGATGCAGCTTCCGCCCAGGGCCATATGCAGCTTGCCTATGTGCAGCAATGCTCCCCCAACCCATTGTAGCACAGTGGCAGGGACTAGTGACCATGACCGGGACGGGGGCCACGCTGGCTCTCCTGGGAAACCTGCGCAGGCACATTGCAAGCACTCTTATTGAGACCTTTGAAGAGATTACTGATGATGACTACCGCGAGGTGATAGACTACATCAATGCACTATTCCACATATAGGTAAGCATGCAAGCATCCCTTTCCACCCCAAGCTGCCTGCCTTCCCCATAGAAAAGCAGCTTTACCTCCGCAATCTGCTGCTGAGCTGGCCCCTGCAACCGCCGGACGCTGTGGCTGGCCGCCCTCCTCCTGGCTTTAGAGGAGAGCTCCTGGCTGCATGCCCCCCTGCCCTCCTCCTGGCTTGAGAAGAGCTCCAGGTGGAATGCCCCCTGCATCCCTTTCCACCCCAAGCTGCCTGCCTTCCCAATAGAAAAGCAGCTTTACCTCTGCAATCTGCTCCTGAACTGGCCCCTGCAATGCCGGACGCTGTGGCTGGCTGCTCTCCTGGGTTGAGAAGAGCTCCTGGCTGCATGCGTCCAGGGACTCCTCCGTGCCCTGGGTCGCTGCCGCCTCGTCCTCATCCTCCTCCTCTTCTTCATCCTCCTGCTCTTTGTCCTCCTCCTCACCCCCACCTTCACTGGTGGGCTGGGAAGTGTCCATCGTGGTCGATGGCGTGACTGTAGGATCACCACCAAGTATCGCGTGCAGCTCCTTATAAAATCTGCAAGTCACCGGGGCTGCCCCGGAGCGGCTGTTTGCCTCGCGGGCTTTGCGATACGCATTCCTAAGCTCCTTTACCTTAACACGGCACTGCAGAGTGTCCCGCTCATGGCCTCTTTCCGCCAACGCCCGTGATATCTGCCCATAGGTATCAAAATTCCTGCGGCTAGACCGCAGCTGAGACTGAACAGCCTCTACCCCACAACAGCTGATGAGGTCCAGCACCTCGCTATTGCTCCATGCTGGGGATCGCCTATTGCAAGGAGCCATGGCACGTGGAGTCATGATGATCAATGAGAATGATCACCTGCAACGATTCCCTGAGACCACACCACGCAATCAATCAGATCAATGAGAATGATCACCTGCAAGGATTCTCTGAGAGCACGCCACGCTTGGCTGGAGCAAACAGGAAGGGGATTTTCAAATTTCCCTGGAACTTTAAAGGGCGGGTCTGACGTGTGGTCACCTGAGGACAGGACAAAAGAGTTTGCAAGTGATGACCAGAGTGGCTCAAACGGGAATTATGGGACGGGCTGGAGGCCAATTAATGCGCAGTGGGTGTCCACATTCTTGCTGTAGCGCTACAGCAGCTGTGCTACAGCCCTTATTCCCCATGCGGAGGTGGATTAACAATAGCGCTATAACTCAGTGGTTATAGCGCTCTACGTGCCTTGCCAGTGTGGACGGGGAGGAGGTTATAGCGCTCGTGGGGACTTTATAGTGCTATAAAGTGCCAGTGTAACCAAGCCCAGAGTCTCTTTACTGTCAAAATGTTCTGAAAAGCTCATTGCCATTGGGAGAATGCTTGCTACCCAAAACCTAGCACTCCATGGCACTTCAGATGATCAGCTGTATGTGCCGAACAATGGAAAGTTCCTTAAAATTGTGGAGCTCATGGCGAGTCTGATGCTGTACTCCAGGAGCATCTAAGAGTCACCACCCAAGAAATGTACACACACCACTACCTTGGAAAAACAATTCATAGTGCAATCATACAGTTACTGACAACAAAAGTCAAACAGAAGATTGTGGCAGATCTGAAGTCAGCAAGATATTACTCTGTTATTCTGGACTGCACACCTGACATCAGCCATACAGAACAAATGGCTTTAACGGTGCGTTTTGTAACAACAACAGAACCTAGTGAAAATGCCCCTGCAATGGTGACTGTCAGAGAACATTTTCTAGAATTTATAGACATTGATGATAATGCAGGAGCTGGTATGACAAACGTGCTTCTTAAAAAGCTGGAAGATACAGGAATTGTGATAGCTGACATGAGAGGTCAGGTTTACAATAATGGTGCCAACATGAGAGGAAAGAACAGAGGAGTGCAGACACGGATCCAAGAGTTAAACCCTCGAGGGTTTTTTGTCCCATGCAGTTCCCATTCATTAAACTTGGTGGTCAGTGATGCAGCATCAGCTTCTAGTGAGGCTGATGAATTTTGTAATGTAATTCAAAGTATCTGTGTATTTTAATCTGCATCAATTCATCAATGGCAAATTTTGAAGCAACATCTGGGAACATCCTCTCTAACACCGAAACCACTGTGTGCCACACGATGGGAAAGTTGAATGGAGGCAATAAAGCCTATCAAACACCGAATTGGGAAGTGTAGTGGGGCGGCTGCCCCACTCCAGATAAAAGTGGGTTAAAATGGCCCTGCAAAGGGCTGTGCCTAGAGAAAGGCAGCCCAGCAGAGGGCTGCAAGGGAAAGCAGCTGGGGCGGAGCAGCCATAGCTGTGTCAGTTAGGGCCCAGCTGGCCCTGATGAAAAAGGCCCAGAGTTTAAAGCTCAGAGACACAGTCTCCTTCTCTAGCTGAGGAGGCAGACAGGCCTGGCTGCTGGGAAGCTTAAGGTACCCGGAGTAGAGCAGGGCTCGGGGGAGGCAAGAGGAGCTGGGGAAGCTCTGGCCTGGAAACCCCCAGGCTGCAGGGCCTAGGAGATGGTCCAGCAAGGGGTACTGGGGTTGCAGGGGGCAACCCATGGGTAGTTGCAAAAGCAGCAGGCCAAACCCTCCTTGCCGGTGATGAGTGGCAATTATACTGCAGTCTGCCCCAGTGAACGGGGACAAGTGGTGACTGGCAGTTGCCTAGACTGAGGCAAGGTGGAGATAAGAGGTTGGAGGTTCCCTGGGGAGGTGGGACCCTGAGACTGTGGGAGTACTGCTGAGGTGCAGCACCCTAGGTAAGAGGGCACCAGGGTCCAGGAGGGACACGGGGCCGAGTGCGAGCGGGACTACGGCCTGCAGAGGGTGCTCCGGACGCTGATGAGAGCTAATTCCCTGGACATACCAGCAGGAGGCGGCACGCTTACAGGAAGATAGATGATGTCATAGTTGCCATGATGGAGGATAATGCTATGACAGGAACTGTTTGTGGGAGAACAGTTGCAGAGGGAAATGGAATCACCAGAAACATACCTAACTTCAAATTTTTGTGTGGATTAATATTGTGGCATGACATACTGTTTGAAATAAATGTTGTAAGCAAGAGACTCCAAGGTTTTGACCTTGATATATCTGGAGCAATGGAACAACTGGACAAAGCAAAGTCATACCTATGGTCTTATCAGTCAGATGAGGGATTTCAAAATGTTCTGAAGAGTGCACAGAAGTTGGAAGAGGAACTTCACACTGAAGCTATTTTCTCACCGTTCAAGAATACAAGAGTCACCGAAGAAGAAGACATTTTGAGTACAAGGCACGGGATAATCCCATAAGAGACTCCAAACAACAATTCACAGTTGAATTATCTAACCAAGTGCTAGATTGTGCAATACAGTCAGTTGAAGAATGTTTCATGCAGCTCAAGGAATACAGCAGTATATTTGGGATGTTGTATGATATTCCAAAACTCCTCACTATACCTGAAGAAGAGCTACACCAGCAATGCAGAGCACTAGAGACAATGTTGACACATGATGTCATGCCCAATATTGATGCGAGTGATTTAGATGATGAACTGAAAGCCTTTTCAAGATACGTTTCAGCAGGATCAACTCCAAAGGCTGTTCTGGAATATATGTGCACAAATAAGATGACCATCCTCTTTCCAAATGCTTTTGTTGCTGTTCATACTTCTAATACTTCCTGTAACAGTTGCCAGTGGAGAACGCAGCTTCCCCAAGCTGAAATTAATAAAAAGCATCTACGCTCCACAATGATACAGGAGAGGTTGGTCAGCCTTGCAACCATCTCAACAGAGCATGAACTGGCCCAGATTGTGGACCTTCAGGAAGCAGATCAAATATTTGCAACCAAGGCAGCACAGAAAGCACCACTTTGATTATTCAAATGGATAAAAATGCCAGTGTTTACAATGCAGACAAGAAAAGTTACATTTGCTGTTCAGATCTTTGAAGTTAAGTGTTACTTACAAGTTTTGAACAAGGCATGTTAAGTTGTTAATTCTCCTTTACTGGGATAGGTAGCAGAGCAGTACCATGAGAGGAGTAGAACAGGAAGAAGGCAGAACTGAGACCTTTCAAAGTTTTGGCTGAAACAAGGGGGCATGGGGGCGTCATTTGAGCTCCATGCCTCAGGTGCCAAAATGTGGGCCGGCCCTGCCTCCTGAGTTGTATGTAGGCCCAAGAGTGGCTGCAGAGGCCCAGGCTGTGCATCACACTCCCTTGCCAATGACCAGAACACGTCTAAACAAGCAAGGAAGGTTTCATTTGTAACAGCCACACAAATGCTGTTTTCCAAACTTCTGCCTACTGCCCAGTCCCTCCCAACTACACCTGGGCTCTTGGCTGCATGTTGCTGCCCCAGAAGGCATCACTGCTGGAGAATGGGCACTGGTCCCAGAGGCATGAATCCCTGCTTTGCCCTGGAAATTCAGAGTGGACGTTAGAGCCCTAAGCTGGAGTGTGTAATATGAGGGAAGGCAGCGTGCAGATACCAGGTAAACTGAGCTGCCTAAGCTAGGATCCTGTCACAAGTCTAGTGAAATTCAGCTGGGGAACCTGTGACTAATTCATATAGAGAGACAGAACCGCTACCTCAGATTGTTTGTCTGCCCAAGGAAGCACAGTGCCACCATTCCCAACCGGAATTGCTGTGCTGGGGTAGTGCTGAGCAGTGGGACATCACCAGGGTAAAAACCTCTGAGTTTTTCCTGTACTCCTGCTTCCCACTCATGGAGCTGGGAAATCCGTGTCTGAGACCCCTTTCCAGACAGCCCATGAGCCAGAGCAATGGGGGAACCAGTGATGGATGTAGTATGTCTGGCAGTAGCCTGACCCATACACAAGAGACAGTCCTGTCCCAGGCAGCTGGCAAGCTAAGGAAAACTTAGCTTGCCAGCTGCCTGGGACAAGGGTGGACAACAAATTTCTCATGGGGTTACAGTGGTTTGGGGAAGCAAAGACAGTGCAATCTGGGGCTGTATGTACACAGGCCTCCAAACACAGAGCTGAGAGGCAACAGGATGTCTTCATACCACTCTGGGGAAAAGCCCCTGAAATATTGCATCTCATTCCAGGCATGACATCAACAAAAAACAGAGAATGATGGGGGAGGGGAGTGATCAGAAAAGAGCCACAAAAAATGACTGGCTGGAGAGATTAAGAGTCAAGTATGCATAGCTCAGCTAAGGGCACTCTGCATACTCAGCTAAATCATGGCCAGGGGGCAGGGGAAGAGCGTAGATTTCCTAGGAATGTGAACCCCCCCCGAAAAGGAGTGTTAATTAATACAACCCAGAGGAGAAGCCAGGGAATGAAATGTAAAAAGGAATTCATGACTGACTGAAAACGTTCTAGTAGTGAGATGTGGTGGGCTCATGGGCTAAGCCTAAGGGCAAGTCTAATCTTGTTATATGGGACTTTTACAGCTAGGCTGGAAAGTCACCACAAGGATTACACCAGGGGTGGGCAAACGTTTTGGCCCGAGGGTCACACTGGGGTTCAAAATTGTGTGGAGGGCCAGGTAGGGAAGGCTGTGCCTCCCCAATAAGACTGACCCCACCCCCATCTGACCCCACCCACTTCCCGCCCCCTGACTACCTCCTCAGAACTCCCAACCTATCCAACCCCCCGCTCCTTGTCCCCTGATTGACCCCTCTGGAAACCACCCAACTCTAACTGCCCCCCCCAGGACCGCATCCCCATCTTAGCCCCACTGCTCCTTGTCCCCTGACTGCCCCCTTCTGAGACCCCCCCCAACTCTAACCACTACCACTCCGAGACCGTCCACCCTATCTAAGCCCCCCCGCTCCTTGTCCCCTGACTATCTCCTCCAGAGACCCTCTACCCCTAATCACCCACCCGAGATCCCACCCCCTATTTAAGCCCCCTGCTCCTTTTCCCTGACCACCCCCCTCTAGAGACCCCCTACCCCTAATCACCCCTGGACTCTACCCCCTTATCCAACTTCCCTGCTCTCTGACCCCTAGCCACACTCCTGCCCCCTGACAGGCCCCCTGGGACTCCCACGTATTGTCCAATCCTCCTTTCACCACTCCCCGAGACCCTCTGCCGTCTTATCCAACCCCCCAGCCCAGCCACGGCCCACTTACCCTGCCACTGCTAAGAATAGCATGTCTGGCCCGCAGCCAGACACACCGCCACGCTGATCCGCTGGAGCTCACAGCGTTTTCTGACCTGAAGCCAAACACACAGTCATGCAGCCCTGCCCCTCAGAGCTGCTGCTTGCGCAATCCACTGAGGCCGCAGGGGAGGGAGACAGCAGGGGAGAGGCCGGAGCAGCCTCCCCAGCCAGCCACGCAGTTGCACAGCCTCATCCGCGAGAGCTGCTGCTCATGCGACCCACTGAGGTAGCGGGAGACGGAGACCGTGGGGAGGGGCCAGAGTAGCCTCCCCAGCTGGACGTCGGAGGCTTGTTGGGAGGAGCCTGTGGGCCGGATCTGGCCTGCAGATCGTAGTTTGCCCACCCCTGGATTAGAGGCAACCTGGCTGGCAGGGGACTGGCTGGGAAGTCAGGCCCATGTTGTTAACATTACAGGTTACTGACCATTGGAACCACTGACGTGAGCTCGGGGGTGGGGGGTTGGGGGGATCCTCTGGAACAGGGTAGAGGCCTGTTCCACCTCAGCCAGGAGTTCTGGTCTGGGAGACGCTGTGGAGCATGGAGGACTGGCCTGTGCTGTGAGGACCAGGACAGGCCCTTCTGGCCTTGCACTGCAGTGTCAGGAAGGCATTTCCCCCCAGGCCAGAATGGCAGGGACTAGGTGGGGGTTTGCACCTTCTTCTGTAGTGTGGGGTGCAGGTCGCTGGCCAGGATTATCTGAGTTTACCTTGCTTCATCATTTCCCTGCTTACGGGGGCCTCTGGCTCTGTGCACTAGGTGCCCCTGTTCTCAGCCTGTGACACATACCAATCCGGTTTCCTGTGGGCTGTGACTTTGGTCTCATTTTGGTTATTGGGTATAGTGTGGGCGCTGGGGTGGGGTGAGACTGGCGGCCTGTGTTAGCTGGGGAGGGAGAGACTATGTGATCCTCTGGCCTTAACTCTGTGACTCTCCCAGCTGATAATGTTTCCACCCCAGTTTGATTCACACATTTCTCTGATGGCACTTCCAGCCAACAGAGGACAGAGCCTCAGCTGAACACATCTGCTAAAACAACATAGTAAGCAACCAGTAGCCATGTAATCCACTTTTATTCAGCTGGAGGCACCCTCCATTGAGCCACATGTGAGTGGTTCAGATCTCTCCATGCTGTTCTTTCAGGCTGTCTCTCTGCAGACTCAGACAGACAGCCCTGCATCAAGCCGGGCTTGGTAGGTGGGGACAAAAGGTGGGGTTCTTCCTAGCTGGGAAGGCTAGGAATTCCTGCTGCAATTGTCTAAAAGTTGTGTGGTGGCAAGTGGCGACTGTGCACTGCCAAGGGGTTCAATGTAACGAAGCTGGCTTTGGTGGGACCCAACTGAGAGTACCAATTCAGAACAAATTGTGTAAAGCTGGGCAGTTACAGCCCAAAGGGGAGGTTCCTTTGCACACCAAGGCAAACCAAACCAGCCAAACAGAGAAGACCTCAGTTTTACCCCACTAGCTAACTAGTCACAGAAGCAATTCCCTTAGACACTCCAGTTTTCCAGTGTCACCACCACCCCATTATCCCACACATTGCAGGGGCATCTGATGCCTCCCTTGCACTGACCCGATCACCACACAGATCTCAGGAGGGTCTTGCCTCTCCCTCACACAGACCCCATAATTGCATACATTGAAGAGTGGTCTGACCCCTCTGCCGCACTGACCCCTTCACTCTACACATCACAGGCGGGTCCGGCCCTCACCCATCATTTCACAGATCACAAGGTGGTCTGGTCCCTACCTCCCACTGACCCCATCTCTCTACACATTGCATGGGGGTCAGGCCTCTTCCCCACAAAGACCACAATACCCCAAATATTGCAGGGGTGTCTGTTCCCTGCCTTGCACTCACCCCATCACCCCACATGTTGCAGGGATTCTGGCTCCACCGTCGCACTTACCCCATGACCCCACACATTACAGGAGGGATGTGATAAAAGAAGGGCTAGGTAGCTCCCTTTTCTAGACACCCAGCCATCCAGTAGCTGTGAAATCCCTCTTAGTAGCTGTTGCTCAACCTGTAAAGGGTTAAAAAGTTTCAGTGCTATGCATACATAGAAGGAAGTGAGTGGCCATCTGGCCAAAAGAGCCAATGGAAGTCAAGAACTTTTTAAGAGTGAAACAAGACTCCCCTTTCCTCTGTCTCTTGTTGTTCCTGAGGAGAGGTAGACAGGAAGCAGTTATACTATAAGAAGCTTGCGGACTCCTCTGTGCTAACCCCTGGTGCTTTTGTTTTGCTTGCAACCTTTAAGCTGGACCTTGAAAGCTATTCTTCATGCTTAATCCTAGTTGGGCTTTTTAAAAATCTAGCAAAAGCCTACATTCCCAAATGTATTTTCTTTTTTATTATTAATAAAATTTAATTTTTTAAGAACAGAATTGGATTTTATTATTAATAAAATTTAATTTTTTAAGAACAGAATTGGATTTTTGTGTCTTAAGAGGTCTGTGCATGTTGTTTAATTAGCTGGTGACAACCACTGATTTTCTTTTCTTTTCTTTTCTTCTCTTCAGAGTGGGGTAACAGGGGGTGACATTACTGTGACCATACAAATCATTGTTGCAACCACTGTTATATTTGCAGAAAATACTGTACAAACGTTGTCATGTAAAGTGTCTATGGAAAGGTTATGGGTTGTCGATTATGATTATGCAATCTGTATGTGTGTATCATTTTTGTAGCTGAAGTAATGAATATTGGCTATGTACTTGTATCTTGCCAGACCATCTTGTAGTTGGACTGGATTGTCCTTATGAGTGGGAGCGCAATTCTGAAGGGACCTTTCGGGCTTAGTATGTCCACCATATATAACTCCACCAATGCCGGTCCCAAGCCCGGATGAAAAAGGAGGAAGGTTGGGCATAGGGCTAGCAACCCCATCCCGTAAAAATTTACCCGCTACAGAAACGCAAGCAATAGATAATTCAGAGACCAACTTCCTGGAAAATGAAGGATCTTCGTTTACCCGAAGACGCATGATGCTAGGTGGTGAAAGCCACAAGGAAGCCACTAGGCCGTCTACCCTTCTCTCAACCAGTAGAACCACCACTGGTACGTGGAATGTCAGGACCATGTATGAGACAGACAAGATGGCGCAGGTAGCTGCTGAGATGAGGAACAATAACCTGACAATTTTGGGAATCAGCGAGATCAGATGGACACAAGCCGGACAGAGGCAACTGATGTCAGGAGAACTGTTGCTGTACTCCGGACATGAAGAGAGCGACGGTCCCCACACCCAGGGAGTAGGCTTCATGCTGTCCAAGCTGGCACAGAGGGCACTGATTGGGTGGGAGGCGCACGGCCCCAGGATCATCACAGCATCCTTCAGAACTAAACAGAAGAGGATCAAGATGAACGTCATCCAATGCTATGCCCCCACCAACGATAGCGAAGATGCGGCGAAGGACCAGTTTTACAGCAGACTACAGAAGATCGTGGAGACATACTCAAACAGAGATGTCGCTATCCTTATGGGGGACCTCAATGCCAAAACTGGACTCAACAACACAAGATATGAGCATGTCATGGGGACCCGTGGACTAGGAGAGATGAACGAGAATGGCGAAAGATTTGCAGACCTCTGTGCACTGAATAATCTGGTCGTCGGAGGCAGTATCTTCCGTCATAAGCGGATTCACAAGAATACCTGGTGTGACGGAGTCAGACCAGAAGGATATAGGAGAGTGCTGGAAGGCAGGTATATTAGTCTCAGGATGTGCAGGTCCTTGTTCCCTGGATAGCCAAACAAAGGCTACTCCAGGCCAATCAAGACACCTGGGGCCAATTAAGAACCTTCTAGAAAGGAGTAGAAACAGCTAGCCTAATTGGGACACCTGAAGCCAATCAGGGACTGGCTGAAACCAGATAAAAACCTCCCAGTTAGTCAGGTGGGTATGGGTGTCAGGAGCTGTGGAAGGAAGTTATGCTGTTGGTGAGACTGAGTGTTGGACAACATATCATACTGAAGGAAGGAGGCCCTGAGGTAAGGGTGAAGTGGAGTTTGAAGAAGCGGGAACTGCTGTGGGGAAGTAGCCCAGGGAATTGTATTGTGTTTTGTGCCTAAAAGGTCAGCCATCTTAGCTGATACTATTAGGGTCCCTGGGCTGGAGTCCGGAGTAGAGGGCGGGCCCGGGCTCCCCCCTTTTCCATCTTCCATACTGGCCTGTGATGAAGGTAACTCACTAGGTGGTGACTCTTGCCAATTATACTGAGAAAGGGAGGTCACTCTGGGGCCTAGATGAGTTTCTGAGGCCCCTAAATCTGCCAGGAAGCGCAGGACCCACAAGCACAGACTCGGAGCTTTGTCACACTGGGTATCGCCGGACAACGTGACAGAAAACCAGATTGACCACATCTGCATTAGTAAGAAGTTCAGAAGTTCTCTTCTAGATGTTAGAGTTAGAAGAGGAGCAGATGTGGCATCTGACCACCACCTAGTAGTTGCTAGTATGAAACTGAAGCTGAAGAAGACCTGGATGGAAGGATCACGTAGAAGAATGAAGTATGATGTCAGCTGCCTGAAGGTCCCCAATATTAGGGAAGATTTTGGACTTCAGTTGAAGAACAGGTTTGAGGTACTACAACAGCTGCACAATGAAGAGGAAGACACTGTACAGTACAAATGGCAGATAGTTAAAGAGACACTGAGAGCAACCTGCCAGGAAGTGGTCAGAGAGAAGAAACAACATCACAAAGAGTGGATCACAGCTTGGTCAAGATGGAGGAGAGAAAGCAGAAGAAGGCAGCAGTTAACAACAGCAGGACTAGAGCGGCAAAAGCCAAGGCACAAGAAGAATATGCAGAAGCACACAGAGCAGTGAAGAAGAACATTAGGAAGGATAAGAAAGAATACGTGAATGGACTGGCAGCTCAAGCTGAGCAGGCAGTGTACAGCGGCAACATGAAACAACTGTATGACACAATCAAGAAACTGTCTGGAAAGTACAGCAACCCAGAACGACCTGTTAAAGATAAAGAAGGAAAGAAAATCCCAGGAATAGAACAACAGATGAACCGAAGGGTTGAGCATTTTGAAGAACTCTTGAACAGACCAGCACCACCAAATCCTCCGGACATCGTCCCAGCCAACGTGGCCCTCCCGATCAACAGCAGCAAGCCCACCAGAGAAGAGATCAGGAAGGCCATCACCCTGATGAAGAATGGGAAGGCAGCTGGACCTGATGACATCCCAGCAGAGGCCCTGAAAACAGACTTGGATGCCTCAGTCGAGATGCTGTACCCCCTTTTTGCGAAGATCTGGGAGGAGGAAGTGATACCAGATGACTGGAAGGAGGGCTATCTTATCAAGCTCCCCAAGAAAGGTGACCTCAGCAACTGCAATAATTACAGAGGCATCACACTTCTGTCAGTGCCAGTCAAGGTATTCAATCGAATCCTCTTAGAAAGAATGAGGGACGCCGTAGACCCACAGCTTTGAGACGAACAAGTGGGCTTCCAGAAGAACAGATCTTGCACAGACCAGATTGCAATGCTCCATATTATAGTCGAACAGTCCTTGGAGTTGAACTCATCATTGTACATCAACTTCATCGACTATGAAAAGGCATTCGACAGCGTTGATCGACAAACCCTTTGGAACCTCCTTCAACACTACGGCATCCCAGCCAAGTTGGTCAATTTGATTAAGAACTCGTATGAGGGAATAATGTGCAGAGTCATCCATGGAGGGCAGCTCACCAACAGCTTTCAGGTGAAGACAGGAGTTAGACAAGGATGCTTGCTGTCGCCATTTCTCTTCCTTCTTGTCATCGACTGGATCATGAAGAGGTCCACCAGTGAACGCAGGAACGGAATCCAGTGGACTTTGTGGAGCCAGCTTGACGATCCGGATTTTGCCGACGACCTTGCACTTCTCTCCCACAGTCACCAGCAGATACAGGAGAAAACAAATGTTGTGGCAGCCACATCATCGCAGGTTGGACTCAACATCCACAGAGACAAGACCAAGATCCTGAAGATTAGCACCAGCAGTAACAAACCAGTCATCCTGAATGGACGTTCCCTTGAAGAAGTGCAGTCCTTCACCTACTTGGGCAGCATTATAGACCAGCTGGGAGGTACAGATGCGGACGTCAAGGCAAGGATCGGCAAAGCAAGAGTGGTCTTACTACAGCTCAAAAACATTTGGGGCTCCAGAGAGCTGGCCTTGAAAACAAAGATTCGGCTGTTCAACTCCAATGTAAAATCAGTACTGCTGTACAGGGCCAAAACCTGGAGAATGACACAAACTACCATCAAAAGAATCCAGACGTTCATCAACAGCTGCCTCAGAAGGATTCTCCAGATCCGCTGGCCAGATATCATCAGCAATGCCAGCCTCTGGGAGAGAACCAGCCAACTTCCTGTAGATAAAGAAATCGGGAAGAGAAGATGGAGCTGGATAGGACATACCCTGCGGAAATCACCAACTAACATCACCAGACAGGCTCTGAGGTGGAACCCCCAAGGCAAGTGGAAGAAAGGCCGTCCAAGAAACACCTGGCGACGTGACCTTGAAGCAGACATCACAAAGATGGGATACAACTGGAGTCAACTTGAAAGAATGGCCCTGGACAGAATCCTCTGGCAATCTATTGTTGGCGGCCCATACCCTGAGAGGGGTGGAGGGCATAATGAATGAATGACTTGTATCTTAATATGTTTTGATTTTAAGTAGCCTCAGCGAAGCATTTGGTCAATCGTCTAATTTGTCTATTGGACAATGGACTTTGGGAGACACCAATCCAAAACTGAGCTTTCCTGGGAACATTCAAAGTAACATGTAAACAATGGTGTTGGCTTATAAAGAACTAAGTCATGCATGGACACGTAACTTGCCCATGTGACTCCAAACTCGATCTTGCACAGGAGAACCAAGGTGTTTCTACCCACAAGAGAGAGAATATAAAAGGCTGCTGTATCTCCTCCATTTTGGCCTCAATCTTACTACATTTTTGCCTCTGTCTTCATGAACAAGGTCAGCTTCCAGACTACTGCACTGGGCAGCACAGTATGGGGAGGAGGTGACCGGCCCGCTGTGGAGAAAGAAGTGGTTTGAGACTATTTAGAAAAGCTGGACGAGCACAAGTCCATGAGGCTGGATGTGCTGCATTCGAGGGTGCTAAAGGAGTTGGCCGATGTAATTGCAGAGCCATTGGCCATTATCTTTGAAAACTCATGATGATTGGGGGAGGTCCCAGATGACTGGAAAAAGGCTAATGTAGTGCCCATCTTTAAAAAAGGGAAGAAGGAGGATCCGAGGAACTACAGGCCAGTCAGCCTCACCTCAGTCGCTGCAAAAACCATGGAGCAGGTCCTCAAGAAATCAATTTTGAAGCACTTAGAGGAGAGGGAAGTGATCAGGAATAGTCAGCATGGATTCACCAAGGGCAAGTCATGCCTGACTAACCTAATTGTCTTCTACGACAAGATAACTGGCTCTGTGGATGAGGGGAAAGCAGTGTATGTGTTATTCCTTGACATTAGCAAAGCTTTTGATATGGTCTATCACAGTATTCTTGTGAGCAAGTTAAAAAAGTAGGGGCTGGATGAATGGAATATAAAGTGGATAGAAAACTGACTAGATCATCAGGCACAATGGGTAGTGATCAATGGCTCCATGTCTAGTTGGCAGCCAGTATTAAGCAGAGTGCCCCAAGGGTCAGTCCTGGGACTGGTTTTATTTAATATCTTCATTAATGATATGGAAGATGGCATGGATTGCAAATTTGCAGATGACACTTGTGATGGGGATGGGACTCACCACCACAGCGTCTCCTGCTTTCAGTCAAGGAATTAGCTCTTAATAGTCCTGGAGTGCCCTCTGCCAATGGTGTCCTGTCCTTCGTCTGCTTTCTGCTGGTACCTGGAACCACATTGCTCCCCGCTCAGTGGTGCCCGCTTCAGGACACTGCCCTCTGGCAGTGCCTCCTAGTCCATGCTCACCCCCATCTGAGGGGTGGGGGTTAACCGCTCCAGCCGCTGTGGCCAACCATTATCCCTCAGTCTAGCCCCGCTTCTCAAGGTCTGGTTGCAGTCTGTTCTGGCCGCTCCTCCACGACCAGGTGCGGCGCAAGAGAGAAGGGATCAGGCCCACCCACTACTCATGGCCCCGACCCAGGGACCCTCTAGTGGCAGCCTCCCTTGCCTCTTTCACTCCCCTTGTCCAACCACTATCCCTGGGCCACTTCCCCTCCTGCCCCTTGAACCTTCTGGCCCCTTCTCCTCAGGGTCTGCAGCCTGGCAGGTAGCGGGCTGGAGCCCTCTTCTGCTCCCCCGAGCCTGCCCAGCACTGCACTCTCCAAGGTGCCTGTCTCTTTGGCTCAAGAGACAGTCCTTTTCCCTCACTGGTCAGGGAGAGATTGCCTGCTGCTCTCCTAGGCAGCCTTTATACAGGGCCCAGCCTGGCCCCGATTGGCTGGCTCTTTCTAGGCCTTGATTGCTCCTCTCAGGCCCTTTGTGATTGGCTGCCAGCCCACACAGCCTCTCTAGCCTGACCTAGCCCAACCACAACACTAAATTGGGAGGAGTGGTTGATATACTGGAGGGTAGGGATAGGATACAGACAGTGTTTTCCCCAGGAATTGAAATTGCAGGGGGGTGTTCAAATTTATGGGGTGTGGGGTTAGGGCTGATGAGGGGTGCAATCATGAGGGTTAAGGTGGGCTATATGGCACCATAGTAAAAACTGAAAACATGTTTCATGGCCATTTTATTAGATTTAACTCATGTTTTAAAATCATCACACAAATTAAAGTTGGCTACTCAAACCTTCTGTGAAGCACATCTACATCCTTCTTGGTTTCTTGTTATAATTTTGCACAACTCTGTTAATGAACTCCTTGAATTCAAAGCGTTCATCTTTGGTGACAAAGAGTCTTGTGGCATCTTAACGACTAACAAAACTATTGAAGCATAAGCTTTCGTGGGCTAGTACCCACTTCGTCGGATGTGTCCGGCGAAGTGGGTACTAGCCCATGAAAGCTTATGCTTCAATACTTTTGTTAGTCTTTAAGGTGCCACAGGACTCTTTGTCGCTTCTGCAAATCCAGACTAACATGGCTGCTTCTCTGATTCCTGACAGCTTTGGTGGTTTTTCGTGTGACTGGTACTTCCTTTCCTTCAACTGATATGCTCATTAGTTCATTCACATGATCAGGCAGAAGGTGACTTCTTTCAGAATACAAAATTCTGTTCAATGATGAAAAAGAATACTCAACTGTAGCTGTTGTGAATGGGAGTAGCAAGAGATAAATTCCTATTTCTTTCATCCCACGAAACAGCATAAAGGTTGGGTTGAGCTACTAGTGATGATAAGAAAGAAGCTGAAGTCAAATCTTCGTTCATCATATGATATTCCACTCTCTGTTCAAATTCTCTATTCTGTTTTGAGCACATAGCAGCCCCATTGCTGGTAGTGCCTCATTCCACTGAATTGTCAGTGTTTTATAGGACAGGGATCTGTAAAAGCTATGTAAAGTTTGAGTGGAATCTAGAAGTCACTGCTGTAGATTTTTAAGAATCAAGTCTGTGTACTTTTTCAGTTGTCTTAACAAACACTTCTTGTCCTCTTCACTTAAGGGTCCAATGTAAACGCCTTCATTAGTCAACTTCTGGACTGAAGTCTTTGATTCTTCCAGTATGTTTTCAATGGTGTCACGTTACAAAAATTATCTGGAATCATATAGATCAGTGGTGCAAGTAAGGTCCTGTAGGGGCACCAAATCTTAGGTAAAGGTGGTCTTATAAGGTGTCTACGACCAGGTTATGGTCTACTGATTATGATTATGCTATCTGTATGTGTGTATCTTGTTTGTAGCTAGAGTTATGAGCACTGGCTGTATAGTGTCTGTATTTCAAACTTATGCTTGATTTTGGGTGAAATCCCAGACAAAGTTATTGTTAGCTCCACCTGGCCTTCCTGATGGCCCATCAAGTTCCAATCAAGCTAACAATGAACTTTGTAGATGCCTGTCCACACCCAAGCTTCCCCAGGAATGTGGCCTGGCTGTTCAGGTGCTGAATCTTGAAGAGCCATGTAACTGGACCACATGGCTCTGAAACTCCATTTTACAACTGGACTCTGATTAGCAAGAAGGAGGTGGTCTCCACCCACAAGAGGAAGTCTATATAAACCTGGGAGAAAGATCTCCATTTTGTCTTTTAATCTCCAGTCTCCAGTCTGGCTCCTACTTCTGGATGGGACTTTGTTACAAAGGGGCAGTCTGGCCAAAGGATTGATGACCCATTCCTCCTGGGAATGTATTCCAGAGACTCTGATTTGAACCTACAGTTATTCTACAACTGATGCAAGCCATTACTGCATGTATTTGATTCCTTTAACCATTCCTAACCCTCACCTATATCTTTTCCTTGTATAATAAACCTTTAGATTTTAGATTCTAAAGGACTGGCTACAGTGTGATTTATGGGTGAAATCTGATTTGTATATTGACCTGGGTCTGGGGCCTGATTCTTTGGAATCGGGGAGAACCGTTTTCTTTATTTGGGGTATTGGTTTTCATAACCATTTGTCCCCAGGACAGGTGGCTGCTGGTGGTGATACTGGGGAGCTGGAGTGTCTAAGGGAATTGCTTGTGTGACTTGTGGCTAGCCCGTGGGGCGAAACCAAAGTCTTTTCTGGCTGGCTGGTTTGGTAACCCTTTGGGGTGGGGAAACCCCAGCTTCGGGCTGTAATGGCCCCTCGTGAAGCAATTTGTCCTGATTTGACACTCTCAGTGGGTCACACCAGGAACAGCACCGTCACAAATGGATAGCTCTCTGATTGATCCAAACATAGCTTCAATTGCAGGACAAAGATCTACTACTGTGTGGCAGGTCTGGCACCGCAGTGCCCCTTTGTGGCAGAGGTGGGATGGGATGTTGGACCTTTGCCACTCTCCAGTCCCCACGCTCGTCGTTTGGCGGGCGGCCTGGGGCAGCCTAACAGCCTGTCTCAGTATACCTTCTCCCAGCCTCCGAGTAGTGTGGCCCAAAGGTCAGAGTCTATATAATGAGACCCCCAGTCTCTGGGCAGAGTGGCCTACCAGTCACAGTCCATATACCTTCCCCAAGTCTCGGGGAAGTGTGGCCTAATGGCCAGAATCTATAGAACTCCCCCAAATCTCAGGGCAGTGTGGTCCAATGGTCAGAGTCCATATCTTCCCCCTCGCAGGCAGGGTAGTGCAGTCTAGTGGCCGGAGTGGTAGGGGGACATGGGCCCGCCCTTTGCACCGGGTCCCGACCCAAGGCTCTCCTAGTGGTGGGTTTCCCCCTGCCCCTAGTTTGGCAGGGATCCACCCACAGTCCGCCAAGCATTCATATGGCCCTGACGCTGTTTGCCTTTAAAATTCCCCTGGGTCACTTCCTACCATAACTGCTGTATGGAGTCCTCCGGTTGTCTCCCCTCCAGGGCAGTCCTCGAGTGGAGCCTCAGGTCATGTCCTGGCTTAGCTGGGCTCTGGCTCCTGGGATTCTGGCTGTCCTTCTGCAGGAGCTGGCAGCATGCCTCCTTCCACTCCAGCGGTCAGCTCTGACTGAGCAGCTCTGCAGGCTTTTATACCTAGCCTCCAGCTGCAGCGTGCCCAGAAGTGCCTCTGGAGCGTGGCTTCCTCTGCTAGGAAGGAAGGGTTAACCCCACAGTACCATTATGGGGCAGCTCAGCAGGAAAGCTTTGACAGGAAGTCAGTGCAGAACCTCACTGTCCCATCCGGCTTGGGAACAAGTACTATTGGGCTCCACCATTCGCTTCTTGATTCTTCGACCACTCCTAGGGACAATATTGTCTTGAGCTCTTTCTGCACGGTCTCCCACATCTTCTTGCGGAGTGGGCAGTGGTTCTCCCTCACCTTGTGGCTGGGAATGGTGGCAATGTGATGGCTGATCAACATGGTCCTCCCTGACTATGCTGGCAAGACAGTGGGGAAAGCAGATGTCAACTGTCATACCTGTTCCTGCTGCTCCGGGTCAAGCTCCTCACCTATAGCGGCTGCTTCTGGTTCCACTGGTTCGCCTGCCATTGGCCCCAGCGTGGGTTCTGGAGGGTATGGGTGATCATCAAGCCTTCCCAATCTTTCCAGGCCTTGAGGAGGTTCACGTGGTAAACTTGAGCGTCTCTCCTCTGTCTCGACATCTGAACTTTGTAATCAACAGGTCCTAGTAGTCTGATCGCCTCGAAGGGCCCTTGCCACTTTGCTAACAGTTTGGACTCGGAGGTAGGTAGCAACAATAGGATGTGGTCCCCAGGCTCGAAACTTCTCAGCCTTGCCCCTCTATTGTACTGAGCCTCTTGGCTATGTTGGGCCTTTTCCAGGTCCTCCCACACCAGGGCTCCCAACTCTCAGAGCCGTTCTTGTAGGTGGAGCATATATTGGACGGATCCCGTAACCCGGGTCTCCTGCTCCTCCCAATCTCTTTCAGGAGGTCTAGGATTCCCCGGGGTTCCGACCATAGAGGAGTTCAAAAGGGGAGAATCTTGTGGAAGCCTGTGGTACCTTTTGCACGGCAAAGAGGAGTGCTGGGAGCAGCTTATTCCAGTGTCAAGGGTCGTCTTCCATGAACTTTCTCAACATAGATTTCAAGATACCATTAAATCTCTCTATCAACCCATCCGTCTGAGGGTGGTAGACTGAGGTCTTCAGAGTGTGGATATTCAACAGACGG
Organism: Dermatemys mawii; assembly: GCA_007922305.1. Taxonomy (NCBI): domain Eukaryota; kingdom Metazoa; phylum Chordata; order Testudines; family Dermatemydidae; genus Dermatemys; species Dermatemys mawii. The sequence goes on along the minus strand of ML677335.1, from coordinate 51,032,730 downwards.
CATAACTCCGCCATCAACCTAGAAGTCACGTTAGTCCCTTGGTCTGTCAGTATCTCCCGTGGCAGGCTGACCTGGGCAAAGATCTGCAGGAGCTTGTTGGCAATGACCGGGGCCATGGCGGTCCATAATGGGTACCCCATGGCATAGTCCACCACAACAAGGATATACATGTGGCCCAAGCTGCTCTTTTCCAAGGGCCTCACCAAGTCCAGGCCAATCCACTCGAATGGTGCTCCAGTCACTGGCAGGGGCTCGGTACTTCTTTTGGGCTGGACTTCTGGCACTCGGGGCAAAAGGAGCAGTAGTCCTGTACTTCCTGGTGGATGCCCGGCCAGAAGAACCTCTGGGCCACCCGTTGTAATGTTGCCCAGATGCCCAGCCCAAGATACTGAGTGAGCCAAGTGGAGCAAGTTCTACCAGAACCACCACAGGACCAACAGTTGGCCCAGTTCTTCATTAGTTTGGGGTTCTTGGACCACCCGATAGAGTAGATCATTATGGATCTCAAAGTGGGGACCTTGCTGCCGGCATCCGAGTGGGTCTTCCTCCCCAGGGGAACCCATCGCCTGCTCCCAGGCCCGGCTGAAGGTGGCATTTCCCCTTTGTTCTAGGAAATCAGCATTGATATCCAGCCATCCCTGGCCCCCTCTGTGACGGTGCTGTTCCTGGTGGGACAACTGAGAGTGCCAAATCAAGACAAATTGCTTCCAAAAGGGCAACTAGAGCCCAAAGCTGGGGTTTCTTTACCTCTAAGGCAAACCAAACCAGCCAAACAGAAAGGACTTTGGTTTCGCCCCACTGGCTAGCCACAAGTCACGCAAGCAATTCCCTCAGATACTACAGTTTTCCAGTATCACCACCAGCAGCCACCTGTCCTGGGGACAAATGGTTATGAAAACCAATACCCCAATAAAAGAAAACAGTTCTTCCCAATTCCAAAGAATCAGGCCCCAGACCCAGGTCAATATACAAATCAGATCTTACCCACAAATCACGCTGTTGCCAATCCTTTAGAATCTAAAATGTAAAGGTTTATTATACAAGGAAAAAGATATAGGTGAGGGTTAGAAATGGTTAAAAAAAATCAATTACATGTAGTAATACCACAATTGTTGGTTTAGACTTGCATCAGAGGTACAATAAACTGCAGGTTCAAATCAAAGTCTCTGGAATACATCCACAACATGGATGGGTCATTCAGTCCTTTTCCAAGCTTCTGTGTGTAGCAAAGTCCCATCCAGAGGTAGGAGCAAGACTGCAGACTGGAAACTGACGACCAGATGGAGGGGTCTCTCCCAGGTTTTTATAGTTTTCCCCAGGTGCAGGAATGCTCTTTGTCTTTTGCTGTGGAAACTTACAGCAAAATGTAATATTGAGTTACATGGGCAATCCCTGCCCCCTCCCTAAGACACAGGATGTGTCCGCCCTGTCTCAATGGGTCAGTTGTGTAGCTGATGGTTCTTGATGGGCCATCAAACAGGCCAGGCCAAGCTAAAGCAATTTGTCTGGGATTTCACCCCAAAGCAAAGCATAATATTTGGAAAGACAGACAGTACAGAGCCAATATTCATAACTTCAACTACAAAAATGATACACATATAAAATAGTATAATCATAATCAGCAGACCATAACCTGGTCATGGACACCTTATATGACTCCCTTTACATAAGATTTGGTGCCCCTACAGGACCTTGGTTGCACCAATGATCTATATGATCCCAGATAATTTCAGTAACGTGACACCCTCTCATCAGGGTTTCGGCCGGGGTTCGACCTCCTTCGCCTATCTCAGGATCCTCTGATGGCCCCTCCAGGGGGTCGATGGGCATGGCTTGGCCTAGTAATCAAGGCCTTTCGGCCTGCACCCCCTTTCTCCTCGCAGACCAGGTACTCCACTCTTGCAGGAGCTCAGCGAAGCCCAGACAGTCCTGTCCCAGAATCACTGGGTAAGCTAATTTTGGGGCCACCTGAACTAGGCGCCGTCCTCCCTGCTGAGCCATCTCAAGCTGCACCCAAATGGTGGGATAGGGCTTCATGTCCCCATGAATACACTGCAGCCCTGGCCGGACGACTGTCAGGCTACATCCGGAGTCGACCAAGACCATGGTAGACATCCCATCCACCTTCACCAGTACAATGATCTTACCCGGCTCTCACTTTCGGGCACATTGACCGGCAGCCCAAACCTGCCCATAATTACAATCCATTTATGGGCACTCCCTCCGGAAATGCCCCAACTGTCCGCACTCATAACACAGGTCCTGCTTTTCGTCTTCGGGTGGAGTGTTTGGGGGAGTGTTCTGTCTTCCTGATGAATTGTCTGGGCTCCGCATGAGGTTTGCCCCCAGTGGGTCCCTTGCACTGTGGGTTGATGGGGTCCCTGAGAGCTGGGCATACAAACAAGAGCTCCCCTCCTCCACCTTGCATACCCCCATGCTGGAGTTGGGTTCCGTTTTGAAGCCAACTTTCTGTTCCCCCTCCGCCGCCAGATAATCCTCCAATAGGGAGATTGCTTCAGCAACAGACTTCGGACGGTGTTGCTGCACCCACTCCCTCCCCACGACAGGAAGGATCTGCAGTAACTGCTCTAGGGCCACAGTCTCAGCTACCTGACAGCTCTTCCTGTGTTCTGGTTCTAGCCACCTCCAGCAGAGGTCGCAGATTCGCTGTGCCACGGCTCATGGTCTAGCCCCTGGTCTGTATCGTTCTCTGCGGAGCCGCTGGCGGTAAGTCTCAGGGTTGACGTCTGTTTGGTCCAAGATGGCTGCCTTGACCTTAGAATAGTCTAGTGCCTCCTGCGGGTTGAGGTTGCGATAAGTGGCTTGAGCTGGTCCCGTTAGGTATGGGGCTAGGATTGTGGCCCAGTGTGCGCTGGGCCATTGAACTGCTGTCACAACCTGCTTGAACGTCACGAGAAAGGCCTCGGGGTTGTCCCCGGGCCGCATCTTGCGTAGGCGCACCGGTAGCCCTCCGAGGCCATCGCCGGCCCCACTCCCAGCTGCTTCTGTGGGAGGACTTGGTGCATGTCCTACCAGCACTGTCATCTGTTGTAAAAGTCGCTCCTGGTTGGCTTGTTGCCGTGCAGTCAGTTCCTGTATCAGCTGCTGCTCCTGCTGCTGCGCCACTTGCCACTGCTGCTGTGCTGGTTGTCCAGAAGCCATTTCAGGAGCTTCTCTAACTCCATCTTGCATGTCTGGGTCCTTCCCTCAGGCCCAGATCTATCCCTGGAATCTCCACCAGTTGTGGCGAGTCTGGCACTGCAGCGCTCCTCTGTGGCTAATGGCCCTGCGCTGTCACCTTCTGCTGTCACCCGCCACTGTGATCTCTGCGAGTTGGTCTCTTGAGCTTCCACCCAGCTCTCAGTGTGGGAACTGCAGTACTAGTGCAGGCTGGGCCATTTCTTCCACAGAAACACTGTTCCACGGTAGATCGTAGCACTTAGGCCTGACCCTCAGTGATTTCAGTTGTATTGGTCACTTAACAAAACAAAAGACTTGCTGTGGAGCCTAATCAGTTCTGTCTTTAAACAGTGGAGAGGGGCAGGTCAAACAGTATTTGTGACTCAGGCATACCATCTAGCTAAACACCTGTCCCCACCCTCTCTCTTGATGCCCTCAATGAGCACAGGCTAAGTACAGTTCTATTGCCCTTTACTCATACAATAACAACATTTAATTATCCCCGCCCTCGCATTCAAATGATTTGTAACCCAACCCCAGCCAAAATCTATCACATACGCAGCGTGGGCAACACAGTTCTGTTTGCTGGATACCTAGGTAGATTAGGTGTGAATGTAAATACAACTTAGTCCTGAAGCCTTTCCCCCCAGCCCCCAGCTCTAGCTGTCTACTAGCTGTCAGGGAGAGCTCATTTAGGGCATGGCTACACTTGCAAATGTAGAGCGCTTTGAGTTAATCTAGCCTTTGGAAAGCGTAGTAAGGAAAGCGCTGCAGTCTGTCCACACTGACAGCTGCAGGCGCTCTGGGATCGCCACATTTGCCGTGCTTGAAGCAGCATTGGAAGCAATGTATTATGGGCAGCTATCCCACAGAGCACCTCTTCCTATTCTGGTTCTGTGGCTTGTGGGAAGAGGGCTGAGGGTGCAGGGCATTCTGGGTCCTGTCCCAATGCCCTGTGATGCATCGGTTCACATCCCAGCAATCCCTTTGCTTCCATCTACATTTGGCATCATCTTTCAACTTTTTTGTGCAGCACGCTCTGTCTTCTCTTTCGGTCTGTGGGAATGGAGCCCAAACTGCTGAGGAATGTGCTGATGAGTCTCGTCAGCACGTCACGTTTGGCAGTCTAGTTACTCCTTAAGATCCAAACTGACAGTGAGGACTCTGATGATGACATTGACTCGCTAACGCATATGACATGAGATTGCTTGTGTGGCATTCATGGACATGCTCTTCACTGTGGAACGCCGCTTTTGGGCTTGGGAAACAAGCACTGAGTGGTGGGATCACATCGTCATGCAAGTATGGGATGACAAGCAGTAGCTGCAGAACTTTCAGATGACAAAAGCCACTTTCTGTGTGAGGAATTTGCCCCCACCCTGCAGCGCAACGATACGAGATAGAGAGCTGCCCTGATGATGGAGAAGCGGGTGGCTATTGCAATCTGGAAGCTGGCAACTCCAGACAGCTACCATCCACTCGAATGGTGTTCCAGTCACTGGCAGAGGGCTTTCAGTTATGCCGTTTGTTGAATAACCAGTTTGGAATGGGAAAGTTGACCGTTAGAATTGTGTTAATGCAAGTTTGCAGGGCCATTAATCATATCCTGCCCAGAAGAACCGCGACTCTGGGTAACGCGCAGGACATTGTGGCTGGCTTTGAACAAATGGGTTTCCACAATTGCGGAGGGGCGCTCTCTGTATGTGAAGCTGGACTTGGCCGATGACAGCATCCCCATGTTTATATCCGCATACTGTACCCTGCATAACATTTGTGAAGGGAAGGGTGAAAGCTTCACTCAGGCATAGAACTCAGAGGTTCAACACCTGGAGGCTGAATCTGAGTAGCTAGAGAGGAAGGTTATTAGAGGGGCCCAGTGCGTAGCTGCAAGGATTAGGGATATCTTGAGCCAGTAATTTGAAGCTAAAAGCCACCAGTAATGTCTGGTGCCCTGCACAGGAGTGAAGTGCAGTGGCTCTAATGTTAGTAGTAATCTGTGTTTGCCACGCTGACTTGCAGTGCCTGTTGCTTTCCTGGACTAAGGTATCTTTTACTTTATGCAATAATAAAGTATGTTTACAAAGCCAAAAAATCCATTTATTGAAAAGAAAATTCATTTACTGAAAAAAACCCACAACTGCTTGGGATACAGAAAGGACAAGGGGGTGGGGTGATGAATGGTACAATCAGAAACTTGTGTATGTCCTGTTATCATACTCAGCCTTCCTGTCTGGATTGCTGTGCAATGAGTGCTGCACTACAGGATGGCTATAATGCATAGTTATGGGGGTTGAGTGCAGTGGATAAAGGTCGTAGTTTTCATGGCTGGGTGGTGAAGCTACAGGTGTTGGATACAGCTGGGGATGGTGAGAATCCAGATGTTGGGGAAAGTGGGATGGAAGTGACATGGGGGCACAAGGGAAAGAATTTTTGGACAAGGGCTGTGGGGTGGCGGGGGAGGCAAGTGCAGTAGTGCTCCTCCAGACGGTTACAAGTGCCTGGATAGAGTCTGCTTGGCACTCCATGATGCTTATTAGCCAATCCATGCTTTGCTGCCGGAGCACCACGTTATTCTGCCGGCACTCCTCATTCTGCTGGCGGATCCTCCTTTCACTCTCCCTCCACTCCTGCACCTATATATTCTCGTTAAGTGACTGCTGAATTATCTCATGCAGCATGTCTTCTTTGCTTCTACTCAGCCTCTTCCTGATTCTTTGCAGTCTCTTGGCCGGTGATAACACAGATGTCTGAGAACTCAAGGTTGCATCTGTAAAGGCAAAATGCAACACTTAACAGAGGCAGCATTGTTCACACCAGAGAGAGCAATGATTCCCCCACACTTAAGGAGGGCAAGCACAGTTTACATAGCAGCATAACCTGCCCATCCTAAAGTGAGCGCACATAACCCACAGCAGCCCCCAAATAATGAGTAAGCACAGGGTCAAGGAAGACCGATTGTTTCATGGCTGTACTGTCCTCTGGGTTTCTGTGCCTTGTGGAGAGCCAAGAGCTGCAGGGGAGCCCTATATTGAACATTTTCCACAGGAGTTCGTCCTGGAAGATATCTTACTGCTGAGGGTGACCTGTGAAGCAAGGGAGGGTCTTCTGCTACAGTGAGGCTTCTACCTTGGCGCATATGCAGCTTGCCTGTGTGCAGCAATGGTCCCCCTGCCCCTCATGGCACAGTAACACGGACCTGTTAGCCTGACTGGGACAAGGACCACAGTGGTTCTCCCAATAAACCTGCACAAGCACATTTGCCAAGTTCTGGATGAGACCTCTGAAGAGACCACTGATGACGATTACCATGATGTGATAGAGCACATCAACGTCCTATTCCACATCTAGGCATGCATACAGCCCAAACCCTCCTTGATCCAAGAGCCTGCACTGAATAATTTGCTTCCCCACAAAAAAGCCACTTACTGGGAACCTCCTCTGCTGTTTGTCCTTCCCCAAGCACCAGCCTCTGCAACTGGCTAGATTCCTCCCGGCTTGAGAAGAGCTCCTGGCTATATGCATCTAGAGATTCCGGGGTGTCTTCCTCCACTTCTGAAGGCCAATCAGAGCACATTAACAGACCAGGGTGTCCACACTGGTGCCACAGTGCTCCAGCGGGGGCACATCAAATGTTATTCCTCTCGCTGAGGTAGATTACCAGGAGCGCTCTAGCCGCAAAGTCAGAGTGCTGTACGTGCCTTGCCAGTGTGGACAGGGAATGAGTTACAGCACACTGGGCGGCTTTAGTGCAAACTAATTTGCAAGTGTAGCCAAGCCCTTAGATTTTGCTTACAAATCAAAATTTGAAATTATTAAATTGGCCAATATCACCGAAATGAATGCACTGATATTGTCATAAAAAACCACAGCTGTATAAGGAAGCTAGTCTATGTTCATACTTTTCAAATCTATTATACTTTTTCAGATACTTATTTTATCATACACTTGATATGCTTTTAAAGTATGTATTAATGTTTCAATTTCAGTTCAAATTTCCAAACAATCACTAAATTGGCAATGCTACATGGAACTAGTTTGGAAAACTAGGAGTGGTGTTGGGGAAATTCAGGGAGAGGTGTTGGGAAATCCCTGGATACAGAGGGACCTAGACAAATTAGAGGGCTGAGCCAAAAGAAATCTGATGAGGTTCAACAAGGACAGGTGCAGAGTCCTGCACTTAGGATGGAAGAATCCCATGCACTGCTACAGATTAGGGACCGAGTGACTAAGTAGCAGTTCCACAGAAAAGGACCTGGGGGTTACAGTGGATGAGAAGCTGAATATGAGTCAACGGTGTGCCCTTGTTGCCAAGAAGGCTGAGTGCATTTTGGGCGGTATAAGTAGGAGCATTGCCAGCAGATCGAGGGACATGATCATTCCCCTCTATTCAGCATTGGTGAGGCCTCATCTGGAGTACTTTGTTCTGTTTTGGGCCCCACGCTACAAGAAAAATGTGGAAAAACTGGAGAGTCCAGATGAGGGCAACAAAAATGATTAGGGGGCTATAGCACATGATTTATGAGGAGAGGCTGAGGGAACTGGGATTATTTAGTCTGCAGAAGAGAAAAATGAAGGGGCCATTTGATAGCTGCTCTCAACTACCTGAAAGGGTGTTCCAAAGAGGATGGATCTAGACCAGTGTTTCCCAAACTTTTTTAGCCTAATATATATTTACGGAACACTTTTTAGCCTAATATATATTTACGGAACACTTATAATATTATTTTGTAGTTGTTTTGTTTTCAAATAAAAAATTGTGTTATTTATGCTCAAATACATTTTATTTTATAAAACGAAGAAAAAATACAAATTTAAAATAACTCAGACTAACAATTTCTAATGGGAAAGCATGCATAAAGTAGTACAAAAATCAAGTGCAAGAGTCAAAATTAAAAACAGTGTTCTACTTAAAAAACACTGTGTGTGTATGTATATATATATATATACACACACATATATATACATATATATATATATACACACACACACAAACACCATACAAATTAGATTTTTACTAGGAAAATCTATTTTTATAAACAGAAATACAAATTTGGATTCAATGGGATTGGTCTTTCTGCATTTTTGTATCACAAATTCACTTAATATTAGGAATAATGCTGGAAAGTTGAATCCTTATGTCAGGCTCCTCCTCTCCACCTGGTTACCTCCTTTATTGCCAATAGGCTTACAGGTTTTGATGGACAGGTCTGGGTTGTTTTTGATCCCACCACCCACTCAGCAGGGTGTACCTTCTTTTTTTCTTTCTAGGAAATTATTTGGTGGTGCCTCCACCCCCTCACTCCCTCCTGGCAGGGACACCAGGAGGGAGTGAGGAGGAAAAGTCTAACTACAGGGTAATCTCCACTTACTGACCAGATAGTTGGAGATTTCCAACAAATAAAACCAACACATACAATATATTCAACACAATAATTATATTAAATAGGAGACAAATGCAACATAACAGGGTAAAACACTATTTTTAGGGTCACTGATGCCCTGAAAATACCTGTGACTTGAGGTATCAAATGTAAAATTAGTGTCCCGTTGGGACACGTACTTGCTGGGGCCCTTGATGACCTGTAAACACAAAATTCTTCTCTGTAGTGGTGTAGCAGTGTCACTGATGGTTCAGTACAGCCCAGAGGACTCACAAGTGGGAGAAGATGGCAAGTTCCTCCATGGGTGTAGTATGCAGCAGGTTATAAAATCCTCAAACCCTCACTCCCTGGCTTGAGGACACAATTCAGGGAGTAGGGGGTCCCCAAAACAAATTACCTAACTAAAAAATGGGGCACTCACAGTCTCCATGAATGATCCTCAGGTTTGAAGATGACTGGACTCCTCAGTCTCTGCAGAGGGGCTGCTCTCTGCAGGCAGGGATCCTCCTCAGGCAGGAGTCAGGCTGCGTCAGTTCCAGGATTTCCCCTCACCACAAAGGAGTGCTGGGCTCAAGGTGTAGGCTTCTCCCCTTTCCTTCACTCCCTGGGAGGGCCTCTCACTCCCTGTTGGTTGCTGGGCAGACTCTGAATCTGCCATCAGACAGAGACCCAGGAGTCCATATAATCTTCTAGGGGGTTACACAAATTTAAAATTAAATAAAAATTAAAGACCCTTTTTAAAAATTATGATTCTTTCACGGAACAACTATTCACATTGTGAGGAACACCAGTGTTCCGTGGAACACAGTTTGGGAAACTCTGCTCTACAGACTAAGTTAATGCTATCCAAAACTGGCCTGTAACAAAGTCAAAGAAGCAGGTCCAATCCTTCTTGGGCTTGGCCAGGTATTACAGGTGATTTGTACCAAACTACAGCCAAATTGCTACCCCACTGACTGACCTAACCAGAAAAAAAATAACCAAATGTAGTTCAGTGGACTGAGAAGTGTCAAAAAGCCTTTAACCAGTTTATGTCTGACCCTTATATCTGAGCCTTTGCTGAGAGCCCCGGACTTCAACCAACCTTTTGTCATAACCACAGATGCGTCCGAGCGTGGTGTAGGAGCAGTTTTAATGCAGGAAGGACCAGGTCAACAATTCCATCCTGTCATGTTTCTCAGCATAAAACTTTCTGAGCGGGAAAGCCACTGGTCAGTCTCAGAAAAAGAATGATACCGCCATTGTGTATGATCTGGAGAAGCTATGCCTATACATTTGAGGACGGTGGTTCCACCTGCAGACTGACGATGTGCACTGAATTAGCTTCACACAGTCAAACAGAGTAACAAAAAACTTCTTCAGTAGAGTTTAGCTCTTCAAGGCTTTGATTCTGAAATACAACAAATCTCAGGAGCCTATAACAAAGTGGCTTATGCACTCTCCTGGGAAGGTTTCCCAGAATCTGTTGGGTAAAAATGTCCCTGAATTCTAAGGGTATGTCTACACTATGAAATTAGGTTGAATTTATAGAAGTCGGTTTTTCTGAACAGATTGTATACATTTGATTGTGTGTCCCCACTAAATGTGCTAAATCAGTGGAGTGCGTTAACAGTACCGAGGCTAGCATCGACTCTCAGAGCAGTGCACTGTGGGTAGCTATCCCACAGTTCCCGCAGTCTCCGCCATCCATTGGAATTCTAGGTTTAGCTCCCAGTGCATGATGGGGAAAAAAACGTTGTCATGGATATTTTTGGGTATATGTCGTCAGTCACCCCTCCCTCCGTGAAAGCAACGACAGACAATAGGTTTGCGCCTTTTTTCTGTGCAGACGCCATACTTCTTTCAGCAAACAGTGTAGTATGGCTGCTAATTGTCGTCATCCACTCACCGCTTTTGCTGCGACTCTGCTCTCTTGGTGCCACAAATCCAGTTCACAGGTCTACTCGTTATTCTGTATAAATATCTATTCTCGTGGCATCCACCGCTTCTGCTGCAATTCTGCTTTCCTGCTCTTGCCTCGATATCGAATTTCTCCATGCTGTCTGTCATGGGCTCCCGGGAACATATGTTCTTCCTCAGGAAATGTGTGTGGTGCTAACTGTCATCCACCGCTTCCTCTGCAACTCTGCTCTCCTGCAGATGCCATACCATGGCAAGCATGGTGCCCGCTCAGCTCACCGCTGCTGTTGTGAGCATTGTAAACACCTTGAGCATTATCCTGCAGCATGCACAGAACCTGCAAAAGTAGGTGAGAAGGCGATGACAATGTGATCACGATAGTGATGAGGACATGGACACAGACTTTTCTCAAAGCATGGGCCCTGGCAATTTGGACATTATGGTGGTAATGGGGCAGGTTCATGCTGGGGAACACTAATTCTGCACCCGGGAAACAAGCACAGACTTGCGGGACCGCATAGTGTTGCGGGTCTGGAATGATTCCCAGTGACTGTGAAACTTTTGCATGTGTAAGGGCACTTGCATGGAACTTCATGATTTGCTTTCCCCTGTCCTGAAGCACAAGAATACTAAGATGAGAGCAGCCCTCACAGTTGAATTACCATTGGGGATGCTGAAATGCCTATAGTTATCCTTGGGGACCCAGCCTACCCCTTAATGCCATGGCTCATGAAGCCATACACAGGTTCCCTGGACATTAGTAAGGAGCAGTTCATCTACAGGCTGAGCAAGTGCAGAATGGTGGTATAATGTACATTTGGATGTTAAAAAGCTCGCTGGCGCAGTTTAGCTTAGACCTCAGTGAAACCAATATTCCAATTGTTATTGCTGCTTGCTGTGTGCTCCACAATATCTGTAAGAGTAAGGGGGAGACGTTTATGGCGGGGTGGGAGATTGAGGCAAATCGTCTGACGGCCGATTATGCACAGCCAGACTCCAGGGCAATCAGAAGAGCACAGCAAAGCGTGCTGCACATCAGAGAAGCTTTGAAAAACAGTTTTCATGACTGGCTAGGCTACAGTATGACAGTGCTGTTTGTTTCTCCTTGATGAAAACCCACCCCCTTGGTTGACTTTACTTCCTTGTAAGCCAACCGATTTCCCCCCTTCAGTCACTGCTTTCAGACGCAATAAAATCATTAGTGTTTCAAAATCATGCATTCTTTATTAATTCATCACACAAATAGGGGGAAAACCCGCGAGGTAGCTCATGAGGGGAGGGTGAGGAGGGAAGCACCAGGAGGGGTGGTGGATAAGGGGAAAAAGGAAGAACAAGGCCACACTACAGTTCAAAAATTATTGAATGCCAGCCTTTTGTTGCTTGGGCAATCCTCTGGGGTGTAGTGGCTGGGTGCCCATAGCCTCCCCACCCCACATTCTTGGGTGTCTGGGTGAGGCTTATATGGAACTTGGGGAGGAGTGCAGGCGGTCATATAGGGGCTGCAGCGACGGTCTGTGCTCCTGCTGCCTTTTCTGGAGCCCCATCAAATGCCTGAGCATGTTGATTTGCTCCCACATTAGGCTCATTAGCCTCTGGAATGGAGATGATAATGGGAGCATAGAAACATTTGCAGCTGCAGGAGGAAAAAAAGCGAGAATAGTATTTAAAAAGATACATTTTAAAGAACAAAGCGAAGACTATTTTACACTGAATCAAGCGATTCACATTACACAGCACATGTGCTTCACTTCTCCCCCTGCACTGAGTGGCTAGTATCAGGGAAGCCAAATGCAAACAGCCAAACGCAAACAGCTCAGCATGAATGGGCCGCCACCTTCCGCGTGGCAAAGGCTTTTAGAGTACCTCCAGGAGAGCTTTATGGAGATGTCCCAGGAGGATTTCTGCTACATCCCCAGACACGTTAACAGACTTTTCCAGTAGCTAAACTGGCTGCAAATGCATCCCAAGTCTTCAGGGCAAATTAAACATTAAACACGCTTGCTTTTAAACCCTATATTATATTTACAAAGGTACACGCACCAGAGGTGCCTTCTCCGGCTTCATGGTCTGGGAGCCCGCCTTCGGAGGGTTGGGAGGGTGTTTGCCTGCTGCACGGATTCTTCTCCCCACACAGCGATCAGGTCCAGTACTGCCCGTTCAGTCCATGCTGGAGCTCTTTTTCAAATCTGGGAGTCCATGGCCATCTGTGCTGATGAGCTTGCCACACCGGCCAAACAGGAAATGAAATTCAAAAGTTCCCGGGGCTTTTCCTGTGTATCTGGCTAGTACACCTGAGTTGAGAGTGCTGTCCAGAGCAGTCACAATGGAGCATTCTGGGATAGCTCCCGGAGGCCAATACCGTCAAATTGCGTCCGCAGTAACTCAAATTCGAAACATGCTGATTTTGCTGAGGTGGAGTACAAAAACCGGTTTAAAGAGCTCTTTAAGTCGACAAAACCAGGTTGGTTGTGTGGATGGATCTAGTTTTATTTTGATATAACGCAGCTAAGTTGGACATAATTGCGTACTGTAGACCAGACCTAAGTCAATGTAGTCCTTGAAATGTAAAAAATACTCTTTAGTTCTTCATGTAATTATTAGTAAAATAAGAGGTGCATGAATCTTATTAACTCTGTTTCCTAAACCTCCAGGTGCTAAACCAGGCTGGCCAGCACCATCTGTGATTTGGATGTGTGTGTGATAAATAAAGTGGGGGCGGAGGGTAGTTCCCTTTGATGGACAGCCAGCCAGGCAGTTAGCTGTAAAATCCCTCTTGGTAGCTGTTCTATGCTTGCTTTAACTGTAAAGGGTTAAAGTCCCCCAGGCAAAGAAAAAGAAAAAAAGTGGGCATCTGACCAAAAGAGCCAATGGGAAGGCTAGAACTTTTTAAAATAGGGAAAGAATCTTTCCCTTTGTCTGTTATTCTCTTGGCTGGAGGGACAGAGCAGCCATTCTATAAGCAGCTTTAAGCTAGGTTTGATCATAACTAACACTGGTCTACAATTTTTTAGAAGTCGTCTGCTTCAGAGATAAAATGTGATATTTATTATGTATTTTGATGTGCTGAATTCAAATATGACAATTAAAACAACTGATTGGCTACTGTTTCTAAGATATTTAAGTTTTTAAATTTTATGTCTATGTATATTGTGTAGATAGTAGAGTTTTAATCATAAATTGTAAACCTAGGTCTTGTCATGTGTTTATGGTTGCTTTACATGATAATATTTCACCTGTCCTGTTTATGTAACACTTTAAAAATCATCAAAAGGGTTATATAAATAAAATGTATTATGAAACAAAAGGCAAAAAACTATTAGTTTAGTCCTATTCAGTGTCTACACAGCGCTTCTTGGCTTGTCTCTTGTATTCATTAAATGGAGCATCTCTTGTCACTGTCCAGCAATAGTCTGCAAGCATTGATGGGCTCCATTTGCCCTGACAGCGTTTCTCCATTGCTGCAATGTCCTGGTGAAATCGTTCGCCGTGCTCGTCGCTCACTGCTCCACAGTTCGGTGGAAAAAAATCTAGATGAGAGTGCAAAAAAGGTAACTTTAGTGACATGTTGCAACCAAGGCTTTTGTATGCCTTGAGGAGGTTTTCCACCAACAACCTGTAGTTGTCTGCCTTGTTGTTTCTGAGAAAATGTATTGCCACTGACTGGAAGGCTTTCCATGCCGTCTTTTCCTTGCCATGCAGTGCATCGTCAAATGCATCATCTCGAAGAAGTTCACAAATCTGAGGACCAACAAAGACACCTTCCTTTATCTTAGCTTCACTTAACCTTGGAAATTTTCCATGGAGGTACTGGAAAGCTGCTTGTGTTTTGTCAATGGCCTTGACAAAGTTCTTCATCAGACCCAGCTTGATGTGTAAGGGTGGTAACAAAATCTTCCTTGATTCAACAAGTGGTGGATGCTGAACACTTTTCCTCCCAGGCTCTGACTGTCGGAGTGGCCAGTCTTTCTTGATGTAGTGGGAATCTCTTGCACGACTATCCTATTCGCAGAGAAAACAGCAGTACTTTGTGTATCCAGTCTGCAGACCAAGCAAGAGAGCAACAACCTTCAAATCGCCACAAAGCTGCCACTGATGGTGGTCATAGTTTATGCACCTCAAAAGTTGTTTCATGTTGTCATAGGTTTCCTTCATATGGACTGCATGACCAACTGGAATCGATGGCAAAACATTGCCATTATGCAGCAAAACAGCTTTAAGACTCGTCTTCGATGAATCAATGAAGAGTCTCCACTCGTCTGGATCGTGAACGATGTTGAGGGCTGCCATCACACCATCGATGTTGTTGCAGGCTACAAGATCACCTTCCATGAAGAAGAATGGGACAAGATCCTTTTGACAGTCACGGAACATGGAAACCCTAACATCACCTGCCAGGAGATTGCACTGTTGTAGTCTGGAGCTCAACAGCTCTGCCTTACTCTTGGGTAGTTCCAAATCCCTGACAAGGTCATTCAGTTCAGCTTGTGTTATGAGGTGTGGTTCAGAGGAGGAGGATGGAAGAAAATGTGGGTCCTGTGACATTGATGGTTCAGGACCAGAAGTTTCATCCTCTTCCTCATCTCACTCAAGTGAGAATGATTCTGGTGCATCAGGAACCGGCAGTCCTTCTCTGTGGGGTATTGGGCGTATAGCTGATGGAATGTTTGGATAGTGCACAGTCCACTTTTTCTTCTTTGACACACCTTTCCCAACTGGAGGCACCATGCAGAAGTAACAATTGCTGGTATGATCTGTTGGCTCTCTCCAAATCATTGGCACTGCAAAAGGCATAGATTTCCTTTTCCTGTTCAACCACTGGTGAAGATTTGTTGCACAAGTGTTGCAGCATATGTGTGCGGCCCACCTCTTGTCCTGATCTCCAATTTTGCAGCCAAAATAAAGGTGATAGGCCTTCTTAACCACAGCGGTTATACTGCACTTTTGTGATGCAAAAGTCACTTCACCACAAACATAGCAGAAGTTATCTGCACTGTTCACACAAGTACGAGGCATCTCTGCTCACTTTGGCTAAACAGAAAAGTGTCCCTTTGCAAAATCAAACACTGACAAATAAGAGAGCACGACACTGTATGATTTCTAGAGCTGATATAGGGAAATTTGTTCAGCAGAGTGATGTAAGCTTCATTATGATTACATCATCCATGACTTCTAGGAACAACATGATGCAATTCATATCATGTAAGACGCAATACCAGCTTCAGATTGCATCATTCATTGTTTTGCCTGAAAAGCAAGTACTGTCCAAACCCAGTCATAGATTTATTCATAGATGCAGTCAAAGATGTATTTTGGTCATTTCCGGTTTAAATTGAGATCCCTTCCCTTTATAACTCACTTATCCTCCGCCATTCCCATGTCAAGGGTCGTATATACTGACCCAATAGCATATCTTGAAAACTAGAGCCAATCAACAATTTTAAGTATCATTTTCGTTCTCGGTGACCCAGAATTAGTAAAGTTTGACTGCATTTATTTCAGAAGCATTTTGGCTGTAGAGCAGTGTAATCAGATCATACCAAGAACTACTTATCTGAACTCCAAATGTGTAAGTAGATCAGAATGTTTAGCAAGACGTGATCAGGTTTATTTGTTTATTTTTTAAGGCTTTTGGATCTCCTCTGTGCTAACTCCTGATGCTTTTGTTTGTTTGTAAGCTTTAAACCGAACCTTCGAGAAAGCTGTTTTGGATGCTTAATTTTTGTAATTGTTTCTTTTAAGATCTAGCAAAAATCCTGAATTCCAGGTGTATTTTTCTTTTTTTGTTTTTAATAAGCTTTATCTTTCTTTAGAACAGGATTGGATTTTTGGTTTCCTAAAAGGTTTGTGCATGTTGTTGGATTAGCTGATAGCCTCAGCTAATTTCCTTTGTTTTTTTTCTCAGCTCTTCCCCGGACGGGAGGTGGGGGTGAAAGGGCTTGACGGTACACCACAGGGAGGAATTCCCAAGTGCTCCTTCCTGGGTTCATAGGGTTTTTTTTTTTACATTTGGGTGGTGGCAGCATTTACCAAGCCAAAAAAAAAAAAGAAAGCTGTAATCTTGGGAATTTAATAGAAGCCTGGAGTGGCGAGTATAAAGTTTTAGAATCCTTGTGGGCCCCTACCTTCTGCACTCGGAGTGACAGAGGGGGGATTCAGCCTTAACACCTGCAGCGAGCCCATCACCCTTCACATCATGGGAGAGGTCTGGCCCTTCCCCCAAACTGACCCTATCACCTCACACAGTGGTCTGCCCCCCCGCCACTGCACTGATCCCATCCCCCACACATTGGAGGGGGAGGTCTGACCTCTCCGCCACACTGTCCTCATCACCCCACACATTGCAGAGGGGGGGTCTGGCTCTGCATTAACCCCTTTATCCCAGACATCATAGGGGGTTTGCCCCCCCATTAAACCCATCACCCCACACATCGTGGGGGAGGGAATCTGGCCCTTCCCCCAAACTGACCCAACACCCCACACATAATAGGGGAGTCTGGCCCTTCCCTGTAATGATCCCATCACCCCACAAGTCATGGGAGTTCTGGCCCCTCCCTCACAATGACCCCTTCACCCAACACATCGCAAAGGGGCCCGACCCCTCCTCCAAATTGACCCCATCACCATACACTTTGCAGGGAGTTCTGGCCCCTCTCCTGACCTGACTGCAACACCACACATTGCAAGGAGGTGTCTGGCCACTCCCACACACTGACTCCAACACCCCACACATCGCAGGGAGGTGTGGTCCCTCTTCCGCTTTAATTCCATGACCCCACACATTGGAGGGGGGGATCTGTCCCCTCTCCCACAGTGACGCCCATTACCACACACACTGCAAGGGCAGTCTGGCCCTCCCCTGCACGGATCCCAAGACCATACACAGTGGGGAGAGAGGGTCTGGCCCCTCCCCTGCATCACCCCACACATTGTGGAAGGGGGGCTGGCCCCTCTCATGCACAGAACCTATTACCCTACACATAACAAGGGTGTCTGGCCACTCCCCTGAACTGACTCTCTCACCCTATAACTTTCAGGAACATCTGACCCCTCCCCCACAGTGACCCATCATTCTGCATATGGCAGGGGGTCTTGTCCACCCCCTGTACAGATCCCATCACACCACACATCCCAGGGAGGGTCTGGCTCTTCTTCCACACTGACCCCATCACTGTACACTTTTTTGGGGTGTCTGGCACCTTCCCCATAATGACCCCTTCACGCCACACATAGTGCGGGGGGGCTGGCCCATCCACTGAACTGACCTCATTAGCGCAAAAATCGCAAGGTGTGTGTGTTAGACCCCTCCCCCACACTGTCCCCATCACCCCACACATCAATGGGGAGGGTAACTGCCTCCTCCACTGCACTGACCCCATTACCTCACATATCAGAGGGGGGTATGACCCCTCCCCCACACTGACCTCATCACCCCACACATTGCAGGGGCATCTGGCCCTTCCCCCGCATAGACTCCATCATCCCACCCATTGCGGGGGGATGTCTGTCGACTCCCCCACACTGACTCCACCTCTCCACACATCCCAGGGATTTTTTGAAATCTCCCCTGCACTATCCCCATGACCCGACTCATTGCAGGGGAGTCTGGCCCCTCCCTCACACTGACCCTATCTCCCCACATACCGCGGGGGGAAACCCTCCCCCATATTGATCTCTGCACCCAACTCATCGCAGGTGGGTCTGGACTCCTCCCCGCAGTGATCCCATTATCCCACACGTCGTGAGAGGGGTCTGGCCCCTCGACTGCACTCACCCCATCACCCCGCACATCAAAGGGGATCTGGGGCTTTCTCCCGCACTGACACATCACATCACAGAGAGAAAGTATCACTCCTGGTCGGGTTGAGCGAAGGGTGCGGTCGGGTTCCCGCGGGTTGGGCGGGGCCTGTGAGGCGGGGCCGCGTATTGGGCGGGCCGGCCGGCCGGGGGCGTATCCTCGTTGGTGGGGTTGGGCGCCGGTCTGGTAGACGCGGCTCGGCTGCGCTGTGCAGCCGTTGGATCTAGTGTTGTGCTATGATTGGATGCGATGAGCTCGTGCCGTCGGTTGCTAGGTTCGATGCGCGGCCCCTCCCCTAGGTACGTGCCCGCGCGGGGTCGCGCTCGCTCGGTGCTCTGCGCTCGGTTGGTGCCGGTGGTGGCCAGTCCCCGGTAGGGAGCGGCCTACTCCGCGTCCGGCCGGAGCTGCTTCAGCTCTTGCCGCTCTGGTGAGGGCTCCGCGCGTGCCGGGCCCGGGGCGAGGAGGTAGTTCAGGCATTTGTGGCGGGGCCCGCGGCTGTAGTGCGGGGCTGGGCCCGGGCCCGGTCCGGTCCGGAGGCGGGTGTCGTGCTCCGTGAGGGGCGGCTGGGACTGTGCTCGCCCTGTCCCGTGGGGTGTGGCCGGGGTCTATGTGTGGAGCTGGCTGGTGCTGTGGCGGGTTACTCTTTCCCGTTTCGACTCTGGGCGGGGGTTGGGCCCTGTGCTTGCCTAGGGGGTAGTGCTCTCTGCTTCCCTCGACAGTGGAATGTTATCGTTAGTGCTGTGCCTTGTAGCGGGGGGATTAACAGTGCTGCAAGGGCAGTCATCTGAACCGGAGGGCTCAGGATTGGGCGGGGGGATCCTAGCCCTCTTTTTTGGCCACTAGCAAATACTCCTGTATATCCTGTGTTGTCTAAAGCAGGATTAGGGTCCTACGTGTCTCCTACCTTCCTATCATCTCCCATTTTACCCCCTTGTTTCTTAAGGGACAGCCCACCTTGAGTTACCCTGCCCATGTCCTCTTTTAGAGTCCAGGCATAAAACTCACCCCTTTCTACTTAGCTTGAAGGCCTAGGGCTGCATTTGGCTTGCGGGACTGGGCTCTGAGGTCACCTCTGCATTTGGATACCCTGGCGATGGGCGTGGTAGACATGCTTGGTGATCTTATTTGGTATTGAGCTGGAAATCCCATCTTCTAGCTCTTGTGACAAAAGTTATCATGCTCTTGTGTGCAGTAGTCACCCCCTTGTCCTTCTAGTTGTGTGTTACAATTAGGATTGGAAGGATTAGTTTTTTTTTATCGGTGTATGTCTACAAACATTTCCCTCAATAATAGCTGATTAGCAAAATAAGATGAATGCTGCTTGAAAACTTATTTTTTGATTTATGGATATTTGCTTTGTGTTTTGACATGTGATATTAATTTGTGTTTTAACTGTTCTAAAACTTTTTGAATCTCAGCATCTCCTGTCATTAAATAATTATTTATCTCACCATAATTTTCTGAAACTGTTAAAATTTAAATGAATACAAATTGAAAAAAATCTAAAAAATATATTAATTATCAAAATTGTAAAAAATAAGAATGGAATTTTGCCAAGGCTGATTGTAATGTGGTGGGGCCCTACAGTCTGTACATGGTCCGTAATGATTAATGATCTTTTTGGTTGTGAATGTGGCAAGGTTGCTCTATAAGGATAATAGCTATAACACTTCTCATCATGGCTGTAGAATCATATTGTCCTGTTCACAGTAACAAATGCTGTTAGAATCTGTCTGCTACTGATTATGGTAGAACTGTGCTAGTGCAACTAGGTGAGTAGGGGACATTGGCTCCTAACTTAGGAATTTTCTCAGAGGTTGACATCTTCATTTCTGTATGGGGACACATTGTCCAATACCATGTTCTGGTTAGTGGTGTTACACTTGTTCACCAGTGCCAACTGGTGCCTAGCTGAGAGCTACTAACTGAAAGAATCTTCCCACCTCTACCCTATCCCTTGTTACAAGAATCAGAGGGGCAGCCGTGTTAGTCTGGAATTGCAGAAGTGACGAAGGGTCCTGTGGCACCTTAAAGACTAACTAAAGTATTAGACCATAAGCTGTTGGGGGGGTAAATACCCACTTCGTCAGGTGCATGCCATCCGACGAAGTGGGTATTAGCCCATGAAAGCTTATGCTCTAATACTTTAGTTAGTCTTTAAGGTGCCACAGGACCCTTTGTTACAAGGCTTCTCTTGATGATTGTAACCTGAGGGAGGGGAGGGAGTGCTGGCACCTCCAGCCCCAAAGTAGCTCTTGCCCTCTTCCTGGTTATTCTTCATGGAAAATGTTACATGAACCTGTGCAAAATTGGTTTGTGAGAAGTTTTTTTGCTGAGCCACAGATTGTATTAATAAATCACTGTAGGGCAGGGGTCTTAAAGTCCTGCACCAGGGGCCATCGGCAGCCCGAGAACCTCCCCAATGTGGCCCTCAGGATTCCAGCAGTGTTGGGGCTGGGTCTCTCCCTTGGCTGCACCTGCCACCCCAAGGTACTCCCCTGGGCCCAGGGCCCTGCTCACCACCAGGCTTTCTGTGTGCTCGCTCCATGTGGCTGCTCACCCCTCCCTGCAGCTCTGGGGCAGGGTTGGGGGTATGCCTCTGCGTGCTGCCCCCACCCTGAGCACCCCTGCGGCCAGTGGGAAGCTGTGGGGGCGGTGACTGGGGGCAGAAACATGAGGAGGCACCCTGCCCTGTCTTGGAGCCCCAGGTAAGCACCACACCCCCCATCCCAGAGCCTGCACCCCCACCCCCTCCTCCTGCACCTACACTCCCTCCCCAGCCCAGAGCCTGCACCCCAATTCCTACCTCAGACCCTTCCCCCAAACTCCTTCCCAGAGCCTTAGGCAGGTGGGGAGTGGGCCGGGTTCTCAGTGGCATGAGTGACATTATTGGCCTGCTGGGAGGATTTGGGGACTGGCACTGGCCCTAAGGTAAACTGAGCTTGAGACTCTTGCTGTAGGATGTGCGGTGGCAGCAGGAGATATTTTGGGGGGCTTGAAAGCATTTGGCTTTCAGCTCTATGTCTTACAGTGCAACTGAGGCCGGCACCATAGACATCATTTCATGGTAGGGTGACCAGATGTCCTGATTTTATTGGGACAGTCCCAATTTTTGGGTCTTATATAGGCTCCTCTTACTCCCCAACCCCTGTCCTGTATTTTCGCACTTGCTATCTGGTCACCCTACTTTCATGGCTTATTGCTCTTCTAGCTGTTCTAATGGATGACCTGGCTTTCACTGTAGAGATGTACAGATGAAGGTGCTAAAGCAGGCATGGGCAAACATTTTGCCTGAGAGCCACATTGGGGTTGCAAAATTGTACGGAGGGCTGGGTAAGGAAGGCTGTGCCTCCCAAACAGCTTTGGCTCCCTCCTCCAACTCTGATCCCTTCCCGCTCCCTGATTGCCCCCTCTCAGAGTCCTGACCCATCCAATCCCCCCTACTCTTTGTCACCTGACCCCCCTCCAGAAACCCCCCACACCCTAACTGCCCCCCTGGATGCCACACCCTACCCATCCAATCCCCTCTGTTTCCTGCCCCCTAATTTCCCTGCCCTCTGACAGACCCCCAGGACTCCTACGCTCTATCCAACCCCTCTGACTGCCCCCCCCCGAACCTCCGCCCCATTCAACCACCCCCTGGAATCCCCTGCGCCTTATCCAACCCCCTGGCCCGGCCCTGGTCCCCTTACCATGCTGTTCAGAGCAGCGTGCCTGGCTCTGTGTGGCCCGCTGGAGCCTGACATGCTGCCCCACCAGAGCTCGCAGCCCCGCCTCCTTACTATGCCACTCAGAGTGGCAGAAGCTCAGACCCCACTGGGGCCAGCCACTCCAGCTGCAGTAAATGTCCCAGCAGGAGCAGTGGGTCAGAGTGCTGCCTGCACAGTGTGCTGAGACAGTGGGGGAGGGGTCAGGGGAGTCTCCCCAGCTGGGAGCTCAAGGGCTGGGCAGGAGGGGCCTGTGGGCTGTAGTTTACCCACCCCTGTGCTGAAGCATATGTTCCTTTTGTATGCAGGGTTTGGTAACAGCAGAGAGTTTCTTCTTTTTTTATATAACTGGATACAGCTTCTTTAATTTTACTGAAGACCTAACTTACACACACACAGCTGTGCCTTCCATTGCACCTCTTGTGGCTAGTCTTTTCTTGGACTTCTGCATAGTGGTTGTACCCCTGGGGATCAGTTGGGAGAATTAAGGCTGCATTCTCAGGAGACCTCGCAAAGGGTTGGACTAGATCAGGGGTCGGCAGCCTTTCAGAAGTGGTGTGCCGAGTCTTCATTGATTCACTCTAATTTAAGGTTTCTTGTGCCAGTAATACATGTTAACGTTTTTAGAAGGTCTCTTTCTATAAGTCTATAATATAGAACTAAAGTTAAACTATTGTTGTATATGAAATAAATAAGGTTTTTAAAATGTTAAGAAGCTTTATTTAAAATTCAGTTAAAATGCAGAGCCCCCTGAACTGGCGGCCAGGACCCAGGCAGTGTGAGTGCCACTGAAAATCCGCTTGTATGGTGCCTTTGGCACGTGTGCCATAGGTTGCCTACCCCTGGACTACATGATCTCCTGAGGTTCTTTCCAACTTTGATATTCTATGATTCTTACTACTAACTGCTTGGATCTCGCCACGTCTCTTTTTTGACAAGCATATTGATTTCAAGCCTTGATCTGGCCCTTAATAGGAAATGTAATTGAGTGTCTCTATGCTCTCTTATAACACAGGCAGATTTTCCAAGATATGTGGTGGTAATGCCTATCTGAATTCTGAAGATATCTCCCCTTTAAGTTCTTGGAGTCATAGCCACCGACTTTTGGTTTTCCCTGGGGTGCTCCTTCCACAAAAGGCCTGCCCTCATTTGGCCTCTTACACCCCGGCTCCTTGAGTCCCCAGCCTGCCTGCTGGTTTCCACCCTCTCCCAAACACCTCCCGAGCCACTGATCAGCTACTCCAAGAAAGAATCTGATCTGGATCATTTTGGGGTGAATCCTAATACCAGTGGTTTCTAGAAAGTAAATAAAGTGCAAGTTTAATGATGTTTTGTTCTTAAATGGGGAAATGAACCAGAGCCTGAGGATTTAGCCACTGTATCTAGCACACTGTAGAGCGTTCCAGTTGGCAAGCTCAGTACAGTTGATGGCATCACAGATCATGTTCTCCAAGAAAACCTTCAGCAATCCACAGGGATCTCCTCTTAGATCAGTCCAGAGATATGTTTATGGCCTTGTGGTGAGCTAAATAGCCATCTTTGTTAGCCTAGCATCTTCTGATGGTGCTTAGTGCCACTCTTCCTGAATCACTTACCACTTTTTGCCAGGTTCAGACATCCTAGTATTACTTACAAATTGTATTTCCTTCTGGACTCTTTGTCTCAAACTTTACAATGCACTTCCATTCTGAAAAGTGACTCAACAGAAATCGCTGTTCTGTGTTTGAGATAAAAAGGGTTCACTGGACAAGAAAAGATTCCCTCTCCCCTGACTGCTAACCCTCCAAACTCCTCCCCCTCTGGACTCTGAGAATTAAGCCAGGTTCTTTCCATGTTGTGCATGGCCAGTAATTAAGGCTCTGCAGGCTGTATTAGCCCCTTTGTCTTGGGTTGGCACAGCTGTAACTGATTGGATCTTAGTAAACAATTCTGTTGCACAAGAACGAATAGATTCCAGTACTCTCCTTATGTGTGCTGGCTCATCAGGAGTAAAGAGCAATAAAACTAATTCCTAGTCAGCAAACTCTAAATCTGTAGACCCTAAAGCTAATCTCTAGTCCCTTCGAATCAGCAGACCTGACTCTGGTGGTGTACATGCATGGGATAGGGAGGTGCTATTTCTGTGTAGTTGCTTTTCAGAATAGCACTGTTCTTTAGGAATTGGCCTAAGGCAGAGAGCAGAATTCTTTGTAAATGGTTAGTGATTACCTTGAGCTTTGCTGCCAATGGCCTCTTGCTGATGGTCCAGGGAGGAAGAATGTGGAGGAAGCCAATGTTGCTTCTGGGAAGAGTGTAACTTCTGGACAATAGTGCATTCCCTAGATGCTGTCTGAATAGTGTCCTTGGCTTGTAGCCCTGAGAACTGGTGCTGACAGACATTTCCCCTCCTTAAAGCATGACAAAACCCCTTTTTTCTATGGTAAATACCAAGCACTTACCTTGTTCACCTCAACCCTTCCTGGTAGGAGGCCCTGCTTCTTCTCAGGTGCCCTCTGTGTAATATGGTCTCCAGTGCCTCTTGCCTCAGGCATGTTGCTGCTCTTGTTTATATTTTTAATTTATATATTGTGCTATTTTTAAAAAGTTTGGTGTATTCCTTCCCGCCTCCAAGAGCCTCAGTTTAATAGTCTCTAATTGACTGTAGGTTTCTTTGCAAAGTGTTTTCTGCTCCTTCTATTCCAAGCATCCTAAACCACTTATTCGTTCTTTCTGATAAGTATCATTGCACTCTTCTATCTTAAATGTAGGATAGCACGCCAGTCCAAAAAAAAAAGCCTAATAGTAAGATGAAGTGTTTGGAATGCCATTACTTAGGCTTTGCTGATTATTTCTCTATCTTACTGGTTTTTCGATCTTACTTTCTCCTTAGTGCAGGAATTTGCCCTTAGATTCCTGTAAGTGTGTGAGTTACTCTTGCATTAGAGAGAAATTTTGTGCGGGAGCATGTCAGTTCAAAAAATGCACATCTCTTCAATGATCAATATATAAATATTTGCAATAAATTTTTGGTAACAGCATTGGACTCACCGTTGAGCTGGAAAAACATGTGCCAGTGCGCTGATACATCAGCATTTCCGCTCAACATATTGTATAGATTTTGTATGGAATTTTTGAATGTTAGCACTTAATTGGCCCAAGAAATAGCCTGCTTTCATTGCAGATTAAACCCATTACTACTTGTCCTACCATGGAGAACAATTGATCTGTCCTCTTT
Organism: Dermatemys mawii; assembly: GCA_007922305.1. NCBI lineage: Eukaryota > Metazoa > Chordata > Testudines > Dermatemydidae > Dermatemys > Dermatemys mawii. The sequence goes on along the minus strand of ML677335.1, from coordinate 51,007,554 downwards.
ATAACCACCATAACAAATTTGTTAAGACTTATCAGGTCCCCTTCAGTCACCTTTTCTTAAACTAGACATGTCCAGTTTTTTAAACCTTTCCTCATAGGTCAAGATTTTAAACAGTTTATTATTTTTTTTTGCTGTCCTCTGGACTCTCTCCAGTTTGTCCACATCTTCCTAAGGGCATGGCTTCACTGGAAACTTCAAAGCGCTGTCATAGGAATGCTCCTGCGGCAGCGCTTTGAAGTGAGTTTGGTCACGCGCATATGTAATCCACCTCCACAAGGGGATTAGCTCCGAGTGCTGGGAGCCTGTTCACATTAGCTCTTTAAAGCGCTTAGACTTGCTGTGCTCATTGGGGTGACTTTTCACACTCCTGAGCCAGCAAGTTAGAGCGCTATAAAATGTAAGTGTAGCCAAGCCCTAACGCAGGGATCAGCAACCTTGCAGACGTGGTGTGCCGAGTCTTCATTTAAGGTTTCGTGTGCTAATGATACACTTTAACGTTTTAGAAGGTCTCTTTCTGTAAGTCTATAATATATAACTAAACTGTTGTTGTATGTAAAGTAAATAAGGTTTTAAAAATGTTTAAGAAGCTTCATTTAAAATTTAAATTAAAATGCAGAGCCCCCCAGACCAGTGGCCAGGACCCGGGCAGTGTGAGTGCCACTGAAAATCAGCTTGTGTGGTGCCTTTGGCACTTGTGCCATAGGTTGCCTACCCCTGCCCTAAAGTGTGGCATCCAGAATTGGACACAGTTCTCCAGCTGAGGCCTCACCATTGCCAGGTGGAGTGGGACAATTACCTCTATCATCTTACATGATGCTTAGGGTTACCATATTTCAAGAATCAAAAAAAAGGACACCAGAAGGGGAGGGAGGCCAATCTCAATCCACTCCTTCCCTCTTCCCGCCCCCTGACTGCCCCCCTCTGAAATCCCAACTCCCCCTTGCTCCTTGTCCCCTGACGGCCCCCTCCTGGGACCCCTGCCTGTAACTGTCCCCCAGGACCCCACCCCTTACCTAAGCCTCCCTGCAGCTTGTGTCCTCCTGAGACCCCCCCCCCCAACTTCCCCCCAGGACCCTACCTGTCTCCTGACTGCCTTGACCCTTATCTACACCCCTGCTGCCAGACAGACCTACGGGACTCCCATGCCTATCCAACCACTCCCTGCCAGGACCCCCAGAACTCCCAACCCATCCAACCCCCCCCCCCCCCCGCCCCCTGAGTGCTCCGATCCCTCTCCACACCCCTGTTGGTCTCTCCCCCAAACTCCTGACTCATCCAACCCTCCTGCTCCCTTACTACCTCCCGGGACTCCCCTTAGCATACCCATGCAGGTCAGACGCTGGCTTCATGTGGAGGCAAAACACACTGCTGCACTCACAGCCCCTCCCCTGCAGAGTGCTGAGGCAGCGGGAGCAGGGGAGGGGCTCTGACTGCTGGAGGCCCAATGGGAGTGGCTCAATCAGTCCCAGTCGCCCAATCAGCCGTGCTGCACTCTGTATGGGGGGGAGGTAGAAAAGTCGGGGACCTTTTAACCTTATTAAAAATTCCTCACGGATGGCTATTTAAAGACGAAAAAGCCAGACCTGTCCAGGGAAATATGGACCCTAATGATACTGCTGTTAATACACCCAACAATATCAGCTTTTTTTTGCAACTATATCATATTGTTGACTCGTAATTTGTGACCCCCTGTAACCACCATTTCAGCCGTACTACCACCTTGCCAGTTATTCCCCATTGTGTAGTTAAGCATTTGATTTTTCCTTCCTATGCATAGAATTTTGCACTTGTCTTTATGTAGTTTCATCTTGTTGATTTCAGACCAATTCTCTAATTTGTCCGTCATTTTGATGCTAATGCTGTCCTCCAAAGTGCTTGCAACCCTTCCCAGTTTAGTATAATGTGTAAATTTTATGAACGTTATTGGTGCTAGGGACATACTCCAGGTCTGACAGCAAACCACTGATAATTACTATTTAACTATGGTCTTTCAGCCGCTTTGCAGTAGGTTCATCTAGAGTACATTTCCTTAGTTAGCTTATGAGAATGTCGTATGACATGGAAAAGCCTTACTAAAATCAAGATACATCATGTCTACTGCTTCCCCTCCTGTCCAGCAGGCCAGAAACCTTACAAAGAAGGGAATTAGATTGGTTTGACATTATTTGTTCTTCAGAAATCCATGCTGGCTATTCTTTATAGCATCCTCTGGGTGCTTACAAATTGATTTAGTAATTTGTTCCAGTATCTTTCCAAATACTGAAGTTAGGTTTACTGGTTTATAGTTCCCCTTTTTAATTACAAGTACTATGTTTGCCCTTCTCGAGTCCTCTGAGTCCACCTGTCGTCTGAGTTCTTGAAGATAATTTGTAATGATTCCAATATTGTTTCAGCTAGTTCCTTAAGCACCCTAGAATGAATTCACTCGGGTCCTGATGACCTGAATACAGCTAACTTATCTAAATGTTCTTTAATCTATTATTTTGTGATGGGTTCATGCCCTCTTGTTACTATTAATTGTGTTAAGTATCAGGTCACCATTATCCACCTCAGCCTTCTTGATGTCATCAGTTATTAGCTCTCTTCCCTGCTAAGCAGAGGACCTACACTTTCCTTCATCATTCTCTTGTTCCTGGTGTGTTTAAAGAACCTCTTATTGCCTTTTATTTTCCTTGCTAGGTGTAACTTATTTTGTGCCTTAGCTTTTCTGATTTTATCCCTAAATGTTTGTTGTTCTTTTGTACTCATCCGTAGATTTTTATCCATGTTTCCACTGTTTCTAGGATTCCTTTTTGATTTCCAGGTCACTCAGAGTTCCTGATGGAGCCTCATTGGTCTATATCTTTCCTTTGCATTAGGATAGATTGGTGTTGTGCCTTTAACAGTGTTTCTTTGAGAAACTTCCAGCTCTCCTGAACAACTTTCTCTTTAGATTTTCTTCCTATGGGACTTTACCTACCAGTTCTCAGGGTTTGTAAATCTGCTTTTTTTGAAGTGCATTGTCCTTATTCTACAGCTTTCACTCCTTTAGAATCATGAAAAATCTGTCATTCATGATTACTTCATCCAGATTTTCTTACATCTTCAGAGTCACAACCCATTCCTCTGGAAACACATCTAAAATGGCTGTACCTGTTTATTTCCACCATTTTCTGATACAAAAAGTTATTCCCAGTACATTAAGAACTTATTAGAAACTTTGTGTTTTGCCATATTACTTTTTCAACGGATGTGTGGGTAGTGAATCCCCCATTACAATGAGGTCTTGTGTGTTGGTTATTTCTGTTGTTCTGGAAATGCCTCATCTACCTCCTCTTCCTGATTTGGTTGTTTATAGTAGACCTACCATGACATCATCCCTGTCTTTTTCCCCTTTATCTTTACCCAGGGACTGTCAACTGTCTGCCTCTCTTCTTCTGGATCTCAGAACAAGTGTATATATATTTGAGCTATAGTGTAATACCTCCTCCCTTTTTACCCTGCCTGTGCTTAATGAAGAAGTTACACTTCTCTATATCAGTATTCTAGTGATGAGAGATTTTTATCCCACCAAGTCTGTGTTGCTAGTTGAGTTGTAATTTAGCTTATGTACTTGCATTTCCTGTTTTTATGTATAGATAGCTAAGATGCTGAGCAGATTGCCCCACTGATTTCCCTCTTGTTGCTATGATGACCCGATTGTAATTTTCCATGTGTCTCCCCCTCTCCTCGACATGTAGCCCTCTGTTAAAGTTGCATTTTTGTGCTTACCTGTGGGCTTCTGTCACATGTCCCCTTTGAACCTAGTTTAAAACCTTCCTAACTAGGTTGGTGAGTTGATGTGCAAAGATGCTCTTTTCTTTTCTTACTCAAGTGGACCCTGCGACGTTGCACTCCATATGCTTTATAAAAATGTGCTTAGAATGTGAATATAATGTAACTGGAATATGATTTATGCAAAAAGTCTCTTGTAAGGTATTACAAAGTTTATAATCTACTGAGTGTGTTCATGCAATTTGTATGCATCATTCTTGTATCTAAAAGTAGAAATATGAAGTTAACACTGAGGTCCTATCGTAATTGTGCAAAGTGTGGGCATTAATGGTGGCTTGGAATCTTGAGGATTCCCATTAACTAGTACAGTTTGTTGTGAATGGCTTTGTTTACTTGCAAGCCTTCATGGGTATGTGCAGGCCAACCCTGCAAAAATGGAGAATGAGGTCTTACAGTGACATGTGATCATGTCACCTGGTACTGGAATCCATCTTAAACTTGGCACTTTTCCATTTAGAAGTAGGAGTGAGGGCCTGGAGAGACAAAAATGTCCTGCCATATGCCAAAGATATAAAAGGGGGTGGAACAGAACAAAGGGGGTCCCTGTCATGTGAAATCCCCTGCTTTTCACCTAAGATGCCTGCTGGAACTAACAAGAACTGTACCAAGAGAAAGGATTGGGCCCAGACTAAGAAGGAGTCTAGTCTGTGAAAGAAGCTTGTTGGAACATCTCTGACAGTGAGATTTACCTGTTTCTTAATGTATTAGGCTTAGACTTGTGTGTGTTTTTGTTTTGCTTGGTAACTTATTTTGTCCTATCTGTGAAACCACTTAAACCACTTAAATTTTATTTATACTTAATAAAATCACTTGTTTATTAGTAAACCCTGAGTAAGTGATTAATACCTGGGGGAGCAAACAACTGTGCATATCTCTGTGTTATAGAGGGTGGTCAATTTACGAGTTTACCCTATCTAAGCCTTATGCAGAATAAAATGGATTTATTTGGGGTTTGGATCCCATTGGGAACTGGGTGTCTGGGTGCTGGAGATAGGTAGTTCGCTGAGCAGTTTTTGGTTAAAGTCTGCAGCTTTGGGGGCATGGACCAGATCTAGGTCTGTGTTGCAGCAGACTAGCACAGGGGTGGGCAAACTGCGGCCCGAGGGCCATATACAGCCCATGGGCCCTTTCTAGCCAGCCCGCGAGCTCCGCTGGAGGCTGGGCCGAGAGCCATCTGCCGCGGGCCCCGCGCTCCAGAGCCAGGCCGCTGGGGCTTGGCCGAGTGCCGCCAGCCATGGAGCCCCGTGCTCACAGGCTGGCCCCGCCCCAGTGCCACTGCTAGCCGTGGGGTCCAGTGCCCGGCTGAGCAAGGTAAGCGAGGGGGGCCTTATGAGGGAGGAGGGCTTAAGTGATGGGGTTCCCAGGTTGGTGATTAGGGTGGGGGGTCTCGGGAGAGGACAGTCAGGAAATAAAGAGCAGGGGACTTAGGTGGGGTGGGTTCCCAGGGGTGGTGGTTAAGGGTGGGATGGGGTCTGCGGGGGGGACGGGGATGGTCAGGGAACAAAGAGCAAGGGGCTTAGATGGGGGTGAGATCCCAGGGGGCAGTTACAGTGTGTGTGTATCTTTGGAGGGGGCGATCAGGGGACAAGGAACAGGGGGTGTTGATGGTTCCGGAGTTCTGAGGGGGGCAGTCAGGGGGCACATAGGGGGTGGGGCTGGCTAGAGAGTGGGGCCAGGTCACCCGGCACTCCGCACAATTTAAAAACCCAATGTGGCCCTTGAGCCAAAAAGTTTGCCCACCCCTGGATTAGCATGTCTGGCTCAACAAGGCAGGATTCTGGAGTCCCAAGCTGGCAGTGAAAAACAGGGTAATTCCAGCACATCAGGTGACAGTTCCAAGGAGGTCTCTGTGACAAAACCAGTCACAAACCCTATCTCATCCTAGCAGTTGTCCTTCCTCAACCATGCACTGCTGTTCTGGGAAGCCAAAACCCACCCATTGTGCCACTATCTGCTCAGTCATGTATTTGTTTCCAGGATGCAGGTGTCTGTGCCTAGGCCCTTACCTTCAGCTGGAAAGATGGACGAAAACTCAGCCTATGCCTCCCTTCACCCTGGGTTCCAGAGCCCCGTAGTCACTGTTGATCTACTCAGGATTATACCTGGCAGTATCATTAGTACCTCTGGGAATAAGCGGCATGGGGTAGACTTTCCTGGTCTCCTTTAGGCACAGGAACAATAACCTTATAAGGGATTCCTAGATTAACAGAATGAAGTCCTGTATGGGTGAGTCTACACAGAAAAATGCAGGCCTGTCATTCTTCTATGGTGGTGGTCCATCCATGTATTAAAGGTGAGGATGACAGTGTAAACGGGGCTCAGACATTTTAAACACTAATAAAAGTGAGCATGAAGCAGGATTAGGCAGCATGATGGTAAAAATACTTGCACACTGGTCTACACTACAACTTGTGTTCTGTTCCTATCCTGTGCTTCATTGTAGACAAGTGGTGAATCTGACATTTCAGAATATATTGTGGTGTCTGTTCAGATTCCAGAGATTTAATCTTCTACTTCCTAAAGCTTTCCACACACTCTGGTTTACACTGTACAGGCTGCTTTGGTCCTATACTCTGATGCCAAATAATAGTCCCTTGTTGAGTTCTGGGAACTCTGAATGACAGTGCGGAAGAACACACATTTATTACATGGGGGGAGGGATAGCTCAGTGGTTTGAGCATTGGCCTGCTAGACCCAGGGTTGTGAGTTCAATCCTTGAGGGCGCCATTTAGGGGATATGGGGCAAAAATCTGTTGGATGATTTAATTGGGAATTGGTCCTGCTTTGAGCAGGGCAGTGGACCAGATCAGCTGAGGTCCCTTCCAACCCTGATATTCTATGAATAATCAGATTGACATAGCAAAGCCAAGGCCTTGGGATGCTGAGAAGAAGGTAAATTCTGCTTGTACTGTTTGCTCAGTGTGGGAGAGCTTTGTGTATTACAAATGATTCATAAATTTGATCATAATCCCTTAGTCTGGGAAGAATAACAATTCCTAAAAGCTTGGATTCTAGGATGTTTAGTTTCTGTGAAAAAAGATGTTTCCAGCAAGCTACTAGAATGTGGTTGGTCGCATTAACGTGCAACTGCTCTTCTGTCTAGGCATATTATGACGGTAACTCTATCCTAATGCTATTCTGTAGCTCTCAATCTTTTCCTTGTGGGTTTGTGCTTTGGCTCAGATGAACTCTAGTTGTGCTTTTCTGGAACACAATTCTAAACTGCTGATGGAAAATTCCGTAATATTGACTTAAAGTATAAAGAATCCCAGAATAAAACTTGAATGTTTGACCTCTAAGCCTTCAAGTTAGTGATGGAAGAAAAGCTTTTATGTGGGAATGTGTTGCTGTCTCATGTAGCAAATGTTGTTTTTTGCTGTAGTTAAACCTGTGGGTTTCTTGCATAATCATAACTGACTCCTGATTTGCTAGCACACAAGCAGAATGAATACTCTTCCGTTCTTAAGGAACTTGTAGACTGTCTCTGTTTCCTCTGTGAGTGTCTGTCTTATGGTCATTTAAGTCAATCTGAGGAAGGATCAAGAATGCAAACCTAATACTTTATGCACAGTAGGAAATTTTAGAGAAATGCTACACCAGTTCAGCTGCTGCACTAAGAGTTGCAGTGTAGACAAGTTTCCTATAACTGGAGGTGTTTTTACCATCATATCAGTTAAACTTGTTGAGGAGCAGGTCTAATAACATGTGTTAAAAATACCAGAAGATGCTTCACTGTGTTAGGTAACGCAGGTGCAGCTGAGCTGCTGGTAGTGCTGGTGGAAACTTTTCTAAAATTCTCTGCGCTAGACCTGTAAGTCTAGGAAGAGGCCGAGGCCAACTTTATAGGTATCATCATACAAGTAGGTCTTAAGAAGAGTTCCCTTTTCTCTGAGGCATTCAAAATTAGTCAGTAGCCATGTACAAATATCTAATAATGGGCTCTTCAGTCTAGCAGAGAAAGGTGTACATGGCTGGAAGTTGAAATGAGACAAATTCAGACAGGACCATAAGGTGTAAATTTTTAAGAGTAATTAACTATTGGAACAATTTGCCTAGAGTCATCGTGGATTCGCCATCACATAACTTTTAAATCAAGATTGGATATTTTTGTAAACGATCTGCTCTAGAAATTATGTTGGGCAAGTGTCACGGAGTCATAGGGTCTGGTCTAAGCTTCAGCCTTGGGAGTGACAACTTAATGTGCTGGGCCCCAAAACCCACACAGTTCTGCAGGAGCAGGCCCGTGGCTTTCAAGACTGGGTTTTTGGCACCAGCAAACGCTGTCTTGCTCCATGCTGCGAATCCAACCAAGCCATAGCCCTGAAGGATGCTTTTACTGTAGTCCTTCAGGGCACAATGCTCTCAATATTTGCAATGACATAGGCAAACTTTTCAGAACAAGTGAACCATTTATTAGTCACCTTGCTAAAGAATGTTATAGTCCCGAACTTAGCAAAGTGAGGCAAAAATTTAGCCATAGTCCACCTTGGCCAAGCCAGTGTCATGGTGAGCCAGCCAAGTTGTAATGAACTCCCTCTTGCTCTCTCCTCAGTTCCCCTTTGTCTCCCAGCTGTGGGTTCCTGAGTCCATCCCTCCCAGTGACCTGACATCTTGTTCTCAGGCCTGCTTCACAAGGCCAGCCTGAGGGTTTCCTGCTGCCAGATGTCGATTGGTTAGTTGTTGAGATGACTTTGTCTTGCTGAACCCTCTGTTGATTTGAGCCAGTTCTTTAATTACTCTTCATTCCACCCAGATGAGACACACCCCTGTCCAGGGGCAGTGTGCCCACTTTTGCACCCACTAGATAACAGCGTACAGAAGGAAACTTGAGGTGTGCATAGAATTCATACAAATATAAGAGAAAATTCCTACTTTGTCACAGGAAGTTTTTTGGCTATACAGGAGGCCCGACTACATTGAGACAGGACAATAAGGTGTAAATTTTTAATAGAGTAATTAACTATTGGAACAAATCTTTTGGTGGCCTCAGAGTGCAGTCACCAACTCTTGCTGCTGGTTGCTCTGACAAATTTTACTAAAATACTTCAGGGACAAAAATAAATATGCACATATACATGATTAAATCATTTATGTAGGTTTTTTTGCGGACTCAGTAATAAAAATATATAGTTGTATTTTGGTTTCCTGTCCCCCTCTACCTACCCCGGCCCTGTACCCATCGCCTCTGGGCCCCCGCTGCCTCCCCCTCACTCTCCTGAGCTCCCCATCACTTCTGCGGGCCCTGCTGCTTCTTCCTATTGCCCTGAGGTCCCTTCCATGGCCGCACACCCCAGTCCTTGCTTCTTGACCATGGTGCCCAGTAAGCTGGCCCTGCTGAAGCCAGGGGATGGATGGGTGGGGGGAGCTTAAGCCTGGAGCCCTACAGCTGAAGCCGTGGAGAAGGCTGAAGCCCTCCTGTGGAGAACCTGGGAGCCGCTGGAAGCAGCCACTGCTTTGCCCCCTCCCCATCTCTGCTTAGAAGACTATCTTGGCCACAGGAAAACCCGCTGGTGGCCGCATTTGAGAAACGTTAGACTAGATGATCACAAGGTCTTGGAATCCATGAAGAACTGGCTGAAAACACTCTGCTTTGAAAATTCCTTTGAGAATGGATATATAAACTTTGTGCATGAGAGAATCAGAATTTCCAGTTTGCCCCACCAGTTTTGCAGAATACAGACATGTCACGTCTTACGCAAGGGTTCCGTTCCAGGGTTTCCGCTTTGTGCTGAAACTGCGTATAGCCGAAACCCCATTGACTTCAATGGCAAGCGAAATCGCCCGCCCTAAAGAAAGTTTTTATATTTTTAGTTTTCCCTTTTTTTTCTGGTCGACCGCATAAAGCGGAAATCGCGCATGTTAAATGTGCCTAAGACGTGACATGACTGTACCTTGCACAGTATAGTATACACTTCATGGTACAATTTCTTTACAGCCAGTAACACTGCTGTAATTAGGGGGAGTTAATTCACTACAAAGCTAATCTAGGCTACCTAAATCTGCTGCTTTGTATGCCAGCAAATTTGCACTATTTGTTTAACTTAATCCACTAGGCATCAAACTACAGATTATTTTGTAATGCTCAGATGAGTACTAAATACTGCGCAAGATACATGCATACCCCTGCCTGCCCTGGAGAGCTCTCTCACAAAGGATGGATTTGACAGGTGAGGAATAACATGGGGGAAAGGACCCAGGCTGTAGTAATATGAGGGGTTACTCCTTTTAGGCAAGTGTACTTCCAGATTGGTTCAGGGTTTTGTCTGTGTGCACACTAATTTCTTGTAGGTGAGACTGTAGAAGTTAGCTTTTAAAAGTGATTTGGAGGAAGAGAGGGTGGAAAGACTTTTCTCTTGCCATGTAAAACACTGGTTCTCAATCAGGACTCTAGGGGCCCCCAAGCAGGTTTCAGGGGGGGCTCCAAGCAGGGCCAGCATTAAACTTACTGGGGCTCAGGGCTGAAAGCCGAAGTCCCACGACTTGGGCTGAAGCCCAGGTCCCTGAGCCCTGCCACCCGTGACTGAGGCGAAGCCCGAGCAATGTAGCTTTGTGGAGTCCCCAGTGGCACAGGGCCCCAGGCAATTGCCCTGCTTGCCACCTCCTACCGCTGGCCCTGGCTTTTATATGCAGAAAACCAGATATTGTGGCACAGGTGGGATGTGGAGTTTTTATAGCATGTTTGGGGGTCGGGGGCGGGGGGGGAGAAGATCGGGGGCTCAGAAAGAAAATGGTTGAGAACCTCTGGTGTAAAAGACATTGTCTGGCAAACAGAGCAGTACACAAGTTGCTACACATCTGCTGAAGGTTGCAGGAAAATATGTATTGTGATAAGTGGTATATGCTTTGGTCAATATGGACTGTAGCATGATGCTATATAACATATGGGGGCTGAATTAAGGTTACACAAGTGACACTAACTGGTAATTCCTAGTTCTTGGGTGCTGAATTTGTAACTTGAACATTATCTTAATGTAGTTTTTATACAGTCTCTTGTTTTGTGTTAGGGTTCCAGGTGTATTGACCCTACTATTGTCACTGACTTATTTCAGAAGGTTCGTGCTCTGATAATGCATCATTGGGTGAAATTTGTCTTGAATAGCAGGGTCTTGACTAGGGGTAGTCAATTTTGTTATCCAAATTTTTTGGTCAAGGTATTTGGACTCTAAAGAAACACTTTCCATGCTGCAGCATCAGTAACCATAATGATGATAAATACAAGTATACAAATACAAAATAAGTAAATACAATTTTTATGGTCCATTCAAAAGTGTGTGGTAGTCCAGATTTGGCTCTGGTCTACCTGTTGACTACTTCTGCTCTTGACCGTGGAAAGATTAGACTTTTTATCTTTAAAGAAATAATTGCTGCTAGAATTAAATACAAACACTTTCCAGAAGTGCATGCTGTGAGGGGGTGCAACCCCATGCTCTGGGTATTCTTAAACTCCCGACTGCCAGAAGCTGGGGCTGGACAACAGGGGATCACTTAATAATTGTCCTGGTCTGTTTATTCCTTCTTAAACATCTGGCACTGGCCTCTTTCAGAACACAGGATACTGGACTAGGTGGAGCATTAATCTGATCCATTATGGTCATTCTTATGTTCACAAGACTGCTGTTTAAGGCTTCTTAAGAAGTTGTGCTTTCTTGCATGGAAAATGCCCCTTACACCATTGGGTATGGAAAGAAATCCATCACTCCAGTATAATGTAACTTTTAAACCATGTTTTGCTGTGGATCCAAGCTATCTATTGTGGTAGTAGATGGGGCTGGTACAACTGTTTACTTTGGTATATAGCAGGGGTCAGCAACCTTTCAGAAGTGGTGTGCCAAGTCTTCATTTATTCACTTTAATTTGTTTCATGTGCCAGTAGTACATTTTAATGTTTTTTAGAAGGTCTCTCTATAATTCTATATATTATATGACTAAACTATTGTTGTATGTAAAGTGAACAAGGTTTTCAAAATGTTTAAGAAGCTTCATTTAAAATTAAATTAAAATGCTGATCTTACACCGCCGGCCTGCTCAGCCTACTGCCACCCTGATGTTCCGTTCACCTAGGCCGGCAGTGGGCTGGATGGGGCCTGCGGCCGGGACCCCAGCTGGCAAGGGGCAAGCAGCCAGAACCCCAGACCGGCAGCAGGGTCCCGACCCTGCCCACATAGAGTGGGTACCTATCTTCTCCCGGGTTCTGGCCCATTCTCTTCTTCTCTCTCTGCACTGAGCTGAGGGTGGGAGTGCACTGAGCACAGGGCTGGCGGTGAAGGAGCAGGCTGGAGGTTGGGCTGCAGGGTCTGGCCAGGAGCTAGAATGAGGGAGGGGGCTCAGGGTTGGGGCAGGAGGTTTGGGTGTGGAGCGCTTACCTGGGCAGCTCCCATTTGGTGCAAGTGGTACAGGTGGGAATGTGGGTTGTGGTGGCGCAGGAGCTCCTGTTTGGTGTTCAGGGTGAGGGTGAAGATGTGTGGGGTGCAAGAGTCAGGGCATGTGTTGTGGTGGGGGCTAGGTATGTGTAGGGGTGCAGGAGACAGGGCATGGGGTTGAGGGTGTATGAGGAGGGTGCAGCAGTCAGGCCATGGGGTGCGGGGGGACTGGGTATGTGTGGAGGGTGCCAGAGCCAGGGGTGCAGTAGTCAGGGCCGAGGTCTGGGTGAGGGAGGTGCAGGGGTCAGAGCAGAGGGCTGGGGTGTGGGCTGGGCTAATGGGTGTGCTCCCAGATCTCTGCCCTGAGCGGTTCATGGCAGGGGGCTGGAGGGGATATGCCCTGATTCCACCCCATTCCACCGCCTCTTTGCTGCTGCCTCCTCCGAAGCAGTGTGCACGCTGTGGTCTGCTTCTTCCTCTCCCTCCCAAGGGCCATCAGCTGATCGGCAGCAGGGAGGAGAGGAGTGGGGCAGGAACTCAGCACACAGGGGGAAGAGGTGGGTAAGCCTGCCCTGCAGCAGCAGCCGGCAGGACCAAGCTTCTGCCCTCTTCTCCGCACCCCACACCCGCAGTGGGGGAAGAGCGGGCCGGGCCTTACAGGATTTTTAATGGCATGCTGCTGCCTGCCAGGGTCCCACCCGCTGCCCCGCTCAGCCTGCTGCTGAACCCCGCTCATTGGGCTGAGCGGGGCAGCAGCTGGGACCCCAGCAGGCAGCAGCGTGCCATTAAAAATTGGCTTGCGTGCCATCTTTGGCATGCGTGCCATGGGTTGCTGACCCCTGGTATATAGAAATGAGCTGCTTGTGGTTTTGTTGGTTAATTTAACATTTGGGAGAGTTTGATATAGAATAACCTAGGTCCTAGATGTGAAGGAGCTCATCCATATTGAATGTGATCCAAAAGTAGAACTTCAAAGGAAAGTTGCATTGGTACCTAAACTAACTTCTCAGTTTGCAGTAGCATTGGCCAAAATATTCAAAAACAACGGAAAGGCAGGCTCTTAAGACTAGATTTAGGTGTATAACTGTGGGATTTTCAACAGTGCTTAAGTTAGGAGCACAGTTCTCATTCAAGTCAATGGGATTTGTGCTGCTAAATCATGTAAGCCATTTCCAAACATCCCCAACATCTTCAATGCAGTTGCCAAGTGGAATGGCTTCAAGAACTATGAACTTGTGGACAGGGCAGCTGGGTTCACGTTGAAGAAAAGAAGAATCTTTTTGGTGCTGAAAAGAGGGTCCTGCTCTGCAATCCTAAGTGATGATATATAGGAGGAAAGGGGAGATGTGTTCTCTTCTCTGCCTCCAGGCATATCAGTCCCTGGTTCAGAAAGTGGCTGCGAAGATTCCATCCACAGTGTACCTTGAAGGCTTGAACTTGATGCTAACAGCTTCTTTGGCCATCAGTAGGCGCCTTTCTACCTCTGAGCTGACCCCAAACACCGTGAGAGGCTTATGAGCATATCATTAGCAACTTTTAAAAATTAATGGACCAGAGGCACAATTTGGGGAGTTAGAGGAGGGGTCCCAGGGTTCCACTACAAAGGCATTGTTCTGAGGAGCCATGGCTAAGTAGAGGTGAAGAGAATTTGCTTTCTAAAGAGATGGGGATGAGGGTCAGGTCAGATCAAAATATTTACACCCAGGCTAATGTATTTCTGGTTTGACTTTGAAGCAATGTGCAAACGGAGCTGGTTTGCAAAAACTTTTAAAGGCAAACAGTTGTCCCATTTGCAGCACTCCCCTTCCCCACATCCTTACTGGAAAGGAATTAGCTTATTCCTGTGGATAGGAACGTTATTCTCTTTGGTAGACTGGAACTTTCCGGAGGACCTGTAGTGAGATCACACACTTGAATTTTTTGGGAGTGGTTAGCTGAAGTTCCTGCGATTGCTGCTGAAACATAGCATCAACAAACTGACCTGGAAATATCTGCCACCTATATTCTGAAAGGAAATTTGCGTCTTGCTATGTAGTGATTTTTGGACAGTGTGGTGTTTCCTGAGCAATTAGTGTTTAGCATGCTGTCCTCTGTTCATTTTATCCCATGTGGCTATAGTATACAGCAGGGATTCCGAAACAATTACATAATGTTTGTAGAAAAAGGGTCTTAGAAGCTGCTTCCTACCCTCTGTCACGTTCACACCTCGTTGTGGCAACTCTATGCTTACATGGAAAAATAACAAAGTATTTAATATTTTTAACTGCCTTTAAAGCTGTTTAGAACCTGAAAATAAAGTGAAGCCGACACCAACTGACTAGCCACTTCTCCACAATCTGCTAGCGGGTGATTGAGTGGACTGCTTGTGGTCAGCAGATCTGCTTGGAACTTCTGCTATAAAGGAATCACTTCATACGATGCTTGAATGCAGCCATTCTGAGAGTCCAGTGCACACCCCTCAGATCCTGGCTTAGAGTAAGAATGGAAGATGGGTATTACACCCAGCTGAAACTGCAAGTGCTCCTTGTCTATGCAGAACGTACATCATTACTCAAGCCAGAATTTGGCCGGGTCGCTAGGGCTGTTATTCCTCACGTTCATGGCATGTCATGGGGTTTTGATCAAGTATTGAGAGACCTGGCTTGCTGTTTTTTGGGAAAGATGACAGCCCTGCCAGAAGTCTGTAGCAGCAGTACTTCGTTAATGATCCCTGCAGGGGCAGGTAGGATCAAAGGCATCTTATTACTATTATTGCTTGTTTGGAATGCCTTTGTTTTCTTGGGCAGACTCTCATCCAACTATCATGTAGCCTGATTCTCCTTAGCTTGAGATGTAATAAGATCACTGCCCTCGGTGCTAGAGTTGTTTGCTTTTATGCTGATGTGAGCTTCTTTTTGCCATATTTATTTTGCATCTGAAACCCTTTTTGACTGTTCTGGGCTTGGCAATTTGTCATTCAGGTGATTTTTTTGAATTATTTTGAGCTTCCAGAAGCTCCATCAGAGCCAGAACAGCTATTGCTTTGATGGTGCTCTTTGCCATGTGAATGGCACCTGAAAGAAAATAAACTGTCCACATGGTAGGTAGCTATGCATTTAGGCTAGCTGGATTGAATGGTGACTTCCAAAGTCAATTGTTAGCTGGTGTTTCCAAGCAGTAATGGGCTCTCTCTTCCACATAGTTATGATACTAATGTTGTCCTGTGTGTGCACTGTACTCAAGTCATCTGACCTTCTGAGTTACCCATACCTTATTGCAAAAGCCAGCACGAGTGCCCTGTGGAGTGGGTTTTTTGGTGGGAAGGGAAGGCATGTCCGCCTGTCTGGAAATCTTTTGGGGCTTTAAAATACAGTGATTGTTCAGGGTGATTGCGCCTGAGATGAGCAGTGCATGACAGATGCTTTGTGGAAGGTGCTTATGGTACCCAATGGCTGGAAGATGGCTAATGTAACACCAACATTTAAAAAGGACTCTAGAGGTGATCCCAGCAATTACAAACGGATAAATCTTACATCAGTACTGGGTAAATTTAGTTGAAAGAATAGTAGAGAATAAAATTGTCAGACACACAGAAGAACATAAATTGTTGGGCAAAAGTCAACATAGTTTCTGTAAAAGGAAACCATGTGTTACTAATTTATTAGAGTTCTTTGAAGGGGTCAGTAAACACTTGGACAAGAAGGATCCAGTGGACATTATGTACTTAGATTTCCAGAAAGCCTTTGACCACAGGGTCCCTCACCAAAGGCTCTTATGTAAATTAAGTTGTCATGGGATAAGAGGGAAGATCCTTTCATGGTTTGAGAACTGGTTAAAAGACAGGGAATTAAAGGTAGGAATAAATGGTAAATTTTCAAAATGGAGAGAGGTAACTTGTGGTGTTCCCCAAGGGTCTGTCCTAGGACCTATCCTATTCAGTTTATTCATAAATGATCTGTAGAAAGGGGTAAACAGTGAGGTGGCAAAGTTTGCAGATGATACTAAATTGCTCAAGATAGTTAAGCAGACTGTGAAGAACTTCAAAGAGATCTCATGAAACTTAAGTGATTGGGCAACAAAATGGCAAATGAAATCTAATGTGAATAAATGTAAAGTAATGCACCTTGGAAAAAACAACCCCAACTATACATACAATATGATGGGGGCTAATTTAGCTACAACTAATCAGGAAAGATCTTGGCGTCATGGTGGATAGTTTTCTGAAGACGTCCACGCAGAGTGCAGCAGCAATCAAAAAAGCAAACAGGATGTTAGGAGTCCTTAAAAGAAGGATAGAGAATAAGCAGAGACTATTTTATTGCCCTTATAAATCCATGGTACGCCACATCTTGAAAATTGCATAGAGATGTGGTCTCATCTCAAAAAAGAGATACTGGCATTAGAAAAGGTTTAGAGAAGGGCAACTAAAATGATTAGGGTTTTGGAATGGGTTTCATATGGGAAGAGATTAAAGAGGCTAGAACTTTTCAGCTTTCAAAATAGGAGACTGGGGGGGATATAATAGAGCAGGGGTTCCCAGACTGCGGTATGGGAACTCCTGGGCGTTTGCAAAATGTTATTGGGAGTTCTCATGGAAAAACATTCCATAATGGTGGACAGAGTTGTCCATAGGGACCCTGGGCAGCATGAGGCCAGCAGCCCAGACCCCCTGGACTTCCAAGAGCTAAGCAGATCAAAGCATGCATATCTATACACTTAAGAGATTTAAATGTCAAGACTCCTTATAAGAAATAGAAAGGGAGGGAGGGTTTTTTTTTGCTGTTTTTAAGATTAAATAGGCATTGTTTTTAAAATTATTATGAAGAACAAGTTTAAGCTTTGTTGTAATGTGCGTTGTTTGCCTGGACTGCTCAGGACCGAAATGCTTGTATAGGAGGAACTCTTCGAGTTGGCTTCTTAAATACCTTCATGCTGTTTGACATCTGATGCTCCTTGATGAAACACAGAAGCCTTGTCTTATAACAGGCTTATTCAAAGTGATACAAGCAATGAGAGTGAGATCTTGGAAGTGTTGCTGTTTTCATAATATAATAAAAATACTGTAATAATAATAAATAGTGTGTAATAAGCATGTCATAAAAACACATTTTATAATTTATACTCGGGTAAAAGAAAATTCCTGAAAATACTCATTTTTAGGAGAGGGTTCGCGAGACTTTTCATTTTAGTGAAATGTGTTCACAGGTTGTTAAAGTCTGGGAACCACTGTGATAGAGGTATATAAAACCATGAGTGATGTGAAGAAAGTGAATAAGGGAACGTTATTTACTTGTTCACATAATATAAGAAGTAGGGGCCACCAAATGAAATTAATGGGCAGCAGATTTAAAACAAATAAAAGGAAGTTCTTCACACATAGCACAATCAATATGTGGAACTCCTTGCTTGAGGAGGTTGTGAAGGCTAGGAATATAACAGGGTTTAAAAGAGAACTGGATAAATTCATGGGGGTTAAGACCATTAATGGCTGTTAGCCAGGATGGGTACGGAATGGTGTCCCTAGCCTCTGTTTGTCAGAGGCGGGTGATGGATGAGAGGAGAGAGAGAGAGATCACTTGATCATTACCTGTTACGGTCATTCACTCTGGGGCACCTGGCATTGGCCACTGTCGGTAGAATGGATATTGGGCTGGATGGATCTTTCGTCTGACCCAGTACGACCATTCTTATGGCCTATGCTGTGTTCCTGTCGACAAATAAACCTGTTTTACCGGTTGGCTGAGAATCACATCTGACTGTAACAAAGCGGCCTCTGGCAGAACACTAACTACTGAGATGATCAATTCAGGACAAATTGCTTAGGGCAGGGCAGTCACAGCCCAAGGCAGTGTGTCCTTTATTAAGGCAAGGCAAACCAAACCAAGAAGACTTTGGTTTTACCCCACTAGAGCTCAGGTGCCCCTACTTATACAGAGACCCCTCCCATCTTAAGATCCCAGGTTCCCAGAATACTGAGCTGGATGGACCTTTGATCTGACCCAGTATGGCCAGTCTTATGTACTTATGCCTTTTAAACCAGTATGACTGAAAATAAGTTAGTTGTACCAGTATATTAACTTTACGGAGCTGTCACACTTTTTAATAATAGCCTCTCCCAATGGGAGAGTTTCAGAGTATGGGATTTCCAGCTTGATTCTATTGTTGGCTTTAAAATGGTGAGTGAGTTAGAGCTCTGGAAGTATGTGTGTTCAGGTGGACATAGTAGGGACACTGGAAAGCAGTAAGTTTACCTTTAAAATTGCCTCATGAATCATAAAATCATAAAATATCAGGGTTGGAAGGGACCTCAGGAGGTCACCTAGTCCAACCCCCTGCTCAAAGCAGGACCAATCCCCAACTAAATCGTCCTAGCCAGGGCTGTGTCAAGCCTGACCTTAAAAACCTCTAAGGAAGGAGATTCTACCACCTCCCTAGAAACCCATTCCAATGCTTCACCACCCTCCTAGTGAAAAAGTTTTTCCTAATATCCAACCTAAAACTTCACCACTGCAACTTGAGACCATTAGTCCTTGTTCTGTCATGTGGTACCGCTGAGAACAGTCTAGATCCATCCTCTTTAGAACCCCCTTTCAGGTAGTTGAAAGCAGCTATCAAATCTCCCCTCAGTCTTCTCTTCTGTAGACTAAACAATCCCAGTTCTCTCAGCCTCTCCTCATAAGTCATGTGCTCCAGGCCCCTAATCATTTTTGTTGCCCTTTTCTGGACTCTTTCCAATTTTTCCACATCTTTCTTGTAGTGTGAGCTCCAAAACTGGACACAGTACTCCAGATGAGGTCTTACCAATGTTGAATAGAGGGGAACAATCACGTCCCTCGATCTGCTGGCAATGCCCCTACTTATACAGCCCAAAATGCTGTTAGCCATCTTGGCAACAAGGGCACACTGATTCATATCCAGCTTCTCATCCACTGTAACCCCTAGGTCCTTTTCTGCAGAACTGCTGCCTAACCATTCGGTCCCTAGTCTGTAGCAGTGCATGGGATTCTTCCGTCCTAAGTGCAGGACTCGTCCTTGTTGAACCTCATCAGATTTCTTTTGGCACAATCCTCTAATTTGTCTAGGTTCCTTTGTATCCTGTCCCTACCCTGCAGCGTATCTACCACTCCTCCCAGTTTAGTGTCATCTGCATACATGCTGAGGGTCCAGTCCACACCATCCTCCAGATCATTGATAAAGATGTTGAATAAAACCAGCCCCAGGACCGATCCTTGGGGCATTCCGCTTGATAATGACTGCCAACTAGACATGGAGCCATTGATCATGACCCATTGAGCCTGACAATCCAGCCAGCTTTCTATCCATCTTATGGTCCATTCATCAAGCCCATACTACTTTATCTTGCTGGCAAGAATACTGTGGGAGAACATATCAAAAGCTTTGCTAAAGTCATCCACTGCTTTTCCCTCATCTACAGAGCCATTTATCTCATTGTAGAAAGCTATAGGTTAGTCAAGCATGATTTGCCCTTGGTAAATCCATGCTGACTGTTCCTGATCACTTTCCCCTCCTATAAGTGCTTCAGAATTGATTCCTTGAGGACCTGCTCCATGATTTTTCCAGGGACTGAGGTGAGGCTGACTGGCCTGTAGTTCATTGGATCCTCCTTCCCTTTTTTAAAGATGGACACTACATTAGCCTTTTTTCAGTCATCTGGGACCTCCCCTGATAGCCATGAGTTTTTAAAGATAATGGCCAATGGCTCTGCAGTCACCTCCGTCAGCTCCTTTAGCACCTTTGGATGCAGCGCATTTGGCCCCATGGACTTGTGCTTGTCCAGCTTTTCTAAATAGTCCTGAACTACTTCTTTCTCCACAGAGGGCTGGTCACCTCCTCCCCATGCTGTGCTGCCCAGTGCAGTAGTCTGGGAGCTGACCTTATTCGTGAAGACAGAGGCAAAAAAAGCATTGAGTACATTTGCTTTTTCCACATCCTCTGTCACTAGATGGCCTCCCTCATTCAGTAAGGGGCCCACATTTTCCTTGACTTCCTTTTTGTTGCTAACATACCTGGAAAAAACCCTTCTTGTTACATTTAACATCCCTTGCTAGCTGCAACTCCAAGTGCTATTTAGCCTTCCTGATTTCACTCCTGCATGCCTGAGCAATATTTTTATATTCCTCCCTAGTCATTTGCCCAGTCTTCCACTTCTTGTAATCTTCTTTTTTTGCATTTTAAGATCATCAAGGATTTCACTGTTAAGCCAAGCTGGTCGCCTGCCATATTTACTATTTTCTACAAATCGGGATGGTTTGTTCCTGTAACCTCAGTAAGGATTCTTTAAAATACAGCCAGCTCTCCTGGACTCCTTTCTCCTTCATGTTATTCTCCCAGGGAATCCTGCCCATCAGTTCCCTGAGGGAGTCAAAGTCTGGTTTTCTGAAGTCCAAGGTCCGTATTCTGCTGCTCTCCTTTCTTCCCTCTGTGAGGATCCTGAACTCGACCATCTCATGGTCACTGCCTCCCAGGTTCCCATCCACTTTTGCTTCCCCTACTAATTCTTCAGGGTTTGTGAGCAGCAGAACAAGAAAAGCTCTGCCCCTAGTTGGTTCCTCCAGCACTTGCACTAAGAAATTGTCCTTTACGCTGTCCAAAAACTTCCTGGATTGTCTGTGCACCGATGTATTGCTCTCCCAGCAGGTATCAGAGTAATTGAAGTCTACCATGAGAACCACAGCTTGTGATCTAGTAACTTCTCTTAGTAACTTCTCTAGTAACTTCCCATGAGATGCTTTGTGGGCTGGTTTTTGAATGTCACTAACTACACACCTTTTCTTTACCTTTAACCAGGAGTTCCTGGGCAGGGGATTGCAAACTCTGGGATAGCTTGGGCCATGGTTTATATGCCAGATGCCCTCTGGCCCCTCAGTCCCTGCTGTGTAACCAGGGTGGATTCGATTTAAATCATGATTTAAATCATTAGTCAAGAAGTCTCAATTTAATTCTGGTTTTCTACATTAAAGTGCATTCTTGTTGGTTTGTTATAACCTTAATACATATTCTTCACAACTCAGAGATGTAGGTTTTACTTTAGAAAGTACACTCTATATATTTTTAAGTGATTTATTTTGAAAACTTTTCAGATTCATTTTACAGCTATATCAGAAAATGAATGGTAATTTCATTTACCAAAGGTAATTGAAGCAGATATTTATGAAGTTATTGGGAGGTGAACTATCTCCAGTTCACCAGGTTAATCATTAATATTTTTGGAGGATTTTCTTGCCATGCTGTATTAGGAGGGATACATCACCAGAAAGACATTTAAATTGTTTTATATAACTAAAACAATAACGTTACGTAAACTGGATTTTTCTTCAACAGCAAACAATGTTTTAACAAAACAAAGCATATGAATTTTTCAATTAAACATTGACATTTTTAAAATCAGGTTTGTTTTTGTTAAAATTGTTTAACTAAAATAGTTTAAATTTTTTTTTTAAACAAACAAAAATTAAATAGAATGTGTCAGCCAGGTCAACATGAGAAACTTAAAATATTGGCTTCTGCAGCTAATTCAGTCATCTTCACCTTCATTTTCCTGTTTCTTCATAATCTGGAAAAAGAAAAACAAGCTTTGATGCTTTTTCAGATCCCAAACACTTTCTTGATTTGGAAAGAATTAGTCCAAAGGAAGAAAAGACACTTTCTACACCAAAAGAAGCTGCTACTGCTGTTGAAAGTGAGAGACTTCAACAGTCTCTAAATCCAAGTGCTTAAGTAACTTCCACCGGTTCACTGGTGTGACTTTCTTTAAAACCTCATCAGCAAATATCTGTTTCTTAAATGGTTCACCCTTAGCTCTGAAGTTTATTATAGTTGGCATTATGGAGGGATGATTGCTGGATGTCCATGTCATAGCCATCTCTTCTTCTTCAGCAGTTAAAGTTTAACCCTGGTACCGAGTATAGAGAATATATGCAAGAAAATGAGCTGGAGATAGTGCTTGTCCCATTCTGTGTTTTAATGCTTGTAATTTAACTCTGTCATTGCATATTTCTCTTTTTAAGATCTCACTCAGTTCCTTCCAAATTTCAACAGCGTCTGCAATAAAAGAGCATTTTGTTCAAGGCTACAAAAATAGGCTTCAGAGTACTCAGCATGTGTACTTTTAAGCCCAGTGTTGAGAACTTTGGCTGTGACAGTGCCATCTATTATTTCACGATTTTGTGGACAAACTGTCATCAGATTAGGCCAGTTCTTGATATAGTGCTCAAAACAGTCCACAACTGAGTTCCATTGCTCGTCTTGTTGGACAGTTAGCTTGGCTCCTCCCATTTTTCAGAGCAGCAGCTGCAAAGTGGTTGTTAAAGAAGTATTTTGCAATTTCAACAGCATTAGCCTTTATTTTTGGAACACTGAAGTCTTTGGCTAGGAGGTGCATCAAATGAGCACTGCTATTGTATGTTGTTAGTTTGGGATGCTCTGCACTGTAGGCTAAATTTCTTCTCATCTTGGATACATTTGCAGCATGGTCTGTGACTAAGGTGCGTACTAGATGTTTGATTTTTTTTTCACAGTTCTAGCTTTTGCTGCTACTTGTAAATATTCTGCTGTGTGTGCATTTCCTGATGTATCAGTTGTTTCTGTAAGGAAGACATTCCCTCCTTCTGTCACAAGCACATACAACAGGATCATTTTGTGGACATTTCTCCACCCATCAAGACTCAGGTTAACAATTTCACCCTATAGATGTTTTGCACATGGCTCAGTTTCTCTTTCATGCACTTTATCCTGCAATTTGCCTGCAACATCTGCTCTGTTGGGTGGACTGTATCCTGGTCTTAGTGACTGACCCATGTTAATGAAGTGTGGGTTCTCAATCAGACAGAAAGGAGAGTTTGTTGAATAAACAAACCAGGCAATTTGTGCATCAGTTACCTCTTTTTGTAATCTGCTGATTCTTATCACAAATTTATCTACTGTTGTTTCTGGATGATGGAGATTTTTTATTTTTTGCTACAGATGATGTACTGGTGGCTCTGTCGCATAAGGTGACCAAAACACTATCATTGGCAGATAACTCTGAAACTATAGAAAATTATGGTCTTGAAGGTGGATAGTCTTCCAAATCCTGTATATTGAGTACGGATTCTCCTAAACAAAATAGGTCAATGCAGTTATTGAATTATTACCACCAAACTGCGCATTTAGTATTACTCTTTGCATTCACTGACACTCAGTACTACTTTCAAGGTGAAATTATAAAAGGAAGATCTGTCTATTTCAGTTTTTTTTATCACAACTGCATCTAAAATGATAGTACCAGAGTAACAACTATATTTTTTGCTCAAACATGAGAATTCAAGAATAGTCCAGAAAGAAAAGTAGTCCTTAAGAAAGAAGTGTGAAATAATTTTTTTTTGCCAACCTGAAGGTCCTGCATGTTCAGACATGTTCTTTTAATGCAGCTTTAATGCAGCTTCCTCCTGAGAAGGAACACTTCTCATAGATGTTGTTTCATTTGAGCAAGAAGGCCTTGCATTTCTTTGTTGCACTATTTGCATTTTGCACGCATGCTTGACTTACCCACAGGTTGAGGAACTACATTACAATATTCCCAAACTGGGTCTCTTTTATGGCTGGCTGCCATTGTAGGTTATCCCTTCTAGTGAGAGAATGGCATGGTAGATCTCAAGTCAATGAAGGCTACACTCAAAGACCTCAAGACTTCTGGAATATGCTGTTCAAACAATTTCACTTTTGTTTCTACTGCTTGTCCCTCCCTTTTCACATTTATCTTCGACTTCTCCTTCTCCAGATCTATTTTGCCCCCAATAATCTTCTATTCATTGAACTTTTTGAAACTTTGCACTTTTAGACAAAGATAAGGGATTGACTCTGTGTACACAAATTTGCAGTGGGACAATAAGGTCGAGGTCTTATTTCTCACCTCTTTTATTCATTTAAAAATATTTTTTGCTGTTAACAAGCATATTTTCTCTGGAGACACACATACACAGTCTCAGAACTGCAAAACTAAGCATCTCTGATGGTATCTTCTAGACTGAGAACTGAGTCTCATTGGGTAGATACAAAGATTAACCTAAATAGTCTGTACAGAAGCCTTTGGGTCCCTAATCCATGAACTATTGGAACTTGTTTACAAAACTTATTTTAAACATTACATGAATATATTGTTTCATACAATAGAATTAGAATTTATAATCCCTGTTCCATGATGGTATCTTTGAGCTATAGAACAAAGAGTAACGGTCTCCAGTTGCAGTAGGGGAGGTTTAGGTTGGACATTAGGGAAAACTTTTTCACTAGGAGGGTGGTGAAACACTGGAATGGGTTACCTAGGGAGGTGGTGGAATCTCCTTCCTTAGAGGTTTTTAAGGTCAGGCTTGACAAAGCCCTGGCTGGGATGACTTAGATGGGGATTGGCCCTGCTTTGAGCAGGGGGTTGGACTAGATGACCTCCTGAGGTCCCTTTCAATCCTGATACTATGATTCTATAATGTATCTTAATTAAAGCTATCTTTAGATAGGGTTTTTTTAATAAAATGCTTTTTGAGAAAAAAACCCTAATATTAAATAAAAAAATCATTGATTTTTATTCACTCTGTGTGTAATGGTGTCTGTGGCCCAACAGCAATTGTCTACATGATAAAGTAATCAGTGTTTGGGTGTCTGTGGCCTGGTCTGCAGTACACGATTATGTCAAATTTAGTGGCATTCTGTCAAATTGAAACTGAATCTAGCCACAGAACCAATCCCATTTTGTCGACTTAAAGGGCTCAAAATCGATTTCTGTACTCCTCCTGGCAAGGGGAGTAGCGGTAAAATCGACCTCACTGGGTCGAATTTGGGGTTGTGTGAACACAATTTGACAGTATTAGCCTCCGGGAGCGGTGCTGGCCGCCGCTTCCAGCAGCCCCCATTGGACCGGAGCGGTGAATCGCGGCCAGTGAAAGCTGCGATCGGCGAACCCGCAGATGCGGCAGGTAAACAAACTGGCCGGGCCCGCCAAGGGTGCTTGCCCTGGGGGACAGCCTGCCTAGGTTGCCGATCCCTGATGTAGCTCATCACCTGGCGGGAGGGAGGAAGCATTACTTAAATTTCTTAAGTTTCATGAGAGGAATCTCTAACTAAAGCAGTTTTGGCTATTGGTTTTGAAAGATTCTACAAAATAGGCTGAAATAGTCATCATGCAAGTTATGTTCAAGATTCTACCTTAGATTACAATACTAATATTTATACAGTGCCCAAAAGTGTGCAAGGTCTCTTCTGGGCTGGGCTCTTCTGCTGTGCCATGAGAAATCAGAATAAGAATTACAGGAGATTCAACATACCATGAAAACAAAATGAGATTGGTGTAAAGGGAAAGATGAAGGCTACAAAAATAGACTGATGTGGATATAGCTGCAACCTTCATGAGCGAGACATTGACTATTAGGTCTCAAGTTGGGCTGACAAAAAATTAGCTTTATATCATTATTATAACAGCCATTAAATGGATTAAGAACTGACTGACCTCTCAAAGTGGTAGTCATTGGGGAATCCTCCTCAAACAGGAGTTTTTTTGGTGGGGTTTGGTACAAGGCCTGACTATTCAACTTTTACATCAGTGAGCTGGAAGCACTGTTGGTTTAAAATTGGAGGGGAATGGTAAAAAATGAACACAGGATAGTCATTCAGAGCCCTCTGGATTGCTTGGTATGCTGGACTCATGTGAACCAGATGCTTTGTAACACTACAAAATGCAAACGTATACATCTAGGAACCAGGAAGACTGGTCATACATACAGAATGGGGGGCTGGATCCTGGAGCTCACTGACTCTGAAAAGATTTTGCACAAACAAGTGAACTTGAGGCAGTCTTGCTAATCTAGTGAGGAGGGCTTTAAACTAGGTTCACCTGGGGATGGAGACCTAAGCCCTGAGGTAAGTGGGATATTGGGAGGAAACGCAAAGAGGAGGGTACAACAGGGCTCTGATTCATACTGACAAAGTAGGAAGAAAAGAGAGCAGTAGAATACGGACTCTGGACTTAAAAAAAGCAGACTTTGACTTCCTCAGGGAACTGATGGGCAGGATTCCCTGGGAGGCTAATATGAGGAGGAAAGGAGTCCAGGGGAGCTGGCTGTATTTTAAAGGAGCCTTATTGAGGGTGCAGGAACAAACGATCCCAGTGTGCAGAACGAATAGCAAATATGGCAGACGACCAGTTTGACTTAACAGAGAAATCTTTGGTGAGCTTAAACAGAAAAAGGAAGCTTACAAGAAGTGGAAACTTGGACACATGAGTAGGGAGGAGTATAAAAATATTGCTTGAGCATGCAGGGGTTTAATCAGGAAGGCCAAAGCACAACTAGAATTGCCCCTTGCAAGGGCTGTGAAGAGTAACAAGAAGGGTTTCTACAGGCATGTTATCAACAAGAAGGTGGTCAGGGAATGTGTGGGACCCTGACTGAATGGGGGAGACAGCCTAGTGACAGATGTGCAAAAAGCTGAAATATTCAGTGCTTTTTTTGCCTCTGTCTTCACATCAAGGTCGGATCCCACACTCTTGGACTGGACTGCATAGTATGGGGAGGAGGTGAGCAAGACTCGGGTGAAAGAACAGATTAAGGACTATTTAGAAAAGCTGGACATGCACAAGTCCATTCAATGCATCTGAGGGTGCTGAGCAATGTTTCCTCTAATTTTTGACAGGTCATGTGCACAAAAATTTTCTTCTGTGCAAATTTTTGTGAGCGTGGTGTTTCACTGTGTGCGCAGGGTTTAGGATCTATGTGGGCACGCACACAGCTTAGAGGGGAACAGTGGTGCTGAGGGAGTTGACTGATGTGATTTCAGAACCACTGGCCATTATTTTTGAAAACTCATGGCAGTCAAGGGAGACCCTGGACAATTGGAAAGAAGCAAATATAGTGCCCATCTTTTAAAAAAAGGGAAGGAGAGTCTGGGGAACTACAGATTCACCTCAGGCACTGGAAAAATCATGGAGCAGGTCCTCAAGGAATCCATTCTGAAGCACTTAAAGGAGAGGAAAGTGATCAGAAATAGTCAGCATGGATTCACCAAGGGCAAGTCATGCCTGACCAACCTGATTACCTTCTTTGATTACATTACTGGCTCTGTGACTATGGGGAAAGTGGTGGACATGATATACATTGACTTTAGCGAAGGTTTTGGTATGGTCTTCCACACTATTGCCAGCATGTTAAAGTATAGATTGGATGAATGGATTATGAGAGGGTTTCTCAAACTGGGGGTTGGGACTCTTCAAGGGATCGCTAGGTTATTTCATGGGGGGTCGTGAGCTCTGTCTCCGCTCCAAAACTTGCTTTGCCTCCCTCATTTATAATGTTAAATATATAAAGTTTAATTTATAAGAGGGGTTGCACTCAACGGCTTGCTGTGTAAAAGGGGTCACCAGTACAAAACTTTGAGAACCACTGGACTATAAGGTGGATAGAAATCTGGTTAGATCATTGGGCCCAATGGGTAGTGATCAATGGCTTGATGTCTAGTTGGCAGCCAGTATCAAGCAAAGTGCCCCAGGGGTCTGTCCTGGGGCTGAGTTTGTTCAACATCTTTATTAATTATCTGGATGATGGGATGGATTGCATGCCCAGTAAGTTTGCGGATGCCACAAAACTGAGGGGAGAAGTAGATACGCTGGAGGGTAGTGATCAGGTCCAGAGTGAACTAGAGAAATTGATATTGTGACAGTGCACCCCATAAGGCTTTATGGAGAGATGCTTATAAATGTATATATGATATAACTGGATATGTTTTATGCTACATATGCCATGTAACACATCTCTGTAAAGGTTATGAGCTACAGAATTTATTCCTCTTATTTGTATGCATGTATCATTTTTGCATCCAAAGTTTTGAATACTGACTGTATACTTACTTTTACTAAGACTACTTAGAAATCAAGCAATTGGTCAGCTTTCTGAGAAAAAACTATTCTCAGTAAGTGGCCAATCAAGAACCACTTAAGCCAACAATGAACATGGAGATGCCAATCCACATCTGAGCTTTCCCAGGAATGAGTACCTTACCAACCAAGCCATAGGCCATGGTTACACTGGCACTTTATAGCGCTATAAAGCCCCCACGAGCGCTATAACCTACTCCCCGTCCACACTGGCAAGGCACTAATAGCGCTATAACTGCTGAGTTATAGCGCTATTATTAATCCACCTCCCCATGGGGAATAAGGTGTAGCGCTACAGCAAGAATGTGGACACCCACTGCGCTACAAGTAATCTCTGGAGATGCCTAGAGCCATTTAAGGCAATTGACGTCTCTTCCCTTTGTTTTGAACTCGGCTGGAGGAATGCGGAAGTACCTCTTTAGAGTTTCTTTCTTAACTCGGCAGATAAGCAATGCAAATGTTTAAGGAGGGAGCCTGTGTGAAAACAAAGCCTTCTGTGAAGGGAGGCTCACTGACAGGCTTTCAGAAAAACGGAAAAACCACTGTTTCTCCTTCCGCATACACACAACGCGTCCCCCCTCACCTCCCTCGTTTAAAAAGCACGTTGCACCCAGCTGAATGCTGGGATACCTGCCCTAATGCGCTGCTCTTAATGCCGCATTAAGTGCCCCAAATGTGGCCATGCTATACCGCAGGAGCATCTGAGTGTGGACATACAATAGCGCTATACATATTACTGTATAAGGGGACCGCTATAACCTATAGCACTATAATCTTGTAAGTGTAACCATACCCATAGTTATTCATGGACATGTGACTTGCCCATGTAACTCCAAAACTCCATCTTGGAGCTGGATTCTACACATGGGGGAGGGATGGGTGTCCACCCTTGAGAGAGTCTGTTTAAACCCCTGAGAGACCCATCCATTTTGGTCTTCAGCTGGTTCAAGAGAGCCTCTGCATCCCCAAGGATACCCGAAAGAAACTAAAACTAAAGACAGTAACTACAGGGGGTTTGAGTGATTGCTGGACCCGGACTAGGGGGAGACTACGCTGCAAAAAGAAGCTTACTGAAACATCTCTGAGGGTGAGATTTTGTCTATATTCCATTTTATTACTGTATTGGAGAGAGATTTGCGTGTTTTACTTGGTAATTCACTTTGTTCTGTCTGTTACTACTTGGAACCACTTAAATCCTACTTTCTATATGTAATCACTTTTTTATTTATTAATTAACCTGGAATATGTATTAGTACTAGGGTGGGAGGGAACAGCTGTGCATATCTCTCTATCAGTGTTATAAAAGGTGAGCACCTATAAAAGGTGTTTTACCCTTTATAAGCTTTATACAGAGTAAAATGCATTTATTTGGGGTTTGGACCCCACTGGGAGTTGAGCATCTGAGTGTTAGACAGGGCCACTTCTTAACCTGTTTTCAGTTGAGTTTACAGCTGTTAAGGGACATGGTTCAGACCTGGGTCTGGGTTTGCAGCAGGCTAGCGGGTCTGGCTCAAACCAGGCAAGTCTCTGGATTCCCAAGCTGGTTGGGCAAGGAAGCAGGGCAGTAGCAGTCTTGGCATATCAGATGGCAGCTCCAAGGGGGTTTCTGTGATGTCAAGCCATCACAGAAAGAAAAGGCCAAAAGAAATCTGATGAAGTTCAACAAGGACAAATGCAGAGTCCTGCATTTAGGACAGAATAATCCTATGTGCTGCTATAGGCTGAGGACTGACTGACTGACTAAGCGGCAGTTCTGCAGAAAAGGACCTGAGGATTACAGTGGATGAGAACGTTGGACTCGTATCCAGCGGACTGGATATATATCAACAGTGTGCCAAGGCAGCTAAGGGCATAGTGGGCTGCGTTAGTAGAAGCGTTGCCAGCAGATCGAGGGAAGTGATTATTCCCCTCTATTCGGCAATGACAAGGCCATATCTGGACTATTGCATCCAACTTTGGGCCCCCCACTACAGAAAGGATGTGGATAAATTGAAGAGTTCAGCAGAGGGGAACAAAATGGATTAGGGGGTGGGGACATTATTTGAGGAGAGACTGAGGGAACTGGGCTTATTTAGTTTGCAGAAGAGAAGAATGAGGGGAGATTTGATAGCAGCCTTCAACTTTCTGAAGGGGATTTCCAAAGGTGATGGAGCTAGACTGTACTCAGTCGTGGCAGATGACAGAGCAAGGAGGAATGGTCTCAAGTTGCAATGAGGGCGGTCTAGGTGGATATCAGGAAAAACTGTTTCAGTAAGATGGTAGTGAGGCACTGGAATGGGTTATTTGTGGAGGTGGTTGTGACGTTGCACTCCATATATATAAGTGTGAATATGATGTAACTGGAATATGCTTCGTGCAAAAGGTGTCTTGTAAGGTATTTCAAAGCTTAGGATGAACACACTTGGATCATATTTGTTTACATTTATAATTTCTATATCTTGAGTTAGATATAAACATCTTAAGTGGAAGCCATTAAAGGTGCTTCAGAATCAAGGAATTGTGAATGGGTTTGTTTACCTGCAAGCCTTTCTAAGTAGGTGTTTTCCAGCTACTAGATAATGGAGGTCTTGCAGTGACATGTGATCATGTCACCTGAACTGGGATCCATCTTAAACCTGGTACTTTTTCCATTTAGAAGGAGGGGTGGGGATCTAAAAAACAGATTCCCATCTTGTGTCAAAGCTATAAAAGGGAGTGGAACAGAACAAAGGGGGCTGCCAGTCATGAGAAATACCCTAGTTACTGCCCGAGGTGGAACTAACAAGAACTGTACCAAGGGAAAGGATTGTGCCCAGACTAGGAAGGAGTCTACTCTGTGAAAGGTTATTGGAACATCTCTGAGGATGAGTGTAGCAAAATGACAACTCACCAATGCGGTGCCTCCTGCTGGTACATCCAGGAATTAGCTCTTCCAGCCTCTGGAGTGCCCTCTGCAGGCCAATGTGCCGCTTGCCACTGGCCCCATGTCCCTCCCTGGACCCCGGTGCCCTTTACCTAGGGTGCTGCCCCCTGGCCATACCCTCACAGTCTAACTCTGTCTCTTCCCTCCCCAGGGAACCCCAACCCCCTATCCCCACCTTGCCTCAGTCTAGCCAACTGCCAGTCACCACTTACCCCCGTTCACTGGGGCCGACTGCAGTATAATTGGCACTCATGACTGGCAAGGAGGGTTTCGCCTGCTGCTTCTGCCTCTGTAGCCATGGGCTGTCCCCTGCAACCCCAGAACCCTTTATTGGGTCGTTCCCTAGGTCCCGCAGCATGGGGGTTTCCAGCCCGGAGCTTCCCCCAGCTCCCCTTGCCTTGCCCCAGCCCTGCTCCACTCTAGGTACCTTGTCAAGCTCCCCAGCAGCCAGGCCTGTCTGCCTCTGTAGCCAGAGGAGACACTATCTGTCTTCACCAAACTCTGGGCCTTTATATCAGGCCAACTGGGCCCTGAATGACCCAGCCCCAGCCGTGGCTTCTCCGCCCCAGCCGTGGCTTCTCCGCCCCAGCCGTGGCTTCTCCGCCCCAGCCGTGGCTTCTCCGCCCCAGC
>ML677335.1:50957387-50975944 GCA_007922305.1 Dermatemys mawii | reverse complement strand
CCCCAGCCGTGGCTTCTCCGCCCCAGCCGTGGCTTCTCCGCCCCAGCTGCTTTCCATTACAGCCCTCTGCTGGGCTGCCTTTCAAATCAGCCTGGGAGCGAGCTTGCTCCCAGCCAGAACCCTGTGTACCCAGGAATGGGGCAGGCGCCCCACTACAGTGAGATTTACCTGCATTCAGTCTCAATGTATTAGGCTTAGACTTGCATGTTTTTGCTGTATTTTTGCTTGGTTGGTTGCTTTGTTCTGTTGTCACATTATCTTTGAAAACTTTGAAATGCCTGGGGGAGCAAACAGCTGAGCATATCTCTCTCTGTGTTATAGACGGCAGACAGTGTATGAGCTTACCCTGTATAAGTTTTATGCAGAGTAAAATGGATTTATTTGGGGTTTGGATTCCATTGGGAGCTGGGTGTCTGCATGCTGGAGGTGAGCGTATTTGCTGAGCTGTTTTCAGTTAAGTCTGCATGTTTGGGGGCATGGTTCAGACTCTGGGTCTGTTGCAGCAGGCTTATGTGTTTGGCTTAACAAGACAGGGTTCAGGAGTCCTAAGCTAGCAAAGAAAACGGGTTCAGAGGAAGTTTCAGCACATCAGGTGACAGTCCCAGAGGGGTCTCTGTGACCGAACCCATCACAGTGGTGGATTCTCCATCCTTAGAGGTGTAAAGGCACATCTTGACAAAACCCTGGCTGTGATAATTTAGTTCAGGTTGGTCCTGCTTAGAGCAGGGGGTTAGACTAAATGACCTCCTGAGGTCTCTTCTATCCCTAATTTTCTATGATGCAACCCCATGCTCTGGGTGGCCCTAAGTCTGTTTGCCAGAAGCTGGAAATGGGCGACGGGCTGGATCACTTGATGATCCCCAGCCGTAATTTTCTATGATTCTATGAGCTCCCAGTACAATGCTGTGGCAAAAAGGGCTAATGCAATTGTAGGATGTATAAACGGGAGACGGTAATAGGGGAAAGAGGAGATTTTACTCTGCATATGGCATCATGTGCAACCGGTATTGGAGTGCTGTGTACTGTTCTGGTGGTCACATCTTCAAAGAATGTTGAAAACTACAAAGGTAGTGAGTGAGTCTGATATGTTGGGCTATGAGCTGGAATTTAGTGGGGGCTTGGGAAGTTAATGGATTTCCTGATATACTGCTGCTGCATTTCTCACCTAAATCAGAATTCCCCAAAGTTACTGTTCTTGCTTTAATTTTAGCCCAGATTTCTGGTGCTGAACTTTAGAGCAGGAATGTGGGAGTCAGAGGAAAGCAACCTTTGTAGCTGGACAGATACACTACAGGGACTACCAGGAGTCAGTGCGTTCCATGAGAAACATGTCTCTGCATGGGCAGGTTAAAATCTTGGTAAAGCATCATTTGACCGCTCAACTCTGATACTATAAATGTTTAGGAGACTGTCAGGTTGAAGAGAGTGTTTCTTGTTACCGTCAGGAGTTCCTTCTAGGCCGGGGTGGGCAAACTTCTTGGCCCAAGGGCCACATTGGGTTTTAAAATTATGCGGAGGGCCGGATAACCTGGCCCCACCCCCTGTCTGTCCCCTGACTGCCCCCCTCAGAACTCCTGACCCATCAATTCCCCCCCCATTCCTTGTCCCCTGATCGCCCCCTCCGAAGACCCCCCCACTGCAACTGCCCCCCTGGGATCCCACCTCCTAAGCCCCCCTGCTCTTTGTTCCCTGACTGCCCTCCCCCCCAGACCCCACCCCACCCCTAACCACCACCCCCGTGAACCCACACCCTATCTAAGTCCCCCTGCTCTTTTTTCCCTGACTGTACCCTCCCAAGACCCACCTACCCTAAGCACCACCCCTGGACCATACCCCGCTATCTAAGCTCCCCTGCTCTTTGTTCCCTGACTGTCCCCCACCCCACCCCTAACCACCACCCCCAGGAACGCACCCCCAATCTAAGTCCCCACGCTCTTTGTTCCCTGACTGCATCCTCCCAAGACCCAACCACCATCCCTGGACCATACCCCTTATCTAAGCTCCCCTGCTCTTTGTTCCCTGACTGTCCCCTCCCGAGACCCCCCACCCTAATCACCAACCTGGGGATCCCACCACCTAAGGCTCCCCCTCGCTTACCTTGCTCAGCCGGGCGCTGGACCCCGTGGCTGGCAGTGGCCCTGGGGCCGGCTCATGAGCACAGGTCTCCATAGCTGGCAGTGCTGCCGGTGCCCCAGCCTGGGAGCATGGGCCCCCATGGTGCTGACGGCAGCCCAGCCCCCAGCTCTGGAGTGTGGGGCCCCGCAGTGCTCGGCTCGCCCTGGCTTGGGAGCACGGGGCTCCCCGGCGTGCCGCGCTCGGCCTGGCCCCAGGGCTCCGGAGTGCAGGGCCCGCGGCAGGCGGAGCTCATGGGCCAGATAGAAATGGCCGGCGGGCCGTAGTTTGCCCACCTCTGTTCTAGGTACATAACAAATGGTCTAGGGATCTCTAATGGGAGGGATAACTTTGACTTTCGGGTTTTCGTTTGTGGTTCTGAGTGGCAAGGTTCCTTGAGCACATTCATTCATGTGCATGTTGGATGCTGGGCTGTTTGCTCACATTATACACTAAAACCATGTCTAGGCTATCTTATGTAAATACCAACAGTTTTTAGGCTTATTGGAGACTCTCCTCTTGTCCTTTCTCAGTGTGTGTACATAAATAGGTAAGCATTTGCTTATGGATCAGGTTGATCTGTGTGTGAAAGTTACATTGTGATTAAATTTACGGCAAGTTTCTTGTGTAATGGTGTCTTGCTTTCTTTACTCCAGAAGCTTGTTTTGACTATTATAGAATCCACAGGCAGATACTAACTTTGGACCCCTAAAACTAGATGGGAACTTCATAGGAAGGCATTCTTCTTTGGTATGACTCAATCAAAAAACTAATATGAAAACTATTTGCCATCTGTGTAGTAAGAAATCTTCCAAGTTTGCTTTGTTTTCCCATGAGTTTGTTATGATTGCACTAGTTTTATCAGTAAACACCTTTTGGGATGAGTGTTTTACTTCTGAAAACTATCCAGCCAAGTAAGAACTTCAGACTTATTTCTAACTTGACTTAAACAGAAACTGCCTTGCTTCTAAATATAAGGTAGTGTGGAAAAACAGATTAAAAATAAATTAAATCTGACCTCCTATTTAAATTGATTTTTTTATTTAAATTAAATACAGGGTGTTTTAAAAACAAACATGCTTAAAATTAAATTTGAAATTAAGCAGCCTATGTTAAGGCCTAAACTTACTATAGTCTGTTGCAAACATTTATATTAAATTCAAAAATAACATGCTTGCTACCAAGTTTGAAGGAGTCAGACCATTTAACTGGTGACAGTCACTAGCTAACCCTGGAATCTGAGTTTAAGTGCTAAACCAAGGGTCTCAAACATGCGGCCCGCTGGGCTCTTCTGTGCGGCCCACCAAGCTTCCTGCATCCCCCCTCCCCAAGGCTTACCTCTTCTAGCGCCTCTCCCATCCCTGGCCCTCCATAGCAGACGCCATCTGCTGCTGCCGCCGCCACAGCGAGAGGAGGAGGCAGCTGGCAGAACGGACCCAAAGCGGCACCCGGGCTCTGGATCAGGTCATGCCTCCCCGCAAACCCCGGTCCAGCACCCACTCCACAGACGACTGCAGATCCCAGTGTAGAGCGGGGCTCCTGACCTGGGGAGCTGGTATGCTCTGCCAGCTCTCTGGGTTGGGAGCCGAGCTCTGTGCTGAGTTGGGAGCCGAGCTGCATGCTGGGATCTGCGGTCGTGTGTGGAGTGGGTGCTGGACCGGGGTTTGCGGGGAGGCATGATCTGATTCGGAGCTCAGGTGCCACTTTGGGTCTGTTCCACCGGCTGCCGCCTCCTCTTGCTGTGACAGTGGCAGCAGACGGCGTCCGCTGTGGAGGGCCAGGGGTGAGAGAGGTGCTAGAAGAGGTAAGGCAGCTTCCCCTTTTCCCCCATCTCCCTTCAGGTCCTTTTGCATAGGTCTGCTCCTGTGTCCCTTTCTTCCCCTCAGAGAGCCTTTTACAGCTCCCCTACTTGATACTAGGTAGAAACCTGTTTGCATTCCCCCCTCCCTGTAAAAACCCCCCTTCCTCCCCAGCCATGGGTTTTCCGTTCATGTGTCATTAGTCAAAATTGTGATTTTATTTCTCTCCTGCCCCCGCCCCCCACATGCACACTTTGATTGCAGGCTTCCTACATTTCTTTGTCCCCTGGGTGGGAACTGGTTGCATGAATAATTAGGTGCCAGGGAAAGCAGCTGCTGCTGAGGCCTGGGATACATTAGGAAGTGCTGTGATCAGGGGAGTTGTTTGGTCCAGATCCTCAGTGAGCTTATTGTTAACTCTGATATTTATTTTTCAGTGTGTTCTGCTCAGCAGCAATTCTGTAATGGTGAGGGGCAGGGTTGTTAAACTTCTGGAGTTCTGCAGAGCATTTCAGGAGAACCTGTCTTATTGAGGCAGGACAGTTCTCAATGCACTGTAGTTTCCCACCCCTTCTTTCTTCCAAGAGTGGCGTACGCTTTGATTATGAGATGTTGCTTTAATTTTTTCAGTCTTGGTAGTGAAATTATTGTATATGTTCCCCTATAAATACCTTGGATCTAACAGAGTAAAAAACATATTTAGCTGAGAAGTTGTGTGGAATCTGCAAAGCGCTGCTAAAACAGTCTGAGGGGAATGGAGAAAAGGCACATGTGAAATTGCATATCTCTGTATACAAGCCTGGCTGGTCAGATCTCTTTGATGCAGGAATCCTATTTTTGTTTTGTGTTTGTACAGCGCCTAGCACAATGGGGGTTCTGATTCATAACTGAGATGTCTAGGCTCTACTGAAATACGAATAGTAATTCATGGACCATAGGCCAAATTCATATATTGTAGGAAACAACAGGATTGCGCCTCAAGGTATATATGGAATAATAGATTTAGAGGGATGTACACAATTATTGGGCCATATGCCCCCTGGTGTAAGTCTATTACCTTTGATCCCTGATAATTTATCATTAGTGTACAAGTGCCTCTGTAAAGCATGCAAGCAAACAGGGCCCCTTCCTCCAAACACCTGCTAGTGTAAAGGTCTGACCTGGTGAGTGCTGATCTCAAGTCTCTCCCACAAAGCTGATTGGTTTTATTTTCAGTGTCACAGTCATGCTTCCCTGAGATATTTCAGTTGCTCTTGATAGAAAATCAGAGGAAGTATTATTGTACATACCTCTGCTTCTCAATCTTTTTTTTTTTCTTGAAATAGTCAGTGGATCCCGGAGACTTTTGTTAATAATAATAAAAATACCCTCTCCTGGAGTGCTCTTAATTCTACCTGCCCTGAGCCCCCTGCACTCCTCCTGCACCCCACACACCAACTCTCTGCCGCATCCTGCACCCCTCCTGCACCTCAACTCCCTGCCCCGAGCCCCTGCCACACCCTGCACCCCCTGGTGGCAGGGAGGAGACAGTGTTGGGGTGGGAACTTCTGGGAAGAGGTTAGAAAGGGGCAGTGAAGGGGTGGGGCCTCATGGTAGGGGTGGAGTGTGGGCGGGGGCAGCGAGGGGGTGCGTCAGTGATGCAGCCCTTGGGCCAATGCACTAGCCCTCATGTGGCACTCATGATCATTTTGAGTTTGGGACCCCTGTGCTAAACCAACTTTTGACAGCACTCCTGCAGGTGCAAAGACATTATTTTCTTCATTTCAGTTTGTTCAGCTAGTTCAATTCAGTGACTAGCTCATTCACAGTCAAGAAAAAGCAATTGTGAGTTGAAAAAGCAGGAGCGCTTGTTTTTCCTCTTTCAATACACGAATAAAAGCTTCATGTGATTGGATGAGATCTCATCTAAAATCTTCAAGGATGTACATAGTGACCAGAAAGAATCAGTTCACTAACTACAATAATATTTTGTTTAATAAATTGCGTAGTTTTAAATGCAGAACATATTTTGATAGTGTGTTAAATGTATGCAGCACACTTAAGGTGCTTTATTTACTTTAAAAAAGCTGGTTTGTGCATTTATAATTGAACCATCCAAATAGTTTGACACATCACAAGTAAAAAATTAATCTCAGTAAATAAGAAATGCATCATTCACCATTTTCTAACAATACAAAACGTAAAAAATAAGAATCTGCATAGATGTAAGTTAAGCTATATAAATGTGCATAGATGTAGTGTATTCTGGTTATTAAAAAGAAGCATCGCATTTAGTGTAAATGCTATATTTAGTTGCAAATCAATATGTTTTAATGATCAACCAAGGAGAATCAGCCTTTATTTAGGAAAATAACTAAAGTACAAAACATGATGAAAATCAGTGGTTTAAATCAAGGTTTCCTGCTTGCTTATTTAAGTCATGATTAAAATTGATCTGAATTGCTTTGATGTAAATAAAAGCACCCTGGTTTAATGGGACAGTTACAGTGCCTGGCCCTTTGCCCAGAGCGGAAAAACTGAGCCTAAAAGCCCAGCATTCTGACTTTGTTTATGTCTATATAGCTAGCAGAAGCGAGCTTCCCAGCCTGGGTCAACAGACTGGCTCTAAAGCCTGGGTGTGTGGTGGACTTCAGAGCCCAAGCTCCAGCCCCAGCTGCAACTTCAAAGTGATGTCTCCACAGCTAATTTTAAAGCACTAACTAGCATGAGCCCTGCTAGCTCAAGTGTGCCATCTCAGGCTGGGAGACTCACTTCTGTGTACCCTGTGTAGACATACCCTTGAGGCAGCCTTGGGAGTTCCTAGAAAAATGAACAATTCTCCAGCCAAAACACACCACCTGTTCTTGTTGTGATTTAGGGTTTAGGTATTTTTATAGATAACCTATAAAGCTTTTGTCTGCAAAGTGGAGGCCCTAGGAAGGGAGGAAAACCAAACTATTTTTAATGTCACAAATATGGCTTGCCATGTTTATTTTTGCCTCTGGAGTCGCTCAGGCCAATGAGGTTTTTATATTCTCCTACTGTTACAACAATATGCTAAATATATATATGATAAAAACACTGGGAAGCAGAAGAAAATCTTTGCCACTCATGGAAGCTGAGGTACTGTGTCCAGTTGTAGCGAAGACCTTCTGGAAGGAGACTGCAGGAGGGGTCAGTTTTTAAATAAGACTTTTGCGTTCTTCTGTGTTTGTGTGTAGGCACTCTCATGTGCCTGGCTCATTAAGGAATCCTCTGCCAGGCAGCTGGCCTTAATGTCAGTTATGCTCTGTATATGTGCATTTCCATGGTGCACTCCTTGCAGAGAAGGGACTGCAGTGATAGACACTGCAGTAGGACTTAAAAATCCATTTGTTAATGACATGTATGTACTCTTTCCCTAGTGCATAGAAAAAGGAGGTTGGCTATCACTTCTGCAGAATTTAAACGTTCACTTTTAAAGTTCCTAGTTCTGATTGCAAAGAAAAATGTCCAAATGTTATCTGACATAGTGCTGCCTCCCTGACTCTCCACACATTTCAGTGTCTCTGCTGCAGCTCAGAGCTCTGCCAGACAGCAGGAGAGTTAATCCATTTAACTGCTACTATTGAGAACCCTGTAGGCAGTGTGAAACTGACCATCAGGTTGGTTTTACCCTGCTGCTTGGCTAAGTTTGGAGGATTCAAAAACAGATCTCTTGGGTATTGCCTTTGGACGTCACTGGTTGAGGATTTTCCTTCATGTGTGTTGGCCTGGCAAGAGGTATCTTGTAAATTTAAGGCTTACACTGCCTCTCTCAAATGCTCTCCACGTTTCCTTTTAACGCTTTGATCCTAGCAACTACAGGTCTGCTGTTAGTATTGCAGTAATGCCAAGGGATCCATAAGATCAGGACTTTGCTGTGCTAGGCACTCTACAGAGATAGAACAGAGATGGTCCCTGCCCCATGGAGCTTACAATCTAAATTGCATTGTTGCAAGATGAACCATCAACCCCAGTAATATTAGGTCCATGCAAAGTTCTTCATGGAAGAAATGAGATGTGAGCAGACTGAGGATATGTTTACACTACAGCCTATGTTTGCAAACCTTAAGGGGTATGAATGAGTAAGTCTCCTGCTGATTTAGCTTCTGCCCCTTGTGGAGGTGGATTTTTTATGATTGGAGAACTGTAATAATGCTGAAGTGACAGAGTCCTGTGCACCTTAAAGACTAACTAAAGTATTAGAGCATAAGCTTTCGTGGGCTAGTACCCACTTCGTTGGATGCATGCAGTGAAAGTATCCAGGGGCAGGGATAAAAAAACAAACAAACAAAAACCCTTTTTTATCCCTGCCCCTGGATACTTCCACTGCATGCATCCGACGAAGTGGGTACTAGCCTACGAAAGCTTATGCTCTAATACTTTAGTTAGTCTTTAAGGTGCCACAGGACTCTTTGTCACTTCTGCAATTCCAGACCAACACGGCTACCCCTCTGATTTGTAATAATGCTGCTGTTGGTGGGACACAACAGAGTATCAGTTCAGGACAAAATGCTTAGACCTGGGCAGTCACAGCCTAAGGCTGGGTGTCCATTATTATTAAGGCACACCAAACCAGCCAAGCAGAAAAGGACTTTGGGTTTACCCCACTGGCTAGCCATAAGTCACACAAGCAATTCCCTTAGTTTCCCAGTATCACCACCAGTGCCACTTGTTATGGGGATGACTGGTTATGAAAACCAATATCCCAGTAAAAGAAAAAAAGAGTTCTCCTGATCCCAAAGGACCAAGCCCCAGACCCAGGTCAAATAACTTCTTTGATCTTAAACTAAAATTTATTTAAAAAGGAGAGAGTTGGTTGAAAGATCAATATACATAGAGATTTGAGTTCAGTTTCTTAAGGTCCAGTTACGTAGCAGAGATGGTGAGTTTGTAGTTGCCAAAAGTTTTTAGAAATAGTCCATAGGTTATAGTCCAATGTCCATATTCAGGGTGACTCCAGTCAGTGTTTGGGGATTTCAATTCTTATGGCTTAGGGTTTCCCCTTCTTGAAACCCAAAGCAGATCTGAGATAAAGAAGGATCATGTACCAGGGTTTTTATACATTTCCAGCAGCTTCTTGGCCTGAAAAAACAATAGGCTTAACTTTCCATCTCCCAAACATCATGGCAATTAGCATAGGGTAATTTATCCATTAAACAGTTCAGATACACTACATGTTACCACAACCTTGAAAGAGACATATAGAGAATAATACTGTTTTCACTCAAGTGTCTTCCTAAATGTTAATACTCCTTTTTAGATCTTTGAATCAAAGTCATAGTAATAGACAAGACTTGTTTGCTTATGTCACAAGACCTGAGCCAACAGCTATCCTTCTATCTCTAACAACGCAGGCTTACATTTCAAAGCTCTATTCATTCGCATATCTTCCTAACAAGTCTTTGAAGTTCGGCCCTGGGTCATGTCAGACTGTGAGTTAATTAACTTTCTGGCTCTGTCACCTTTCAATGAGATAATATAAAAAATTTGTTAAAGTTAATATTTAAAGTCATAGTATACACAAGAAAGAAGGTACTGTACATCTGGGGTTGGGCTTGAGTTATGAGGGATTGCAAGTATCAATTACAAGGTTAACAGGGTACCTACATATCACATAACCAGCATAGCTCCAGATCGGGGTGTGGGAATTTTTAAAAGCGTCAGTGGATAAATGGGCTCAGGTACGCCACTATTACACTCATAAATTCACAGGAGAGCTCTCACCTATCAGCATAGAGCATCTTCCCCAGATGTGCTCCAGCAGCACTGCTGTGTTGGTACAGTTGCAGTGCTGCAGCCATGTATGTATAGACATAGCCTGATGTGTGCACCTAGATTTTTATTCTTATGCCTTTAATGCTAGCCTAGAAGAGCTAGCTTGAAGAGCAGAGACTTTGTGGTGACCATTGCTGGACAGGAAGTCTTTCAGCTTGGTTAATCAGTGTGCAGTTGACTCAGAAGTCTGGGCTTCAGAAATGGGTAAGGCTACCAGGCTCCAAGTGTTTGTTCCATTAACAAATTAGATAAAAATTTGTGGTTCGCTCCAAATAAATCTGCTGTGTGTTTTGGATTAAGGAGGTCTGGATTTCATTGTAAATATTACTAATGTAGTGTGAAGTGTCTGTAGGAACCCACATTCCTAAGGTTAAGCTGCATTCAGCTGTATCTCTATTTTGCAATAACATAGCGTGCATATAGTGAAGAGCATAACTTGTTCGAGCACTGAATTCCCAATGTGATGGGATAGATAGCCAGCTGGAGAAATTGACCACCGGTTTAGATACATTGTCTGCTCACGAGTTTAGCTGTTCTCTTAACATTGCATTGCACTGAGCATTTAAGTCTGTCCATTGCTTTCAGGGATTCTTTGAAGCCTGTCCTTATTCAGCCCACTAGGCACAAAGTATTTCTTGGGGGCAGGTGAGAGTTGTCATGGAGCAGTGGAAGTTGGGTGTCAGCATGAATTGAACAGAGCTGGATTAAGATGATCTGCGATGCTAGACATGCTCCCATGTAGTAGTGCTGTAGCCTAGACCCCTGCCACAGCCTCTCTTTAGGTCACCAGCACCAACTTCTGTTGGGGAAGCAAGCAAGCCAAAGGCTCCCTCTTCCTCCTCCTCCCCCCCCCCCCCCACCGCCATAGCTCCCTGAATTCAGGCAGATGGGAGTTCAGGCCAGGATTTGGGAAGCTTAACTTTTCCCCACACACATCCCAGCAGACAACCTTTACTGCCCCAAATAGAGGGAGTGCTCTCTGCTCAGGTGGATGGTTGTTAGCCATTCACAGCTGCAACAGTGGTGAGTTGGGAACAGGGCAAACTGTGGCGTGACTGAAGACAAACTGAGGCTTCACATTTTAATCCATGGTGCGCCCACATCTTGAATACTGTGTACAAATGTGGTCTCCTCATCTCAAAAAGGATATACTGGCATTAGAAAAGGTTCAGAGAAGGGCAACTAAAACGATTAGGGGATTGGAACGGGTCCCATATGAGGAGAGATTAAAGAGGCTAAGACTTTTTTAGCTTGGAAAAGAGGAGACTAAGGGGGGATATGACAGAGGTATATAAAATTATGAGTGGCATGGAGAAAGTGAATAAGGAAAAGTTATTTACTTGTTCCCATAATAGCAGAACTAGGGGCCACCCGTTGAAATTAGTGGGCAGCAGGTTTAAAACAAAAGGAAGTTCTTCTTCACACAGCGCACAGTCAACCTGTGGAAGTCCTTGCCTGAGGAGGCTGTGAAGGCTAGGACTATAACAGGGTTTAAAAGAGAACTGGATAAATTCATGGAGGCTAAGTCCATTAATGGCTATTAGCCAGGCTGGGTAAGAAATGGTGTTCCTAGCCTCTGTTTGTCAGAGGGGAGTGATGGATGGCAGGAGAGAGATCACTTGCTTTACCTGTTAGGTTCATTCACTCCGGGTCGCCTGGCATTGGCCACTGTTGGTAGACAGGATACTGGGCTAGATGGACCTTTGGTCTGACTCAGTACGGCCCTTCTTATGTTCTTATGTCCACGCAAAGAGCTGCAGCAGGGCAACACCCTCTCCAGTTCAGTACTTAATTGCAGATGTGGAGTGGCAGATCTCCAGGAGGTAGGAGCAAGATGTCCTGCTGCCTGGCTCTAGAGCAGACTAATGCATCTCCCTATGGGCTCCAGGCTGTATGTGATGTAAGGCACTTGCTTTACCCCACCAGCGTCAGGTGCAGCTGCTACCCTTGGTTGCCCTCTGCTATAGAGCTATGTAAGCCTCTGTCCAAAGTCCTCCCTTTCTGGGTAAAACCAGTTTCAAAAGCAAACTGCTCCAGTAAAACAGTCCTTCCCCCAGCTCCTTACCCCCTGGGCCGTAGCCTTCAGGAGTTCCTTACACCACAAGAGGTGGTAAGCACAGTTCCTGTGGGAGAGCCCATGCCCTTCCTCTACCACAGTCTCCAGCCTGAAGACCGGAACAGGAAAGTGGGCAGCCACTTTAGCCTGATGTTTGCTTTTCCTTCAGAGCTGCTTCCTGTGCTTGCTTCTTGGGCAGAGGAGCTAAAGTCCCAGTGGCTAAAGCCCAGATCTTCCCAGGTTCCTTCCCTGGCCCTCTTTCATCTGGGAGCCCCATTGGCTTCTTCCAGTCCCTGAAAATTATGGCCAGCAGGCTGCTGCTCCCTCCTGGTGTCTCATCCTGCACAGCAAAAGGAAGCACTGCTTACTTTCCCACCAAGCATTGTTTGCAGCCCTCGGCTCACATCCCCTGCATAACAGCAGTCCCCCAAATGCCTGTCCTGAAAGAGCTAAGGCCTTGATTACACTGGCACTTTATAGCACTATAACTCACTATCCGTCCAGACTGGCGAGGCACGTAGAGCGCTATAAGTCTGTGGTTATACCGGTCCTGATAATCCTCCTTGCCAGAGGATTAACAGCTATAGCATATTGGGTGCTACGCTTTAGCTCCAGTGTAAACGGTTAGTAAAATTACAGCGCTTTGAGTGATCTCTGGAAATGCTCCTAAGCAATTTAAGCCAATTAACCTCTCTTCCCTTTGTTTTGAACTCAGTTTGAGGAATGCAGAAGTACATTTTCAGAGCTTATATGTAAATGGACAAATCAACAATGCAAATGTTTACCTTGTGAGCGAGTGAGTAGCAGAAGGTTAGTAGGCTTTGCATTTCAAAGACAGTTTACTGACACACTCTCAACATGCCAAAAATCCATCCACTCTCTCCCTCCACATACACACAACACGCTCCCCCTCACCCTACTTGTTTGAAAAGCATGTTGCACCCAGCTCAATGCTGGGATAGCTGCCCATAATGCACCACTCCCGTGCCATTGCAAGTGCTGCAAATGTGGCCACGCCAGTGCGGTTGTGGCTGTGAGTGTAGACACGCTGGAGCGCCATCCCTGGAGCTGTATCTGAAGGCAGGTATAACCAAAACCGC
This sequence comes from Dermatemys mawii, assembly GCA_007922305.1. Taxonomy (NCBI): domain Eukaryota; kingdom Metazoa; phylum Chordata; order Testudines; family Dermatemydidae; genus Dermatemys; species Dermatemys mawii. The sequence goes on along the minus strand of ML677335.1, from coordinate 50,963,099 downwards.
TATAAAGCTGTAAGCGTAACCTAGCCCTAAGATGCAGTAACACAAGGGGTGGGCGTGGGTCTGCCCTTAGAGACAACATGTCCTGGTGTAGGGACTCCAGAACCTGGGGCAGAAACTGAGTTTATGGTGGTCTGGAAGCATCTGGAATTGATGCCTGTGCAGCCATGGCAAAATAAACAGGCTTCCAGGGGGCTTCAGCGAGTAGATCTGTGGCTCTCCTGAAGTCACTGGATGCTGTGCTGTGCGGGTAGTGACTTTAGACATTTGGATTATATTGAGGTTATTGAGGGGAAAAGGTCAACTAGCTTGCTGTGGACTGAGAATAACTTGGGTTGCTTGGAGCGACTGGCAGCACTAGCCTGTGACTCGGGAAATATTTGATCCTAAAGGGATTAGGAATTCTACCTTTCCTTTCAGCAGCATAGTTCCCTAAAATCAAGTGCTGAGAGCTCTTGAGGCAGTTCCTAACCCCATGATCCTGGAACACAAGGAGACCTTTCCTGACCTTCCAGAGCACTGAGATGACACTCGTTTTATGCATAGCTAATTTATAGAAAATTCCTGATTAAATTTCCTCCAGTAGCCACAAAACCACAGTCTCACATCAACCAGCTAATCAAATTCTCCTAACTGACTGAGTTCCCGCCCCCGCCCGGTAACATCATCTCCCTAATGAACATATTGATTATGCAAGAGAAGTGTAGTTGAGGGCTGACTGGGAAAGCTGTCCTGTGAACAAGTTGTATATCTAGTGTTGAGACTAATATCTGATTCTAGGGTTTTGTTAAGCCTGCTGCTGTGATTGGACTGCTTCTTCCAGACTCAAAAATGAGTCCAAGGGTGGGAATTAGATGGGCTATGCACCCTTTGTGCCTGACTTCTGCAGCTTGTATAACTGCTGCTTGTCAATCTCCCTGGCTCAGTGTTCAACATTGCACATAGACCTGTTCACTGACATCATCTTCCTCTGGGATCTTCTGCTTGCTCATCTTCCAGGTCGGGAGAAATGTGCATTTGCATGGCTGACAGCTAACCCACTTCAAGGTAATGCCTTTGTTAGGCCACATCTACACTGCTGCGATTGGTGCAGCCAGGGTTGACCACAGAGCACTCTCTGGTTAACTCCAGTACTCCACCAGAATGAGAGGAGTAAGGCAAGTCAATGGCAGAACGTCCTCTATTCCAGCTACATTATTCAGTGTAGCTGGAGTAGTATAACTTAGGTCAACTTACCCTGGTAGTATTAACAAGGCCTTAATGTCACCTTACAGAAAAGCAATTATCAAAAGTATCTGAGTCTAAGGGAGCAATTGTCTTTAAAGTGCACCAACTTGAAATCTAATTAATCTTTTTTTAACAGTCAAAAATAGTTAAATGTTCTCCCTGTGTCCCAGACCACTTTGAGGTTTTCCTTGCCCTGGCTGCTATGTGAAAGACCCTCACAAAGGGGAAAAGACTGCAGACTATCTCCAGAGTTCACAAACTGAAAAAAGAGAGCTGTTTCTCTGCTCTTTCAGTCGCAGGAATCTTGGGTGCTATTTGTCAAAATGTGTTAGGCAGGAGTGTGCTGTTTAAGGTCTCCAACCTTCAGAGCTGGATGGAGAACAACAAAGCAGATGTAAATGTTGAGATGCTGTGACTTTTCTGACTTCTCTTGTCAAGAATCCAAACTACAGCTCTAAGCAGAGTCCAAAGCTACTACAGACTGAGGGCTGGTCTACACTACGACTTTAGGTCAACTGTAGCAGCGATAAGTCGAAATAACCCTGTATCCGTCCTCACCTGGACGCTTTTTCCGTCGACTTAAAGGGCCCTCAAAATCAATTTCTGTACTCCTCCCTGACAAGGGGAGTAGCGCTGAAATCGATGTCTCCGGGTCAACTGTGGGTTAGTGAGGACGCATGTTGATGCTATTGGCCTCCGAGAGCTGTCCCACAATGCTCCATTGTGACCACTCTGGACAGCACTCTCAACTCACATGAACTGACCAGGTAGACAGGAAAAGCCCCAGGAACTTTTGAATTTCATTTCCTGTTTGGCCAGCGTGGCGAGCTCACCTGCACAGGTCACTCATTATGCAGAGCTCATCAGCACAGGAGACCATGCAGTCCAACCACTGCAAAAGAGCTCCAGCATGGTTCACACAGGAGGTGTTGGATCTGATTGCTATCCGGGGAGAGAATCCATAATGGCAGAACTCAGTTCCAACAAACGGAATGCCAACACATTTTGGTGAGTTTCCAAGGCCATGCTGGATAGGGGCCACAACAGGTATGGACAACAGTGCCGCGTGGAAATTATGGAGCTGAGGCAAGCTTTCCAGAAAACCAAAGAGGCAAATGGACGCTCCAGGGCACCACCGTGGACATGCTGATTCTACAATGAACTGAATCAAATACTGGGGGCAGGGGGCCCTCCCACCACCCCACCGTTGTCCGTGGACTCCTCCGATGAGGTAGTCATGAGCAGGCATGAGGATTCGGATGACGACGAAGCTGATGAGGAAGATGACACCACGCAGCAGCAGGCAAGCGGACAGACCCTGTTCCCTGGACAGATCCTGTTCCCTGTTTATCACCCTGAAGTCAATTCCCTCCCAAGGCGGTACCTCAGAAGGAGAAGTCGGTGAAGGCACCTTCGGTGAGTGTCCCTTGAGGGATAAGGTAAGGCATGATTTAAAAGGAAGCGTTTATTAATGATTAGCTTGCCCTGAGGACTTGGAATGCATTCATGGCTAGTACAGCTACTGGAATAGTCTGTTAACATTTTGGGGGATGGAGCGCAAATCCTCCAGGGTCATTTCCATGAAGCTCTCCTGCAGATACTGTAGAAGCCTTTGCAGGAGGTTTCTGGGGAGAGCAGCCTTATTTTGTTTTCCATGGTAGGACACTTTCCCACGCCAGGCTAGTAGCAAGGAGTCTGGTATCATAGCATGACAAAGCATGGCAGCATATGGTCCTGGGGTTTGCTGGCATTCCAGCAACATCCATTCTTTATCTCTCTGTGTAATCCTCAACAGAATGATATCATTCATGCTAGCCTTTGTGAAATATGGGACTGTAAGTAAGGGGACAGTCATTTACGGATGTTCCCACTGGGCTGCTCATATATGTGGCGGTAAAGAAATCCTCCCCACATTATCCCAGGCAACGTGTGTATATTTGTGTGTGGGGGGGGGGAGAAATCACGCTGGGTGGCTCCTGGTTAGCTAGCAGAGATCCTCCATGATAGCAGCCACGTGGTAGGGGAATGGGGGGAGCCACGCGGTGGGGGTGGGGATTGCTTAGTATGGGAAAGGAGAGCGCTGCTTTAAAGAGTGTGGATTAGATCGAAAGAATGTGGCTTACTATGGCTGCCTGCAAGGTGATTTCTGTTGCCTGGCCCTGCGAGTTCAATGTCTCCTGACACAAAAGCCACAGGCACTCAATTTAACGTGCAAAATGCGACCTTGTATAGAAAGCATATGTGCTATGTGAATACTTTGTTTGACCGTGAAAGACTATATCCATTGTTTTGTAAAATGTTTCTTTCTTATAACCTTGTCTCCTTTTTTTGCCTCCCGCAGCTGCTGCAAATATCTTGGTCCTCCCAGTCCTCCCCCTTTCATGCCTGTCGTAGAGGCTAGCACAGATAAGAAAGAGAAAAACGCACATGCGATGAAATGTTCTCTGAACTTATGAATTCCTCCCGCACTGAAGCAACTCGGCAGAGTGCATGGAGAGAAACATTTAGAGTCCCAGAATGCATGGAAGCAAACCCTTTTAGAGTCCAGGACAGCAGTAGCAGAACAGGAGGAGAGATGGCAGGAGCGTGATGAAAGGAGAAAGGATGCAATGCTGTGGATAATGGAGGATCAAAGTGACATGCTCTGGTGTCTGGTGGAGCTTCATTGGGACCAAAGATTGCCGCTGCAGCCCCTGTGTAACCACGCGCCGGCCCCCACCTTCCCCCCCCCCCCCCCCGCGTACCCCCCCCCCCCCCCCCCCCCCCAAGCTCCATAGCTTTCTCATCCAGACTCCCAAGAATGCGGGCAGGGGAGGCTCTGGGGACCGAACCACTCCACCCCACCCCACAGGACAGCACAAGCAGCAAAAGGCTGACTTCATTAAAAAAAGTTTTAAAATGTGTTGTGTCCTTGTCCCCCCCCTCCCCTCATCCATCACCCCAAACTGGTGGTTTCCCTCCTCACCCACCCCTTCCGGGCTACCATGCTAGTCATCCCCTGTGATTGTGACGAATTAATAAAGAATGTATGATTTTTTAAAAACTGAATTTATTTCCTCTTCAAGCGTTGGGGGGAGGGGAGGGTGGGAGGCTGGCAGGCTTAACGCTGAGCAGAGCAAGGGAGCGGGTTTTCAACGGCACTTTGGGCAGTCACAAAACTGGTTCTCAAGCCTTTGCTGAGGCGCAGCACCTCCTGCTGCAATCTTCTACTTGCCCTGGTGTTTGTCTGCTAATTAGGAGCAGCCAGGCGATTTGCCTCTGCCTCCCATCCCCCATAAATGTCTCCCTCTTGCTCTCACAGTGATTGTGGAGTACACAGTAAGCAGCAAGAACAATGGGCATATGTCTTTCGCTGAGGTCTGAGCAAGTCAGTAAAGTGCGCCAGCGAGCCTTTAAACAGCCAAATGCGAACTCTACCACCGTTCTGCACTTTCTGAGCCTATAGTTGAACTGCTCCTGACTCCTGTCCAAGGTGCCTGTGTATGGCTTCATAAGCCAGGGCATTAAGGGGTAGGCTGGGTCCCCAAGGATAACGATCGGCATTTCAACACCCCCCCCCCCCCCCAGTAATTCTCTGGTCTGGGAAGAAAGTCCCTTGCTCCAGCTGTCTAGTAATTCTAGAGTTCTTGAATACACGAGCGTCATGAACCCTTCCCAGTCATCCCACATAGATGTCGGTGAAATGTCCCCTGTGGTCAACCAGTGCTTGCATGACCATTGAAAAGTACCACTTGCAGTTTATGTACTGTCCGCCTTCGTTGTCTGGTGCCAAGATAGAGAGATGAGTCCCATCTATAGCCCCATCACAGTTAGGGAATCTCATCGCGGCAAAGCCATCTACTGTAGCCTGCACGTTTCCCAGGGACACAACCCTGGATAGAGGAGATCAGTGGTTGCCATGGATACTTGCATCACAACAGCCCCCACTGTGGATTTATCCACTCCAAATTGGTTCCCAGCTGACGAGTAGGTGTCTGGCATTGCAGGCTTCCAGAAGGCTATTGCCACTCACTTCTGAATTGTGAGGGCTGCTCTCATTTTGGTATTTTTGTGTTGGAGGGTAGGGGAAAGCAAGTCACAAAGTTCCGTGAATGTGCCCTTACACATGCGAAAGTTTCTGAGCCGCTGCGAGTCATCCCAGACCCACAGCACTATGAAATCCCACCAGTCAGTGCTTGTTTCCCGGGTCCAGAATCAGCATTCCATAGCATGAGCCTACCCTATTGCCACCAAAATGTCCAAATTGTCAGACCCCCGTACTTTCAAAAAAGTCAGTGTCCATGTCCTCATCACTGTCCTCATAGCGCAGTCGTCTCCTGATCGCCTTCTTGTGCGTATGATGCAGCATAAACTCCACAAAAATGCGCGAGGTGTTCACAACGGTCATTACTGCAGCGGTGACCTGAGCAGGCTCCATGTTTGCACTGCTATGGCATCAGCGTTGTTGCAAAAACTGCTTATTTCCTTTGGAGTTCAGTCCAATACACC
>ML677335.1:50845946-50957377 GCA_007922305.1 Dermatemys mawii | reverse complement strand
TGCTGTGTTGATAAGGGAGGGGGACTTTCAATCCACTTACACAGGTGGGAACACTTAATGGCTATTACATCCATTGTTGGTCTTAATCTATTTCATTTACATGTCTAGTAAACAGGAGGTTCAAAACACTTAAGGGTACTCAGACACTATGACGCCTGCACATCTGTGACAGGGTGAATGCAAGTTTAAAATGCATGTTAAACTAGGGGTCAATAGTACATATACAGGGAGTGAGATTATAAGTCTAAGGTTATTTTATACTACAACATTCTAAGTTACATTTTCCTAACAATCATTTTCTTAACAGCATGGAAAAAGAGCGCGAAATAATTGTCTGCAGTTGCTTTCACGGTGGACGGGCACCGCGGGGGTGTGTGGGAACTATGAGATAGCTACTCATAGTGCACCACTAGAAATGGCTTCAGGCGGGGACTTCGGGAACTGTGGGATAGCTACCCACATTGTACCACTCGGTATGTCAACGCTTGGCACGGTAGTGTGGACAAATGCTGCCGACTTGCTGTGTTTTGTGGGCACGCACAAAATCGACTTTATACAATCTGCTTCCAAAAATCGACTGCAAGGTAATTGACCTAATTTCGTACCGAAGACACATTATCATTCATCTAGCTGCTAGTGTATCTCTGGAAGCAGGGATGGGGAGAGAACTTGCCTGTTGGAGTGGGCTGCTCTGCAGCTTCCCCTCCCCACACCCCGCTCTCCCAGTTGTTGGGAAAATTGACCCCCTTCATGCTGAGATGCCTTCACACCCTTCTTGGGAGGGGAGTGATTTTTCACGCTTATCTCTTTTTGTTCAAGGGTGTAGTTGAATAGTGCAGAAATTGACTTCAGATTAGCAGCTGGAGAGTGGAGAGACTGTCTGCAGGGATTTTTAAACAGGTATGCAGGGAAAAAAATGATTAAAGCAGGGGCGGGGTGGGGAATGACATTTAAGCTTGCATTGTAACTTCTTGGCAAGGACATGGGAGCCAAAGGAAAGGCAGCTGTTCAAGAGCCTACCAGGCCCCCTGGAATAAATCCGCTTCAGCAGCTTTTCCAGCCTGATGGAAAGGAAGTTTGTTTGGCACACTTGTGACCTGGAATTACTTAATTTTTTGTAAACTGGGCCTGTTTCTTCCCCTTAAATCTCTTCTGCAGCAGTTGATAAGCAGTTTGTCTCTTCTCTGTCAGGGAAAATGTTGCAGAAAGAAATGCCAGGAATGCAGACAGCAGGTGGGGACTGACAGATGTGCTTATCAATCACGACAGACTTGGTTACAGAGTGGTTTATTTAAACAGCTACTGTTTGCTTCTGTCACAGTTTATACAGGGCCTCTCAATCCTTTTTTACCATATATTCGAGGTGGGAGGGGGTGGGGTGGGGTTCAAGAATGAAAGGCTCTGTATTGCTGTGCCTTCCATCTGAGGGTGAGCTTCCAGTCTTCAGCTACTAAAGGAGACTAGGTGAAAGGGAGGATTTGGTGAGTGTACTTCTGCCTTGGCTCAGTCTGCATCCAGCAGACCTCTAACACCACATCTGGCTCGTCTTAATATGTTTGCCTAAAAGCAAATTACGTGGTAGATGTTGGAAGCAGGTTATGGGAAAGACTTGCCTTCCAGAGCAGCAGTATAGGAGGAAAGAAATTCTGCTGTGAAGCAAATTACAGTGCAGAGAACTAAGCTCACTGGAATATCTTTGTCTGTTAAAACAGTTTCACAGTGGTTAGCAATCCCAAGTAAATTTTTCCTACAAGGTGCCCTGTTTATCAGTGATAAGCTACCTTGTTGAAAGAGATCTTGCATTAACGAGAGCATCTTAACTGGCAAAGCAACGCTGTTGAAAGATAGATATCTGCAGTACAACTTATTGGCTAATTCATGCTGTTGGTGCTGCCACTCCTGATTTCTAAGCACCTTGAGCTTGGCACTGAATGATGGGAATGATTTAAATGAAATACAAATAACACTGGTTGAATGAGGAAAAGTGAGTGTTTACTGATCTGTGAGCTGCTTTCTTGTGTGTGTTAGCAGTGTACATTGTGCTTATCGCACGGAAGGCGGCATACACATGTGGTATGGGTTTTAACCAACTTTATTAGTTAAATCATATCCAAGGTTCCCATAGGGGGTTGGGGGCGCTGCCCAGCACAGTCACTTGCAACAAAGTGATTGTCAATTCTTGGGGCTTCCGCCACAGAGGGAGTCAATCATTACATTAGGAGGGTCTCTGGGTGATTCCACTTGCCTGCTAGCATCCCTCCCCCTTTTGGGGGAGGAGGAGGTGAGAGGGGGATCGCCCCCTCCCTCCCCCCACAGCACTGTCTTGTAAGGAGATGCCTGCTATGCTACCTTTTAGGATCTGGAGCCTAAATCAGCAAGTTCCAGCAAGTTGGGCATGCCAAAGGTGCAGCAACTAAACAACTCAGATCCAAACTGTGATTTCTGGGAGGGGGAGAATTCCAGCTATCCAGTTGCCCAATCCCTAGGTTTCACTGGGAGGAAGGCAAAAAAACCCCAACCAGTTGTAGCCAGTCTGATGGTATGAGGAAAAATTCTTACCCGCCTCAACGCAGTGATTAGCATAGCCCGCAACAACTTAGATTAGGGAGGGAGGAAAGATGAGTTTATTGCTGGAAACCAGCAAACAGGAAGTGACCCTGAGCAGATGGCTCAATATCTTGTGCCAAATCTCTGGGGACTTCAGCCTATTTCAGAAGTCCTGTGGGGGCTAGAAACTTTGTGGGACCAGCCTGTCTTGTCCTTTTTGCTTTCTCCCATTGTGAAAACCACCAAAACACACCTTTTGCTAGGTTTGAAGGCCCTTTTACAATTGGAACAAGGTTAAAGGACAAGTAACTCTGGAAACTTTGTTCCAGCCCCCTCAACTTCTGCTTTGACTGACTTGTCAAATACAGCATATAAGCACAAGGATAAAAGATAGCAAGTGTAACTTACAACAGCAGCAGATCAAAAGCATTTTCAGGCCTCTGATTTGTTTGAGATGATGACCCTGCAAACTTGCATTTGAAAAAGTTTCTAGCCCTTAAGGTTGCCAAGAGCTTTTCAAAAGTGCCCTTATGCAGCATTACCCTTGAGTCTGCAGGCAGGCTGCTCTAGGGTCCGTGTTCAGACCTGCTGCCCAGTGTCTTATGGAGCACAGTTGGGCAGCAATTTAAAAAGTAAGGATAGTCATACTGCTGTTTGCCCTGGTACCCACCTTATCCATTCTATTCCATGCCCTGCTTAGAGTTGTTAATCATCAGCAGAAGGAAATTAACAAAACTGCTCAGATTCACAACTGCTGTGGTCAGTAGTGACACTGCAGAATCATTAGTTTTGCTGTACTGCTGCTAGGGAAAGCGCTGAAGATGAGCAGAGATGCCCACACAGAGCTATCTTCAAGACAAGAGCCATCAAATGGAAGCTGGGAAGTGGAGTAGCGGTTGCTGTTCCAGCAGCCAGAAAGGGCCACCTGTTCAGAGGTTTAGCTATAGCTGACAGGCAGGGCCAGAGATTATTCTCAGCACCAGCTTGGAGTATAGGCCTCTCACCAGGGTGTTGATTGCTCCCTAGAGCACACTAGTGGGAGCTGATCTATTGGCATCTGACTAGTAAGTCATTATCATAGAGTATAAGACTGGAAGGGACCACCAGATCATCTAGTCGAACCTCCTGTATATGAGACCACCAACACTGCATCAGCCCTCACATGCTACATCCAGTAACTGAAACGAGACCGCCTTATAACAGACCACAGGAGATTATGCCTGAGGCAAGGAATAGGAAGAACTGAGGTACACCAGTGTCAAAGGCTCCTGCAATGGCAGGGAAATATTGATATCTGGTAAACTTTTCAATCCTTTTCTTAAACTACTTTGCAAAGGATCAGTGTTAGAGCTTATCATGGACTGTGGGGGAAACAGTGCCCTGCACTCTCCAATTCCTATAATTCACCGTGACTCTCAGCTGGCCAGTAAAACAGGTTTATTAGACAGGAGCAAAGTCTAAAACAGAGCTTGAGTACAGAAAACAGGACCACTCAATCAGGTCCCTCTTGTGGAGTGGAGAGCCTAGACTCCCATCTCCCCAGCTCCAAACTGAAACCTCTTTCTACTCCCTCAGCCAGCCACACTCCTGGCCCCCCCTCCAGCCTTTGTCCAGTTTTGGGGGCAGAAGGTGTCACCTGTCCCCAAACCTCTCCTGAGCTTAGGTTATGAAGAGCCATTGTTTACATACTGGCAGTCAAGTATCATCCCTCAGTGAAGTCGCACCCTTCTTTCCCATCGTCATCTAGTATTGGTGTAGTACCCCAGGGAAACAGGCGTGCCCCATGTTAGCAGAAGACTGTAAACTAGTAAAACTCCCATGCAACATTACCAGGGTAATACTTCCTACTCTGTCACATCTCTGCTCCCTTCGAGACTGAACTGAGTGGGGTCCCTTTTAGCCAGTGACCCCGGGGAAGTTCAGTCCCCCTCTGAGACAACGCATCAGCTATCATGTTGGCACTCCCCTTCACATGAACCACCTCCATATCATGGAGCAGGCTCCACCTCAGGAGCTTCTTTCATCTGGTATAGCCAGGTCAGGGGTGCGTGGTCAGTGTAGACACTGAAGTGTCATCTTAAATAGATATGACTGTTGTTTCTTAAGGGCCCATACCATAGCCAGGCATTCCCTCTTTATGGCCGCATAGTTTTGCTCCCTAGGTAACAACTTCTTGCTCAAGTGCACAGTGCGATGTGTTTCTCCCGTTTCATCAACCTACATTAACACCGCACCCAGCCTTGTGTCTGAGGTTTTGGTGAGCACTCTAAAGGGCTTGTCAAAGTCTGGGTTTACCACACCGGTTCTCGAACTTTGTGGAACTGCAACCCTTTTGTTGTTACCTGCCTGGTGGTGCAACCCTTATATGTCTGTTGAAATGCCACCGAATTGATTCCTTCCACGTTTGGTGGCTTTTTGGTGGACATGCTGTGCGCTTTACTGGGTTGGCCGAAACTGGAAGAAACCACTTTGGTGGCTTTTTGGTGTACACTGTGAAGCGCGCAGCATATCTGCCAAAAAGCCACTGAATGCGGGAGGAGTCAATTCGGTGGCATGTCAGCAGCACCGGGAGCTTGCGACTCCCCTGGAAGTGGCCAGCTACCCCCAGGAGGGTTGCGACCCCCAGTTTGAGAACCAGTGGTTTGCCAGAACTGGGTCACTAACCAGAGCCTCCTTCAGCACACAGAGAGCCCTCTAGCACTGCTCGCTCCAAACCACCTTGTCTGGCTTTCCCCTCTTGCATAGCTCAGTGATGGGGGCTATGATCTGGAGCTAAAATGTGGCACAAATGTTCGATAATACCCCATCATCCCAATAAAGGCCTGGACCTGCTTTTTGGTTTGGGGAAATGGGCCAGTCTCTGATTGTCTCCACCTTGGCTGGTTCTGTCTTTAGGCAGCTGCTCCCCACCCGATGGCCCAGGTAAGATACTTTGGCCATTCCCATTATGCACTTCTCAGCTTTCATGGTCAGCCCAGCCTCCTGGAGTCGGTCTAGCACTTTTTTAACCTGGGACACGTGGTCCTCCCATGTCTGACTAAAGACACAGGTGTCATCAATGTACACTGTGGCAAAACTCTTCATCCCCCTCAGTAGCTGATCCACCAGGTGCTGAAAGGTAACAGGTGCCCCTTTGAGGCCCAGAGGCAAGGCTAGGAACTTGGAGTCCCAGGGGGGTGATAAAAGCAGATTTCAGCCTGGTGCCTGCATCCAGTGGCATTTGCCAGTAGCCCTTCGTAAGATCCATAGTGGTAAGGTAGTGAGCTCCTCCCAGCTTGTGTAGGAGCTCGCTGAGCTTGGGGGAGGCATCAGACACAGTGATGACATTAAGCTTCTGATAGTCCACACAGAATTGGATGAACCCATCCTTTTTGAGGACCAATGCTACAGGAGACGCCCACGGACTGGAAGGGGGCTGGATCACCCCCAAAGCCAGCATGTCACTGACCTCTCTCTTTCCAGCTCCTGAGCAGTTTTCCATGTGACTTGAAAAGGAGGAGCATCTTATAGGAGGATGTGATCCTGTCTCCACCTGATGGACAGTCAGTGAGTCCAGGCTGGTTGAAAAACAACTGTCAGTACAAATACAGAACCCCTCTCACCTCATCTTGTTGGGTAGGGGTTAGCTGATCAGAGAGGGGAATTGTTTTCAGGGAGGAGCCAGCTTCTGTCTCAGGGAATAGATCTACTAAAGGATCATCTCTCTGCTCTTCCCAATATCTACACATGGCCAACACCACATTCTCCCTTTCATAATAAGGCTTCATCATATTAACCGGTGTGCCCGGTTAGACAGTTCCACCACATAGTTTACCTCATTTAATTGCTTGACAACCCTGAAAGTGCTTCCCAGGCATCTTGAACTTGCATAACAGGGCCTTTTTAAACAGTTCATAGTCCCCTGTCTTCACCCCTGCTGTTTGATTGTACATCCCTGTGGCTTTGGGGTCCAGTAAGGCAGTAAGAAACTGAATCCTATCTGCAGGGTCAACTCTGTGCAGCCCGCAGGCCTTCTCAAAGGCCATCAGGAATTAATCTATGTCCTCCCCTTCCTTAAACTGGAACAGGATGTGCTTATCAAAGTTCCATGTCGTCCTCGGTCCCCCATCACTCACCGCAGCAGGGGGGCTCTTTGCTTCTCAACTTTGCCAGCTCTGGTTCATGCTGCCACTGTTTCTCCTGATCCTCTGGCTCTTTCAGTTTTATCTCCCTCTCCTGTTCCAGCCACCTCAGCTCCAGTGACAGGGAGCTTGGCCATGAGGATCCCCTGCTGGTCATGAGGGTCATGGTGTCCTTGGGGGTTCACCTGGCTGCTTCTTGCCCCTCCCCTAGCCATAGGTAGAAGGGGCCTCGGAGTGCCCTTGACGGCAGTCTGACCACTCCTAGCCGGGACAGATGCTGGTGTCAGAGCTGCATCTGCTGGACTGCTTCCCTCCTCCTCCAGATGGACAATCAGCTGTGCTTATGTCTATGAGTATAGATATGTCTTCCTACTGTGTGTTCCATTCTATGCATCCGATGAAGTGGGCTGTAGCCTATGGAAGCTTATTCGTAAATAAAATTTTTAGTCTCTAAGGTGCCACAAGTACTCCTGTTCTTTTTTCAGCTGTGCTTTGGTGGCCTTCCCTCTGTGAAGCCCACTCTTCTTGCACAGCTGTACAAGGCTCCTCTTAAGGAGATGGTTATACATCCTCCCCACTGTTCCCAAGGTGTTTTGGAGTCTCAGGCCTGTGTGGTCTCAGCTCCCCATGGTTTCCGGGAAGAACCCCTACTGTGCCAGCTCTTTTCCAGGTTGCCATCCCTCTCCCAGGGTCAAGCCGCAGACTCCTCCAACTCTGGAACAACTCACTGCAGTCTTCTTCATTTTACTGCTCCCCAGTCACTACCGCCAGATGTGTCAGAGTGTGGGGAAGTCAAGGCCCTGCACCTCCCTCTTCATGCAATTCATTGTGACTGAGTCAACCAGTGAAACAGAAGGTTTATTAGACGATAGGAACACAGTCTAAAACAGAACTTGTGGGTACAGAAAACAGGACCCCTCAGTAAGGTCCCTTTTGGGGGCTGGGGAGGCCAGGTCCAGATTCTGGGCCTCCCTCTGTCTCCCTAACCAGCTCCAAACTGAAACCCCTTCCTGCAGCTTCACCCAGCCACACCACCAGCCCTTCCTCCAGCCTTTGTCCAGTTTTGGGGGCAGAAGGTGTCATCTGTCCCCAACCCCCTCCTGGGCTCAGGTTACAAAGGGCAACCGCCGTCATTTACATGCTGGCCGTCAAGTATCATCCCTCAGTGAAGTCACACCCTTATTTCCCTTCATCTAGTATTGGTGCAATGTCCTAGAGAAATGGAGCACGCCCCATGTTAGCAGAAGACCATAAACTAGTAAAACTCCTATGCAACATTACCAGGTTAATACTCCCTACTCTGTCACAGAGCTCCCTCGAAGGCCCCCTGTATATAGTGCTGAGGTCAGGGGGTCTAGTTTAGTTAATGTAGACAGAACCTAACCATGTTGCTCTAATGCAACGGTGTCCAATAGAAATTTGATGCTAGCTACGCTTGTGGTTTTGAATTTTTATTTGCCACATTATAAAAAGGATTAAAAACATACTACAAACATTTCAAATTTTTATTAATATAAAAAATAAGTACATTTTATAAACAAAATTAATACCTACTACTAACACAAAATTACTTCAGTGTGATACATTTCATCCATAATACTTGATTTGTACTTGGATTTAATAAAATAAAATGGGTTTAACCCATTAATGCGTTGCAGTGCGTTAATGGGTTAAACCCTGAACACTCCAAAGTCGGACTGTGGCTGCACTACAGTATCTATTGATGGGTGTCCTGGCTCAGTTATTGAAACAGACACAAGTTTTATCTTCTGATTGCAATTTGTATTAGAGGGGAAGCTGGTGGCACCACTTGTAGTTAAGCTTATCCAAAACTTCTAATTTAAAACCCTGCTTTCTGTTGTTTCTAACTTTGCAAACTGTAACTGTTAGGGCTGACATTTCTGTCTGCCTCTGGCTCAGTTTGTTTAAGCAAATACTGTTCAACCATTTCCAAGAATTAGGGAAAAATACATTATTTTGCCCACGCTTAAAAAAAGTCTGACGTCAGTTTTGTGCAGAAGCTGTAGCACCGCCATGCTTGTAATTTGGCAGTTGGATTGCCCTGGTGTCAAGGATGTGCCTTTTGCCAGCCCCACCCAAATTTGGCCAAGTTATAAGCATTTGAAAAATTTGAGTTTGCAGATGCTCATCATAGACTTGTTAGTAAGGCAGCTAAATTCTCCAGTAATTCCATCTGCACTGGATGTTCTCCAGTCTGGGGTGCAGAGGCTGAGCAGGACTTTCCCTACACCATGCACTGAACTGAGAGGAGGGAGCTGCTCAGTGTTTCTAGAGCTGGTGCCTAGGTAGTATGGAGGTAGAAATAACCTGATTTTAATGTAGAGAGGGTAGCAGCAAGACTGACAGCAATGAAGGGAGTGAATTGTGACAAAGTGGTGCAGGTTGTTGAAAGCAGGCAGCAGATTGCATGGGCAACCTTAATTCTGGCATTTCTGAACTTTTGAGTGCTTGACTTTGCAATCTTAAGGTCTGCTTTCAACAGTTGTATTAGATCTCTGAGTATGTCCTCTTGAGAATGCTTTAGAACAGGGGTGGGCCACATTGGGGTTCTGAAGTTGTATGGAGGGCCAGGTAGGGAGGGCCATACCTCCTCAAACAGCCTGGCCCCTGCCCTCTATCTGCCTCCCCTCCCACTTCCCACCCCAGACTGCCCCACTCAGAACCTCTGACCCATCTAACTCCCGCTGCTCCCAGTCTCCTGACTTCCCTGACCCCTATCCATACCCCTGCCCCTGAAAGGCCTTCCAGGTCTCCCACAGCTATCCAACCGCCCCCTGCTCCTTGTCTGCCCCCCGCCAGATCCCTGCCCCTTATCCAACCCCCCACTTCCTGCCTCCTTGTCATGGCAGCCTGGCAGCCATGCAGCCTGTTTGGAGCCAGCCCCGCCACTGTGCTACCCGGCAGGAACTTGCAGCCCTGCCACTCAGCACTGATGGCACGGTGAGCTGAGGCTGCGGGGGAGAAGGTACAGCAGGGGAAGGGCCGGGGGCTAGCCTGCCTGGCCGGGAGCTCAAGAGCCAGGCAGGACAGTCTGGCGGGCTGTATGTGGCCCACAGGCCGTAGTTTGCCCACCTCTGATTTAGAGGCTCGTGTGGGGTGAGGGGGAAGGAGGAATTTGATGTTTGAGACCTTCAATAAAGGCTCTGAGGAAATGAGCTCCATTCCCTCATCTCTGGGCGCTCTTGCTGGGAGAAGCGCTGCTGTTGCCTTTTGATGCGTTTTCTGCCCTCTGTTTAGGGAAGGTCCATGGATATGTCCTGGCTGCAGTTGCTGTAGACTTGACTCTGCTACTCATTTTCTGTTCCTTTGGGGACCAGGCTTCTCTCTAACCTGTGATCAGATCTGAGAAGTCCCAATAGTGCAACATCCTCTGCCTTTATTTGCTTCTTTCTCCTTATGCTCGGTATTGCTGTTGTAGCCATTTTTACTTTATTGCTTATTGCAGTGCCATAGTTAGGCCAGGCACTTTCCAGACATCAGAGACAGGACCTTATCTGAGGAGTTCACAGTCCAAGTCCGACATGACATAAAGGGGGAAAGGCAAGGATGAGGCTTGCACTGTGACTCTGGTTAGACTAGGGAGAAGTGAATTTTTAAACAGGTTGCCAAACACAACTAAGTGCTGTTCGAAATATTACCATCTTGTGTAGGAGCCTATTAAAAATGTTAGCTGCATGTGGTCAATAATGTGCAGCAAGTAGCAAAGGTGAAGCACTAGCTTCAATGGTGAGCCAACCCAGGAATATTAACCACCTTTTTCTGATTAGCAATGGGGCAGGTATTGAATGTTCAGCGAGTCTCAGCAGCCTGTAAAGCTGAAAATATTTTTGGAGTAATCTGTCATGTTAGGGGATTTGGAGGGAGGGGGATATCCTGATTATGCACAACTCCGACTCTTCCTTTATGGAACCAGTTGTTAGACCAAAACTAGAAATGGCTAAAGCAGCATCTTAGAGTTTTGATGGAAAATAGGTTCTTAGGTGAGACCCAGTTTTGTAGTCTGCTGAACTAGTTGTACTGCATAGTTCTCCATCATGCAACTCTGTGTTTTTGGCTGGATCTACACACTCAGGGGTGGAGAAGTCAACCCTGCCCTGCATAGGTTTATCAGACAGCAAGTGTGAAAAATCAGGACAGGGGGTAGGGAGTAATGGGAGCATATATATATATTATATATATAATATTTAATAAAAAGCCCCAACTATTGGGACTGCCCCCTATAAAATCAGGACATCTGATCACCTTAGCCCTGCAGGACAGGAATGATCTAGCTCGGGTTGGCAACCGTTCAGAAGTGGTGTGTCGAGTTTTCATTTATTCACTCTAATTTAAGGTTTCGCATGCCGTAATTCATTTTAACGTTTTTAGACGGTCTCTTTCTATAAGCCTATAATATAGAACTAAACTATTGTTGTATGTAAAGTAAGGTTTTTAAAATGTTTAAGAATCTTAATTTAAAATTAAAATGCAGGGCCTCCCAGACAGGTGACAAGGACCCGTGCAGTGTGAGTGCCACTGAAAATCAGCTTGCATGCCATAGGTTGCCTACCCCTGATCTAGCAGGAAATACTGTAGCTCTTGCCTGTACCTCCAAATCTTGTAATGCCAGCAAGCTGGGGAAACATTGCACAACCATAGGGGGAAAGAAGGGTAACCTGTGAATCTCAGTGCACTTAATGAGTACCTAATTCCTGCTGCTCCCCCCAACTGAATCCCACTCTAACACTGCAAAACCAGAATGGGCTAGAGGGTAGTGTGCAGGTCCCTTTGGTTTGAAGCATAGCGGAAGGGAGTTGTAAAAAGAAAGCAAGCTAAATAGGCCTTCAGTGGTTGTTTTCTTCTCTGATGCTTGTCCTTCTCCATTTGTAGCTGTATTCTTCCTGTGAGGTTTCCTGAGCACCTGGAGGGTCACTGCCTGTGTAGCCAGGTCTGCATACTCTTTGAGTGTCTAGTTTGCTTTTACCACCATATTGCTGAAAATAACATTAGCCAGAAGTGCTTCAGACTCATTCAAATTGACTTAGCTCTGGGCACTGCCACATGGGCCAAATACTGGTGGTAGGAATATAAACATAGGGCAAAGAGCAGTGGGGAGGGTGCTGGTAAAATAAGTTTCCTCTAACTTAATGGTTGGGGAGAGGGAGAGAAGCAACACCATAGATGTGTAATGTTGCGACCAACAAGGACAGAACACAATGCCAGGGAGTTTAGAAATACAGATAGGAAGCAAAGTTAGGTTAATTTGGAATGGTGGGTGTGGGATCAACTAGCAAATCTTTGAGGGCCATAAACAGTGAGTAAAAGGAAGACACCTGGAGGGCAGCAGTGCTGAGAGAAACCTGTACTGAAGGGGTGGGCAACCTTTCAGAAGTGGTGTGCCGAGTTTTCATTTATTCACTCTAATGTAAGGTTTTGCATGCCAGTAATACATTTCAACATTTTTAGAAGGTCTCTTTCTATAAGTCTATA
Source organism: Dermatemys mawii (assembly GCA_007922305.1). Classification (NCBI taxonomy): domain Eukaryota; kingdom Metazoa; phylum Chordata; order Testudines; family Dermatemydidae; genus Dermatemys; species Dermatemys mawii. Next base: position 50,945,219 of record ML677335.1, on the reverse strand, counting down.
ATATATAAACAAACTGTTGTATGTAAAGTAAATAAGGTTTTTAAAATGTTTAAGAAGCTTCATTTAAAATTAAATTAAAATGCAGAGCCCCCTGGACCGGTGGCCAGAACCCGGGCAGTATGAGAGCCACTGAAAATCAGCTCACGTGCTGCTTTCAGCACCCGTGCCATAGGTTGCCTATCCCTGCTGTAGTGCTTGTGGACACAGCTCTGCATTGTGTTTGGAGTATATTCACCCAAGGATAATAATTAGGATTGCTATGTTTTGTTCTGGCTGCCTCAGTACCAGAAAGATGGCAGCTAAATGAAAAGAATTTAAAGAAGAGCAACAGCAGTAAGGAGTCTATGGTGGGAGAGGGTAACTTATGAGGAGAGATTTAAAGGCCTAAATATGTAGAACTTCCCTAAGACACTGGGTGGGGGAGGGGTATGGATGGCCACAAGACCTGTAAGTATTTGAAGTATATAAACAGTGAGCTTGGAAAGGGCTAGGGAATGGTCTTCTTTACAATATAGCTCGGAAATTGTGCCCTCCACCTTGATGTTGGATAGTGGTGAGCTGTCTTGTGACTTCTCTTACAGTCCTCACAAAGGCACATCAGTTTAATTAGACACAAGGAGAGTTATCAAAAGCTTTCATTCTGTCTCAGCATTGGGGAAGTTAGCATGTACACTCAATGCATCCGTCACCTCTCTGCCCATTAGCCTCCTTCCCACCCTTAAAAGAAGTCTGTGCTTTAATTAGGGAGAGCCAGCATGAGTTGGAGCAGCACTCTGATCAGGGAGAAGACGCAGCTGCAGAAGATCTGAGTCCTGTTTTCTGCCTGCTGTCTTGTCACAGCTTTCTGCTTTGGGACCAACATAGAGGAGAAGCTAACAGGATAGTAGTTCATATTTGGATGGAGGGGAGTAAATTATCTAACTTTTCCCCCCACGACCCCTTTCCGCGGAGGGAAAAGTCTGGCGGCCCCTGAGGGGTATGTCTGCCAAAATGCCGCCACAGAAAGCGGAAGCTTCCGCTTTCCGCGGCGGCATTTCAACGGGACGAAAATAGCCTGCCTGGGAGTTCGGCGGTCTCCCGGTCGGGCTCGGCAGTGATGCTGAGGTCTCACGCACTCCCCGGGGGTGGGCTCATGCACCCCACTTTGAAGACCACTGCTCTAGGAAGATGACAGTTTGATATTAAGGTGCAGAGGCACCGTGTTGTGCCCTTAGCATAGATTAAAACCTCCAGTACCAGTCTTTACTGGCTTGCAATAGAACTGTTGGAACACTTGGTCTTCTGACTTGTCAGTCTCATTGTCTGCTGCTGGAAATCTTTCTGGCCAGAACTCCTCTCCGTGGAGATGCTACTAACCTCTTTTTGTTCCTCCAGCAGAGATTGGATGAGACTGGGAGCTAATGTCCTGAAGGAGTGTAACAATGGTCTCTTGCTCTGCAGGTGAACCTCACCTTCCGCTTTCATAGCCTCTTAGGCATTGTACTGCTGTGCTTAGTCTAGGATTCTATGTCTATGACTCCAGTATCTGTCAGGGTTGGAAGGGACCTCCAACCCCCTACTCAAAGCAGGACCAGTCCCCAACTAAATCATTCAACAGATTTTTACCCCAGATCCCTAAATGGCCCCCTCAAGGATTAAACTCTCAACCCTGGGTTTAGCAGGCGATGTTCAAACCACTGAACTATCCCAACCCCAGCAGAGTAACAAACAGACCTAGATTCAGGGCTTGGCTACACTTACATTTTATAACATTCTAACTTGCTGGCCCGGCAAGTCTAAGTGCTTTAAAGTGCTAACTGGGCTCCCAGTACTCAGAGCTAATCCCCTTGTGGAGGTGGATTACCAGGAGGGTTGGGAGAGCTCTCTCCTAGCACTTGCTCGCGACAACACTCGCAATTCAAAGTGCTGCCGCAGGAGCATTCCAATGTAGCCATGCCCTAAGTAAGGGGTCGGCAACCTTTCAGAGCTGGTGTGTCGCGTCTTTGTTTTTTCAGTTAAATGTAAGGCTTCATTTAAGAAGGGGAGGGGCTGAGGGGGTCAGCCATCCCACCCACTCCCAGGTTTCCCCTGCAGGCTCCTGCCAGGCGGCGTCTCAGCCCACTGCAAGCCTGCGTGAAGGAGCTGAGTGGGGCAGGTGAGGACCCCAGCTGGCAAGGGGCCAGCAGGGGGAACCTCAGAGCCAGGGCAGGCTGAGCGGTTCAGCCCGCCACCTCTTTGGGATTTCCCACATGGGCTCTTGCCATTTGGGGTCCTGCTGCTTGCCCCATTCAGCTCCCGCTTTCAGCCTGGGTATAGGGAACCCAGTCTGGCAGCAGGCGGCAGGAGCCTGCAGGGGAACCCGCAAAGTGTCGGTGGGCTGAGCACTTAGCCTGCTGCTGCTCTGGCCTTTCTCCCCTGGCCCCTTGGGAGCCAGGGTCTCAGCCCGCTGCCAACCTGGGTTCCCTACACCCAGGCTAGCAGCAGGAGCTGAGTGGGGTAGGCAGAGGGACCCCGGCTGGCAAGGAGCAAACAGGAGGAACCCCAGAGCAGGAGCGGGCTAAGTGTCCAGCCCCCCTGGGCCCTTGGGCCAAAAAGTTTGCTGATCTCTGATCTAGGAGCATGTTACAGCATAATGTGGCCCCTCTTAGGAAAGTAATTCAGCAACTGCTGAAGATTTCAGCCGGTTTTCGAGTCACTTCAGGCAAAGCATATTGCAGCAACTCAAACATGAGAATGCACTCATGGCACTGCTGCTACCTGGACATCAACAAGCAGGAAAAGCAAATCAGCGAGGCTTGACAAATTTTGAGTATGGGCCTAAACCATCAATTCCTGCAAAATTTAAGCTTCCATTTAAATATAAGTTAAGTTCCAGCCCTTCCATATGGTTGCAAACAGTCTACCAAACAGGAACAGACAGCTCAGTTTCCACCTACTATTTACAGCCCTGTGGGCAGCAGGAAATTGACATGAATAAGGTCAGTTTCAAATCCAGCAGCCTGCTAAAGTCCTGAAAAGGAGAGATACTGGATGATTCACAGGGAGGACCCAGAAATGGACCCTCGATGAAGGGTGTGGGGTCCTCTCAAACATCTAAGGAATCTCTGGGATGGGGAAGGAAAAGAGCAAGCTTTCCCTTAGCAGCAGCCAGAGAGCTTAGTCGATTTCTCAACTCTTGGACAGCTTCTAACTAGAGTCCAACACAAAACATGAAGCCTGAAGCCAACTCAGAATCTTAAAATATCAGGGTTGGAAGGGACCTCAGGAGGTCTAGTCCAACCCCCTGCTCAAAGGAGGACCAATCCCCAACTAAATCATCCCAGACAGGGCTTGGTCAAGCCTGACCTTAAAAACCTCTAAGGAAGGAGATTCTACCACCTCCCTAGGTAACCCATTCCAGTGCTTCATCACCCTCCTAGTGAAAAAGTTTTTCCTAATATCCAGCCTAAACTTTCCCCACTGCAACTTGACAGAACAAGGAGTAATGATCTCAACTGGTACCACTGAGAACAGTCTAGTCTTTGGAACCCCCTTTCAAGTAGTTGAAAGCAGCTATCAAATCTCCCCTCAGTCTTCTCTTCTGCAGACTAAACAATCCCGGTTCTCTCATCCGCTCCTCGTAAGTCGTGCTCCAGGCCCCTAATCATTTTCGTTGTCCTCCTCTGGACTCTTTCTAGTTTTTCCACATCCTTCTTGTAGTGTGGGCCCCAAAACAGGACACTGTACTCCAGCTTGAGGCCTCACCAGTGTCAAATAGAGGGGAACGATCACATCCCTCGATCTGCTGGCAATGCCTCTACTTATACAGCCCAAAATGCTGTTAGCCTTCTTGTCAACAGGGCACACTGTTGACTCATATCCAGCTTCTCATCCACTATAACCCCTAGTTCATTTTCTGTAGAACTGCTGCCTAGCCATTCAGTCCCTAGTCTGTAGCAGTGCATGGGATTCTTCCGTCCTAAGTGCAGGACTCATCCTTGTTGAACCTCATCAAATTTCTTTTGGCCCAATCCTCTAATTTGTCTAGGTCCCTTTGTATACTATCCCTACTCTACAGCGTATCTACCGCTCTCCCACAGTTTAGTGTCATCTGCAAACTTGCTGAGAGTGCACTCCACACCATTCTCCAGATCATTGATAAAGATATTGAATAAAACCAGCCCCAGAACCGACCCTTAGGGTACTCCCCTTGATACCGGCTGCCAACTAGACATAGGAGCCATTGATCACTACTTGTTGAGCCCGATGATGCAGCCAGCTTTCTATCCATCTTATGGTCCATTCATCCAGCCCATACTTCTTTATCTTGCTGGCAAGAATACTGTGGGAGACTGTATCAAAAGCTTTGCTAAAGTAAAGGAATAGTACATCCACTGCTTTTCCCTCTTCCACAGAGCCTGTTATCTCACCATAGAAGGCAATTAGGTTAGTCAGGCATCATCTGCCCTGGGTGAATCCATGCTGACTGTTCCTGATCACTGTCTTGTCCTGCAAGTGCTTCATAATTGATTCCTTGAAGACCTGCTCCATGATTTTTCTAGGAACTGAGGTGAGGCTGACTCGCCTGTAGTTCCCTGGATCCTCCTTTTTTAAAGATGGACACTACATTAGCCTTTTTTCAGTCATCCGGGACCTCCCCTGATAGTTTTCAGAGATAATGGCCAATGGCTCTGCAATCACATCCGCCAACTCCTTTAGCATCCTTGGATAGAGTGCATCTGGCCCCATGGACTTGTGCTTGTCCAGCTTTTCTAAATAATCCTGAACCACTTCTTTCTCCACAGAGGGCTGGTCACTTCCTCCCCATGCTGTGCTGCCCAGTGCAGTAGTCTGGGAGCTGACCTTGTTCGTGAAGACAGAGGCAAAAAAGGCATTGTCTACATTTTGCTCTTTCCACATCCTCTGTCACTAGATTGCCTCCCTCATTCAGTAAGGGGCCCACGCTTTCCTTGACTTCCTTTTTGTTGCTAACATACTTGAAGAATCCCTTCTTGTTACACTTAACATCCCTTGCTAGCTGCAACTCCAAGTGTGATTTAGCCTTCCTGATTTCACTCCTGCATGCCTGAGCAATATTTTTATATTCCTCCCTAGTCATTTGCCCAGTCTTCCACTTCTTGTAAGCTGCTTTTCTGCATTTAAGATCATCAAGGATTTCACTGTTTAAGCCAAGCTGGTCGCCTGCCATATTTACTACACATCCAGATGCCATGTACTTTATACACATCGGGATGGTTTGTTCCTGCAACCTCAATAAGGATTCTTTAAAATACAGCCAGCTCCCCTGGACTCCTTTCCCCTTCATGTTATTCTCCCAGGGAATCCTGCCCATCAGTTCCCTGAGGGAGTCAAAGTCTGGTTTTCTGAAGTCCAAGGTCCGTATTCTGCTGCTCTCCTTTCTTCCCTCTGTCAGGATCCTGAACTCGACCATCTCATGGTCACTGCCTCCCAGGTTCCCATCCACTTTTGCTTCCCTTACTAATTCTTCATGATTTGTGAGCAGCAGGTCAAGAATAGCTCTGCCCCTAGTTTGTTCCACTTGCACTAAGAAATTGTCTCCTACACTTTTTCCAAAAACTTCCTGGATTGTCTGTGCGCCTCTGTGTTGCTCTCCCAGCAGATATCAGGGTGATTGAAGTCTCCCATAAGCAGCACAGCTTGTGATCTAGTAACTTCTCTTAGTTGCTGGAAGAAAGCCTCATCAATCTCATTCCCTGGTCTGGTGTTCTGTAGCAGACTCCCACCACGACATCAGCCTTGTTGCTCATACTTCTGAACTTAATCCAGAGACTCTCGGGTTTTTCTGCAGTTTCATACCGGAGCTCTGAGCAGTCATACTGTTTTGTTACATACAATGCAACTCCCCCCACCCTTTCTGCCTTGCCTGTCCTTCCTAAACAGTTTATATCCGTCCATGACAGTACTCTAGTCATGAGAGTTATCCCACCAAGTCTCTGGTATTCTAATCACATCATAGTTCCTTGACTGTGCCAGGACTTCCAGTTCTACCTGTTTCCCAGCCTTCTTGCATTTGTGTATAGTCACTTAAGATAACTTGCTGATTGTCCCACTTGCTCAGTATGAGACAGGAGTCCTCCCCTCTTGTGCTCACCTGGTTGTGCTATGTCCCAGTATCCCATTTCTCCACTTACCTCAGGGCTTTGGTCTCCTTCCCCTGGTGTACCTATTTTAAAGCCCTCCTCACTAAGTTAGCCATCCTGCTTGACAAGATGCTCCTCCCTCTCTACCTAGTACCCCTCCTTCTTGGAATACCATCCCATGGTCAAAGAATCCAAAGCCTTCTCTCCGACACCACCTGTGTAGCCATTTGTTTATTTCTAGGATACAACGGTCCCTACCTGGGCCTTTTCCTTCCACAAGAAGGATGGACGAGAACACCGCTTGTGCGTCAGACTCCTTTGTCCTTCATCCTAGAACCACATAGTCTGCAGTGATCCGCTTAAGGTCATTCTTGGCAGAATCATTGGTGCCCACGTGGAGAAGCAGGAAGACGTAGTGATTCGAGGGCTTGATGAGTCTTGGCAGTCTCTCAGTCACATCGTGAACCCTAGCTCCTAGCAAGCAGCAGACCTCTCGATTTTCCTGGCCGGGGCGGCAGATGACTCAGTCCCCCTGAGGAGGGAGTCTCCGACCGCCACCACCTGTCTCCTTCTCTTGGGAGTGGTGGTCATGGAATCCACATCCCTAGGACTGTGCATCTCATGCCTTCCAATTGGTGGAGTCTCCTTGTGCTCCCTTCCCTCAGATACATCATCTAGTCCACTCTCCACTTTGGTACCTGTGGAGAGAACAGAAAAATGGTTGCTCATTTGTACCTGCATTGCTGGAACATGGACGCTCCTCTTTAGTCTTCTGGGGGTCACATGTTGCCAGCTTTCTTCACTGGCCTTCTGTCACCGCTGTGCACCCTGCTCTGATTCTTCAGAATGTTGTGCCCATAGAAGCATATCCTGATGTCTGTGCAGGAAATCTTCATTTTCTCTTATGCAATGCAGGGTTGGTACCTGTTCCTCCAGACCTCAAACCTTCACTTCCAATATGGAGACCAGCTTGCACTTTGTACAAAGTCACTTCTGTCCTGTGGAAGAAAGACACACATGGCACAGCCTGTGCAGGTGACAGCTGAACACTCACCATCCATATTACCTTCCTTCTAAGAACATCCTCAGCTGCTGCAGGAGCTACTCAGTAGCCTGCAAGATGAAAGTAATTATACCTCAGGTCCTATTAGTCCCCTGGGGCCAGTCAATCAGCTCAGGTATTGGCTGTGCCTCTTGGGAGGGATTTATCAGAGTCTCCCTTCTGGGAAGCCCCTGGGTGACTCCCCTTCTGCACTGATGTGAGCCTGTCCCCTGGGGTTCCATTCCATATCCTGACTTGCTGTGTCTACAAACTCGTCAGCCAGCAGCCCTGCATGGTGGAAGTCCTTCAGCCTCTTGTCCACCAACCACATCCTCAGGTCAGTTCAATCACGTCCTCCTTGGTCTGGGCCCTGGCCCCATTCACCCATTTCCAGGTGTATTCCCCCACCAGGGTGACCAGTTCCAGATAGGTCATCCCCTGGGTCTTCTGTATGCTCTGGAACCTTTTCCTGTACACCTTGGGGGTCAGTTCAAACTTGCATATCAGGGCTTGTGTGAAAATTTCATAGTCCCTTTCAGGGTTCCTTCCCCACTCTGAACTCTGGGGTACAGATGTGAGGACCTGCATGAAAGACTCCCAAGCTTATTTCTACCAGCTTAGGTTAAAAACTTCCCCAAGATACAAATCCTTCCTTGCCTTTGGTATCGCTGCCACCACAAGTGATTTAGACAAAGAATCAGGGAGAGGACCACTTGGAGTTCCTATTTCCCCCCAAAATATCCCCCCAAGCCTTACACCCCTTTTCCTGGGAAGGCTTGAGAATAATATCCTCACCAGTTGGTTCAGGTGAGCACAGATCCAAACCCCTGGATCTTTAGAACAATGAACAGTCAATCAGGTTCTTAAAAGAGGAATTTTATTTAAAGGTAAAAGAATCACCTCTAGATCAGGATGGAAGATAACTTTACAGGGTACAAAAGATGCAAAAAACACAGAGGAACCCCCTCTAGCCTTAGTTTCAATGTTACAAAAAACAGGAATAAACCTCTCTCTAGCAAAGGGAAAATTCACAAGCTAAAACAATAGATAATCTAACACGCCTTGCCTGGTTTCTACTTAGAAGAGACTGGTTTAGGATTGTGTGGAGGAGATGGATTTTTTTTGTCTGGTCCCTCTCAGTCCCAAGAGCGAACCCCCACACAAAGAAAGAGCAGAAACAAAACCTTTCCCCCACTCTGGATTTGAAAGTATCTTCTTTCCCCATTGGTCCTTTTGGTCAGGTGCCAACCAGGTTATTTGAGCTTCTTAACCCCTTACAGGTAAGAGGAAATTCTAGACTACTCTTAGCTGTATGGTTACGACAGTCCTCTTCTTCCAGTCTGTCCATCTGGCTGAGCATCCCTATGGCCTTGGGACCCAGTTAGGGGGTAAGATGTCTAAGCCTGTTTGCAGTGCACATTGCAGGCCTTCTCAAAGGCAGTGAGGAAGGGATCTATATCATCCCCTTCCTTAAACTGAGGCAGCTCTTTTATATCGGAGTTCCCTGTGGGCTTAGTCACCCTGGGCCCATCTCCCCTCACCCCAGCAGGGGTCCCTCTGCTTCTCAGCTCCTTCGTCATCAGTTCATGTTGCCTGCCTCTCTCTCTCTCTCTCTCTCTCTCTGTCCTCCTGTTCCTTCTCACAGTCCTGTCGTTCATTTTCACGGTCCTCCAGACACTTACTGCATGATGCTCTGCCCAGGGGCACAGTTTATCCTCCTCCTGCCACCAGTTGTCAGAGTCACCAGGGCGATGCTTTGGAACTACTCCATACGAAGCTAGTCAGGAGTCTGAGGGAGCCTCCTCTCTCTGAGCATACTGTCTTCAGGGCAAGAAGATTACCCAGCTTCCACTTTCCTGGGTTTGACCTCAGAGCATTCAGCATCCCCTTCCACACCGTGCACTTCCCACAGCGAGTCTGTGCGGGCAGTGCTCCTAGGGAAGCCAGGAGGCCCGCACCTCAAATCCTGCAGTCAGCAGTGACTGTCAGCCAGCATGTAGAACAGAAGGCTTTAGTTGACAGGAACAGAGCATAGAACAGAGCTTGCTAGCACAGAAATCAGTGACTTTCAGCCAAGTCCATCTTAGGGAGTCCTGAGCCAGATGGTCTGGACTCCCCCTCTTCCAGTCCCCCAAGCAGACTGCCCAGCTTCCAGCAATCTGTCCCCCGATACACCTGTTGCTCTTCCTCCTCCTCCTCCTCCTCCCTTTTGTCCTGCTTCCTGGGCAAAAGTTGTCACCTGGTTGCGCACCCCTCCTGGGTCTCAGGTTATGAAGGGCACCGCTATAGCATATGTGCAGACTGCTGGGCAGCCTCATCTGCCTCGAGGCCCTCAGTAAAAATCACACACCCAAGTCCCACCACCGAAATATTGGTGCAGTACACAGGGAAATGGAGGTACACACAGTGTTAGTGTATGACAGTAAGACTCACATGCAATGTAACAAGATGAATAAAAGCCCACTTCATTGCATCATCACATAGGCACATTCTGATTACAGAAAACAGCTAACAGCTCACCTAATTATTCTGGCAAAAAGTATATAAATGATGGCACGTCTGTACTTGCCAGTTTTTGTTGTTTCATTTGATCTTCCGGCCTCAAATTGTATGAGGCTTCATGTAGTCACACGGCAATGAAATGCTCATGGGATGATGCTCAGAACTCTTCCAGGACCATCTTTAACACTTGTAGATTTGTCTTAGTAAACTTGCTGTCTTGCCTGCAAAACCTTAAACAGCATCACAGCTTCCTTTTGCTGCTCACACTGTTGCTCCTACCATAGACCTGAGGTGCCTGCCAGACCTGTATTGCATATTTCTCACCCGTAATTTGCAAGCACAAGCTTTCACCACCTCAGGTCCTTTTTGTTTCCTTTGGTGTGGTTCGTGCTTTACTTAGAACTTTGATTAGCAAGGCTTATATTTGCACAGTGACCCCAGCTCTGAAACTTCCCAGGGAAGTTTTGTATACAGTTCACAGGATGCATAACTCTGGTCTGGGAATCTTAAGTACTTTGTTCCTGGAGGGCTGGACCCAGAGGAGGAGCTAAAGTTTGTGTTGAGCCATCTCAGTTGGTTGGAGACAGCACTGGAGCTAACATCTGAAGACTTGAGTTGTTCCCTTTAGGACAAAGGTAAAAGTTTTTTTTTGAGCAGCAAGTATTCCGTTCAGGGGAAGGAGAATCCCCAACTGTTTTGGAAGGAGTGTGTTGGTTACCAGCAGTAGTGGCTTAGAGTGCTGTTCTGAGCTCTAGCTATGACAGCTCTGCAGAGTGCAGTTTCATCCTCTGGGATAAGTGTGGGACAAAACTTCTTCCCAAGCCTCCTTCCTGATCTGTTATTCCTTATAGTATCTGCATCAGGCACCTTCAGGAGACTAACTAGAGAACCTAAACCTCTTCCACTCTTGGAGGAGTGTCTTCCTTCAGCTTTGCTGAGGGCTGGAACTACTCCATTCACTAGGTGGACTGTCCAGGCTGGGGACGTAGGTGCCTCTGTGCTTCCAGATACAGTAGACTCGATTTTCCAGGATTGGGTTAACCAGAAAGTGGATTAACCAGGATGTCCAAAAAAAAATATGCGTAACTCGCAGGGTCGGCTCTGCCTTTGTTGCTGCCCCAAGCACAAAACAAAAACCCCACCAGGGCACAGGGCAGCCAGTGAACCAACACTCTCTCCCCCTGTGCAGGGTGGCTGGTGAACCAACCCCCCATCCCCATATTTCCTATGGATGGTGATTATCCAGGATTTTATTAACCAGAATTAATTTTTTCTTATCATCCTGGATAATTGAGAGTCTACTGTACTCTATCTGCTTCTGACACCTGCAAGCCCTTGCTGCCAGTGCATATAGCAGCTTCATGCTCCTAGCGATGGCTAGTCATTGCTGCTGGCAGCCTCTTCTCTGTCACTCCCTAATATTCTGGGGACACTTGGAAGAATGCTTCTTTCAGGAGCTTCTCATTGTCTCTGCTGTGGTTCTGTAATACTCCAGTAAAGGCAGCCCCTAGCTCTTCTGGCCAGGTAACCTGGCTCAGAAACCGCCTGGCTTTGACCATAGTAAAATACACAGCCTGAGCGGCATGCATGAAGCAGCATTTGACGCCCCAAACTCCTGAAGGGTAGGAATCAGGCTACAGAGTAGTGGGGAAAGGAACTGCAGGTGTAATTATTTCCATGCCTACTGATCTTGCAGTTCTGTCCTGGTGCTTTAGGAAAATACTTGCCTGGTGAGAAGCACCAGAGGACTAGAAGAGCCATGCCCTGATGTCACATAATTCCCAGTCAGTCTCCTTCAAGGATCAATCATAAGTGACTTGCTATATTGTACTTGGGTTTCTTCTCCTTCAGGTCTCTATCCCCTCTTGCCTTGCCTGGGTGCAGATCTCTTCTCTGCAGCATCCTCAAACCCTAGCTCTCCTGACTGTAATGCTTGTTAAACAGATTTGAGAAACTCAATATCTCTAACATCTGTTAGTGAGTTAGTACAATAGAAATTATTCCCTCACCCACCCTGTGTCTCTAATATCCTGGGATCAACATGGCTACACCACCACTGTGACATCTGAGGATTTCAAATCACTTAAACGTTAACCCTTGTAGCCATGCTCAGTAGGGACCTATTAATCTTTTCCCAAATGGATAAAGTGAGCGAGACCCATCACCACTGGGTTTGACTACACACAAACATGCTCTAGTTTAGTTAAACCAGTGCAAATACCTGTGTGGACATTTATACTGGTTTAGAACTAGTTTACCCCTTGTAAATTGATAAGGTCGGAAGAAATGGATACAAGTCACATTTAAATTGATTTAAGAATGTTCACACCGATTTAATATCATCAGTTTAAAATAATATCTTTAGTTAAACAGGTGCAACTGTGTGTAGACCTACCCTAAGTGACTTAGCCACTGTTGCTTATGTGGCAAGCCTATTGAGAAGTTGAGAATATAACCCACAAGTCCTGTCTCCAGTCCCTTGCACTAGATGCTAGAAATACTGCCTGTAACTCAATGTGTGCGCAGTATTCTGCATGCCTGCCTTTTCCTGGGAACTGGAAAATGAGACCATAACACTGCTGGCCTCCCCAATTACTTCATGACCCAATATGAAATCCCCCTCTTCCCCTCCCCCACCCCCCCCCCCCGTTTGTTTTTTAAGAACAGCAGACTTGCACTTGTCTACACCAGAAAGGATTTGCTGGGTTATGTATGCCTAGTGGAGATGTAGCTGATACTGGCAAAAGACTATAACTGCATCTATGCTAAGTTTTTGCCAGCAAAGCTAAAGAAATTGGGGGGGTGATTTGTTTTTTCCATACTCCTAACTGACATAGCCATGCTGATAAAACTGAAGTCTAGACCAGGCTTTCCTCTGCTCCTGGTCTCCACTCTGCCTACTCATAGTTTTACCACTGTGGGTACAAGAGCCTTCTCCTGTGTTGCACACTGCATTTAGCATAGCCTTCCCCTGTGTCTTGCTTATTGACTCTTTACCTTCTTCTAAACATCACCTGAAAACATCTTCCCTTAGAATATAGAATATCAGGCTTGAAAGGGACCTCAGGAGGTCATATAGTCCAACCCCCTGCTTAAAGCAGGACTAACCCCAACTAAATCATCCCAGCCAGGGCTTTGTCAAGCCTGACCTTAAAATCCTCTAAGGAATGAGATTCTACCACCTCCCTTCTTTGCCTTTGCCTTTTAATTTCCTTTATTGGAAGGAAAGCTCCAGTGTTTCTATTTCAAAATTAACAGGCATCCTTATAACAGAGAAACTTACTGGCCAGAAGTATATTTCTTGCTATGTGGGCACTGTTGATTATTTTCACCAAGGTTTGCATGTCCCTCCAAGCCAGAAAGTCTGTATCCTTCAGTCCTAACTTAGAATTTGTGGTGTTTTTAGAGCTGTTGTGTGAATAGTTCTCATACCCAAATTACTTTGTATTTTTTATTCAATGCTCATAGTTGTTGCTGTCCACTGGTGTACTTTAATACTTGCCTCAGCTTGCCATCCTCTAAAAATAAATTTTTAAAAAGTCAAGTTAAATATAGTATTTCAGTTTAACTTTTCTCTTTTGTTACCAGACAGAACCCAGGCGTGAGAAATAGATGTTCTTATGCAGTGTCTGGCAATAGAATAGACATTCATGTTAACTCAAAACTAGATTTAACTGAGCACTTTAAAGAAATATGTGCTGAAAATGGCCTCACACAGTATTCTGAGCCCAGTGCTATTCCTGTAGAGTTATGTACAGAATTAGTTTTTCTCCACCCTAATTTCTCTCCTTCCTGCAAGTTGGCAGGAAAATGGTGGTCTCCATGGAATAAGCTTAGTGCCCACAGTTATGAGAGGTATCTGAATATTTGTGTGTTGCATTTGGCTTATTTATCTACCTAAACTAAGTCTGGGAGGAGAATAGCAGTGTTCTCATTAACTCACAGCATTTGGGGATACAGTCCCTGTGAAGGACATTACACACAGCTGCGGTGTGGGAATAGTAGCAAAAGCTAAAGGATCGAGATTTGGAAAATGTACCCAAAGCCCCTCATGTACCCAAAATGTTTTACAAAGCCAAAATACAGCAGTGTTCCAATACCCCTTTTCACTGATCTGTGTTTGCAAGAAATTTCCTGCTGCTTTGGCTCAAAGACCCCAGGCTTCTATTGGATGACTTTTATGCTCCCATCCTTTCAGCAAAGAGCCAAGATAAATGAGGTTCTCTCTCTGCAGACTCAGGAAGACTTGGCTTCAGTACACACTTGGTCCTATTGGGAAGGTTTTTTCAGCTTTCAGAGCTAAATAGGTGCCAGCTTCCCCTCTGCCTGGTGGATGCTTGCTTCTTCCTGCCCTGCCCTGCCCTCGCACCACCTCATTCCACCCTTCCCCAAAGCCCTCACCCCACCTTGTGTCACCTTCATCCCACCTACCCCATTCCACCTCCTTCCCCCAAGACCCCGCTCCTGCCCTGCTCTTCTCCGTCTCCTCCCCTGAGTGTGCTGCATCCCTACTCCTCCCATTCCCTCCCAGAAAGTCCGAAGCGCCACAGGGACGGGGAGAAGGAGGTGAGGAGGGGGGAGCTAGGCAGCTGGTGGGTGCAGAGCACCTGCTAATTTTTCCCCGTGAGTGCTCCCGGAACACCAATGGAGTCAGCGCCTATAGCTAGACATGCAGCTGTTCTCAGTGGAAAGGTGAGGTTCTGTAGAAATTGATGACAGTGCAGGGGGAAGCTTCCTCCATCCCTTAGGCAAATGGACTTCTCAACCCCTGGTTGTGGTAATTTATATCCTTGCTGCTTCTTGGTTAAACCTGAGCAGAGCTTGTTCAGCCAGGCTGCTGCTGTCCTTCACAGAGATGTAGAACCCAGTTTGTTAGGGATGGTTTCAGGGCCAGAGTAAAACATCTGTTTTGAGTTGCTGGTTCTTTTTATGTATGACCACTTCTCTGTCAGTTACATATTCACATGAAGCTGATGCTTCTAGCACGCTGTGTGCAGAATGTTAGGCATAGGAGGTAGGGATTTAGAATTTGCGATTTGGGATTCACATAAGCAGCAAGGGGTTCTAGTAAGTGCCTGCTTCCCTGTCTGGGACATGTCATTTAAGCAGGGATGGTAATTTCTCTTTCTAGATTGTTCCCAGCGGTCAGATTTTCTTGTTGCTGGTAATGGATGTGCTGGAATCCAGCAGTATAAAATGAGTCAAGTATGATTTGACCAGGGAAGTGATTTTGAAAATGGCACCTTGTTACTGTATATATCTGCTTAGCTTGATGCTAGGTGTTTACTTGTCAGCACTGCACAAGCAGTGCAGCTGTGGAAGAACACATTGAAATCCAGTACGGGAGGCAAATGAAGCAGGGAGAGCACAGCTTTGCTCGCAGAATCCAGGCTGAGCTTGCAATGATTGTAGAACAACAAATTAGGGTTTAACTTGTAAACGCAGCCAACTGTGGTCACTTTGGGGTGGGGGAATTCTTGAGCTCCCAGCTTCTGCTGCATTTCAAGAGTGAGTATCCATGGAACCTAACTCTTGTGGCACTGGACTCAGCTGTGATTCCACTCTGCCGATCTTTGAAGCCAGAGGAATGAAATAACCCAGAAGAATGCAGAGCTCAGGCCAGTGGGTATTAGTGCACCTGACCCTGGGGGAGCTGCCATCCACATAGATTCTTGGTAGTCTGTGTGTGGTGTAAGACCAAAATTGTCAAGCTAAGCTGTTCTGACCATTCTAGGAAAGGGATGTCTGTGGAGCCCCAGGGGGTGTTCTTCAGAGACACAAGAGCTTCTCCCTTGAGCCATGCTCTGGCCATTTCACAGGAGTTCTGGTAGCAGACTACATGTAATGCTTTTTAGCCAGCGTGTGTGGGGTAACTAGGAGTTCTGGCACCTCCAGGTTTCAGTATACAACTGATCACAACTGCTGTCACTCTTCCTCTTCCTCAGAGCAGAGAATTCAGATCTAGTCTCCTGGGGGTGCTGCTCCCTGAGCTCAGTGATGTTAATCTGCTGACAGCTGTCAGTTAGTGCAACCCACTTATGTGAGTTCTGCGCCTGGGCAAATGGCTTGAATGCAGAGCTGGTGTTGGCCTGTCACCCTCTGGGTCTTGCAGGAACAGCCCTGCATGCCAGCTCACCTGATACAGCTGAAGCCCACGGCAAAGCTGATGCTTCCATACACCAGTTCACTGCTTCACTCCAGCCCTCTAGACACCTTGTTGCTTCCACTATGGCAGATGAACCTCTCCTACTCCTGGAGTGGCGCACCTCTTCCACCCACTCACCGCCGGTACTGACGGTTCTGCCTCTGCCAGACTTGTGTTCTGAGTCTGAGTGGTTTTTCCAAGCCAGACCCCTCCTTGACATCTGTGCACTCTCACAGTCCATATCTCTGGCAACACTTGACCTATCCACCCGTGTATGACCATGAGCTGTAGTTCCATTCACCCTGGGGCCCGCTGAGGCCCAGCCTCCCTGTGACCATGGGGTACTGCGGCTGCCATCTTACCAGCTGTCTGCCTGCAACTTCCGGATAGGAGGAGCTAGAAGAGGACATCTGTCCTGGGCAACACAGTATGGGGAGGAGGTGAGCAGCCCTCAGTGGTGAAAGAACAGGTTAAGGACTATTTAGAAAAGCTGGACATGTACAATTCCATGGGTCCAGATCTAATGCATCTGAGGGTACTGAGGGGAATTGGCTGATGTGATTTCAGTCATTGGCCCTTATCTTTGAAAACTCGTGGCGATCGGGAGAGGTCCTAGATGACTGGAAAAAGCCAAATATACTACCCATGTTTAAAAAATGAGAATCTGAGGAACTATAGACCTCACCTCAGTCCCTGGAAAAATCATGGTGCAGGTTCTCAAGGAGACCATTTTGAAACACTTGGAGGAGAGGAAGGTTATCAGGAACAGTCAGCATGGATTCACCAAGGGCAAGTCATGCCTGACCAACCTGATTGGCTCTGTGAATATGGGGAAAGCTGTGGATGTGATATATCTTGACTTTAGGAAAGCTTTTGATCCGGTCTCCCACAGTATTCTTGCCAGCAAGTTAAAAAAGTATGGATTGGATGAATGGACTATAAGATGGATAGAAAGTTGGCTAGGTTGTCAGGCTCAACGGGTAGAGATCAACCGCTCAATGTCTAGTTGGCAGCTAGTATCAAGCAGAATGCTTCAGATGTCTGTCCTGGGGCTGGATTTGTTCAACATCTTTGTTAATGATCTAGATGATGGGATGGATTTTACCCTCAGCAAGTTTGTGGATGAAACAAAGCTGGGGGGAGAGGTAGATATGCTGGAGAGTAGGGATAGGGTCCAGAGTGACCTAGACAAATTTGAGGATTGGGCCAAAAGGAATCTGATGAAGTCCTGAACTTAGGATGGAAGAATCCTATGCACTGCTACGGACTAGGGACCGACTGGCTAAGCAGCAGTTCTACAGAAAAGGACCTGGTGTTTACAGTGGATGAGAAGCTAGATATGAGCCAGTTGTTTGCCCTTGTTGCCAAGAAGGCTTTTGGGCTAGGGGGAGCCTATACAGGAAGGATGGGCTCCACCTAAACCAAAGTGGAATCAGACTGCTAACACTTAACATTAAAAAGGTCACAGAGCAATTTTTAAACTAAGAGATGGAGGAAAGCCGATTGCTGCATGTGGATCAGACAGAGATTTCTCTTAGCGAAGAGTCCTTGTATGCCAGGGATGGCCAACCTGGGCATAGAAGGAGCTGGAATTTACCAATGTACATTGCCAAAGAGCCACAGTAGTATGTCAACAACCTCCCATCATCTCTCCCAGCGCCTCCCACCCACTGGCAGCCCCTCCGATCAGCACCTCTCCCTCCCTCCCTGCACCTCCTGATCAGCTGTTTCGCGGCATGCAGGAAGGGAGGGGGAAGAGTGAAGACATGGCAGGGTCAGAAGAGGGAGCGGGAAGGGGTGGAGTGGGGGCAGGGCCTGTGGCAGAGCCAGGGGTTGAGCAATGAGCACCCCCTACACACTGGAAAGTTGACATCTGAAGCTCAAGACAGGATTCAGTGCCTATAAAAGGAGCTGCATGTGGCTCCGGAGAAACAGGCTGGCCACCCCTGTTCTAAGCAAATCATGAGTGAGAGCTCCATGATCCCACGCCTCACTCCATCTTCCACTGATGGGGGACCCCACACTGGACCTCTTTGCGACCACAGAGAACCACAAACTCTTCTGCTCCAGAGGGGCCCTCGGGATGAGTTCATGGGGCAACGTCTTCTCTTGCCATGGACCGTTGAAGTCTGCTATGCCTTCCCCCCCAGTGCCCTACTCCCACAAATCCTCCTCAAGGTGCAACAGGATCATGCGACAGTCATCCTACTAGCCCCCTTTTGGCTTCATCAATGTTAGTTCACTGATCACATCCACCTCTCCGATCTGCTGCTGATCTGCCTTCCACCCACCTGGGTCTCTTCACCCAGGCACAGCGATGCTTGCAGCACCTTAACTCGGGCCTGCTTTCCCCCTGCCATTTTTAACTCACGATGCCGGGGCCTCAGGATTTAAGTAATGCGCTTCCTGCCAGGACTCCATGCCATGGTCCGATGGGCATTCTCACTGCATGAAGTGCCTGGGGAAAACTCATGTCCCTGTGAAGTGCACCCACTGTACGAGCCTTAAGTCTAGAGCTTGCTGTGACAGGGATGTACAGCTTGAATTGTTCCTAATGGAAAAGTCTCTGCAGCTGCTTTCGGAGATGGGGATAGCTAAACCCACTTCATGACCAGAACAGACTCTGTTGGGAGTGATGCTTCACCCCCTCTGGAGCAGGGGCAAGAAGCACAGTCTCATGGAACAGAGACTGACAAGGGTAAAGGGTCTCCTGTCAGAGCCCTACCCTGTGTGCTGACAGCGCCACAGGCAGGCGCCTCAGCTCTTCCTCAAGCCTCTGAAGTGCCTGTGACAGACACAAGAGGCAGGAACCTGACCTCCCAAGCCGGGAAGGTCTTTGCAGCACCGACCCCCTCCAAGCTAAAAATAGCCCCAGAGCCCCCTGCGCGCTCTGCCTCCGCACCGACAAGAGTGTCGGCGCTGACAGGAATGTCGGCACTGACCCGCTCCGGGCTAAAAATAGCTGCGGAGCTGACTGCACGCTCTGCCTCCTCGCCGACAAGAGCATCAGTGCCTACAAGAACATCGGTGCTGAGTGGCTCTGGGCTAAAAATAGCCGCAGACCTAGCTGCGCGCTCTGCTCAGGTGTGGGGAAGAATGTCGGCACCCAGCCTGCCTCCCACCTCAGCACTAGCAAGGGACCCCCTGCAGGGCTCCTGCAAATGCCCTGCGGCAACAGTGAAATCCACAACTCTTAAAGTGCTAGAGCACAGCTCAGGCTCAGCGTAGCCCAGGGAGCAGGAGCAACACTTTTTCACTCAGCACGACCTTTTAGTGCCACCTCAGCCTAACTTCCCGTTCCTGGATGCACACAGCTCATTTTTCGAACAGATGCTCTCCCTGCCTGGACTAGTTCACAACAGCAAACCTGAGGTGCAACAGCAGAAAAAGTTCTCCCCAACTGCTTCTCCTCCTCCTTTTCCACCTCAGACTGCAGCTACAACCACCAGCCTCAGTTTCCCTATTTCATCCCTCTGTGGATGCCACGTCAGTTCTCCTACCCCATACATTGGCCTCAGTAGTACCCTTGGCTACATCCTCCTACCACTCACCCTCAGACCTCTTCTACCGAACCACTACCTCCTTCTGTGCCTCGATCTCTAGCTCCGTCCACTTCTCAAATGCCTGAACCCACTCCTGAGAACATGAGCTATAAGTCATATGCTGACTCACTGGCCCCTGAATCTGCAGCTGCTCCTGACGGGGCCCTCTTTTCTCTGCCTCCACAGAACATAGACGATTGTAAACAATTTCAAGAATTTTTCAAGAGGGTGGCACTCAGTCAGGATATTCCTTTAGAAGAGGTTCAGGAGACACAACATAGACTTCTCAGGATCCTTCAACCCTCTGCGCCCTCAAAGATCACGCTCCCCATAAATGAGGCACTCTTGGAATCAGCCGACGTTCTCCGGAAAACACCAGCTTCTTTGCTATCAACTTGCAAAAAGGCTGAACATAAATACTATGTCCCTGCTAAGGACGCTGACTTCCTATTTTCTCACCGACAGCCAAACTCTCTTTTCATGGATGCAGTTGCACGCAGGACAGAACAATTGCAATATCGGCCCCGTCCACAAGACAAAGACCTTAAACGCCTCAATGTCTTCGGTCGCAAGGTTTACACGTCCTCCATTCTACAGTTCAGAATGGCTAATTATTCTGCCCTCCTTGCCAGGTATGACTTTGATAATTACAGTAAACTCTTTGAATTTGTCTCCTACATTCCAAAGGATAGTTCAGTCCGGTTACTTTATCCCCTTTATATCCTACTCTACTACCCTTCTGCCTTCCTCATCCCTCTTCAGGGACCCCTCTCACGAGCACTTACTTCGCACAGAAGTAGCTCACCTTCTACAGCTAGTCGCGGTGGAAACTGTGCCGACACAGAATCGAGGGAAAGGGTTTTACTCCCATTATTTTGTGACCCAGAAAAAAACCAGGGGATGGAGGCCTATACTGACAGATTCGTGAAAACACAAAAATTCAAAATGGTCACACTGGGCACAATAATTCCTGCACTGGATCAAGGGGACTGGTTCACAGCCCTCGACCTACAGGATGCTTATTTTCACTTATCAATTCATCCAGCTCACAGACACTTCCTCCGATTTACAATCTTTCACGACCATTTTCAATACAGAGTTCTTCCTTTTGCACTCTCCACAGCACCAAGAGTTTTTTCCAAGACTCTAGCGATGGTCGTGGCTCACGTCCACAAACATGGAATCACGCTCTTTCCCTACCTGGACTCTTACAACAAGACACTTCAAGCTACCAATTTCACCATTTCCCTCTTTCACAGCCTTGGCCTCCAAATAAATGTCCAGAAATCTACCCTGACACCTACACGACAGATCATAGAATCCTAGAATATCAGGGATGGAAGAAACCTCGGGAGATCTAGTCCATCCCGCTGCTCAAAGCAGGACCAATCCCCAACTAAATCATCTCTGCCAGGGCTTTGTTAAACCTGACCTTAAAAACCTCTAAGGAAGGAGATTCTACTACCTCCCTAGGGAACCCATTTTAGTGCATTACCACCCTCCTAGTGCAAAACTTTTTCTTAATATCCAACTTAAACCTTCCCCACTGCAACTTGAACGAGTTCATTGAAGCTCATCTTTACTCAACCCACATCAGAGCCTCACTCCCAAATCACAGATTTCTCACTATCACGCTACTGATACACACACTCTCTGTTTGTCCCAGGACGCAAGCAAGAGTCTGCCTACAGCTCCTTGGTCACATGGTAGCCACCACCTTTGTGGTCCAGCTTGCCGGACTGCACATGAGATGTCTTAAGGCTAGCTCAACTCCAACTTCAAACCCAACGGACACACATTAGGGACGCTACTAACCCCTCCTCCCAATGTTCCAGCTTCCCTACGCTGGTGGACAAGACCAGAGAACCTCTGCATGGGAGTTCCCTTTCGGCAACAATCCCCAGCGCTCATGCTCACCACGGATGTCTCCCTAATCGGTTGGGGACCACATCTAGGAGGACACAGGGCACAAGCCCGGTGGTCCTCATCAGAAACACACTTACACATAAATCTCTTAGAGCTCAGAGCAGTGAGGCAAGCTTGCCTTCACTTTCTTCCTCTTTTATAAAGGGAAAATCTAGTCGGATCTTAACAGACAACATAGCATGCATGTATTACATCAGCAGACAAGGGGAAGCCCGATCACATTCCCTTTGCACAGAAGGCATCTGCTTATGGAATTGGTGCATACTACATCAAATACAAATCATCGCTTCCTATCTACCAGGCTGTGACAACACTACTGCCAATACCCTCAGCAGGCAGTTCTCGACAGAACACAAATGGGAATTGCACCCCGAAATACTTCAACAGCTCGTCTCCCTTTGGGGCACACCGTCGATAGACCTCTTCGCCACAACCCAGAATCGAAAATGTCACCTGTTTTGCTCCAGAGCAGGACTTGGGACTGCATCCCTAAGAGATGTGTTCCTAATCCTGTGGAACAACTCTCTCCTCTATGCTTTCCCACCAATACCCCTGCTACACAGAGTTCTGCGGAAGATCATAGACAGTAACGCCTGGGTCATACTTATTGCCCCAGCTTGGTTGAGACAAATGTGGTACCCTTACCTACTTCGCATGTCCTCCTGGCCTCCATGGACTCTCCCCAACAGGCCAGATCTCCTTTACCAGGACAACGGTCGGGTTCTTCACCCTCACCTACACAAGCTCCACCTGACAGCGTGGTTCCTTCATGGTTCCAAACCCATGAATTAGCCTGTTCTGAGCAAGTCCAACATGTCCTCCTGCATAGTAGGAAAGACTCTACTCGTAAAGCTTACCTGCAGAAGTGGAAGCGTTTCACCCTCTGGTGCTCACATAATCATTTAACGTCCAATAGGGTGGCCCTTCCTAACATTTTAGACTACCTCCTGACACTAAAACAGGACAGACTTTCGCTCAGCTCCATCAAAATACACCTGGTGGCGCTTACCACCTTCCACGACTTGTTAGAAGGTTATTCACTCTTTACCCACCCCACTATAAAACACTTTTACAGGCTTACAAAATCTCTACTCTGAGATTCACCCAACGGCGGCTACATAAGATCTTAACCTCATTCTCCACATTCTCATGAAACCTCCATTTGAACCCATGGTTACCTCCTCTCTTCTCCATATGTCCATGAAGGTAGTTTTCTTAGTTGCAATAACATCACCAAGGAGAGTAGGTGAAATAAGCGCCTTGATGACCCATCCTCCATACACGGTCTTCTCCAAAGACAAAGTCACTTTGAGACCACATCCTAAATTCCTCCCTAAGGTGATATCCACCTTTCACTTCAACCAACCTATATACTTCCCTACTTTTTATCCCAAACCTCACAAGACTCCACTTGAGGCAATCCTGCATACTCTGGGTTTCAGACGAGCAATCGCCTTTTATTTAGATAGTACGAAGCCATTTCGTAAGTCACCACGACTCTGTCTCCATCACCAGAAGATCGAAAGGTATGACTGTCGCTAAACAATGTCTGTCCAAGTGGATCTCTGCATCAGATCCTCTTACCATACTGAAAATATTCAACTGCCTGAAGGTATTAGAACCCGTTTCACTCAAGCTATGTCAACATCCATAACCTTCCTACATAACGTACCCATTTCTGCCATCTGTAAAGCGGCTACATGGTCATCTGAACACACGTTTGCCAAACACTATGCTATCACGCAAGATACCTTGGCAGACACCATAGTAGTCCTGCAGTACTCTCTGCAGTACTCACTGCCGCATCTCCAAAGTCCCACCTACCATATTGGGAACTGCTACACATTTACCTAGAGTGGAGCACCCACAGGGACAGCACTCGAAGAAAAAGGGAAGTTACTCACCTTGCAGTAACTGAAGTTCTTTGAGATGTGTGTTCCTGTGGTTGCTCCACTTCCCACCCTCCTCCCCTCTACTTTGGAATACTGTTATAATTGCTCCACGGTAGAGGAGGAACTGAGCGGAGGTGTGGGATGCAGAAACTCGGGAAGATTCCAATGAGACGGCAGATACCATCTGAGCTCCTGCATCCCGACCAGGCACAGCTACTGAAAATCTCCGCTCAACACGCCAGGACACACCGACACCTAGAGTGGAGCACACAGGGACGCACATCTCAAAGACCTTCAGTTACTGCAAGGTGAGTAACTTCTCCTTATCCACTAGAGATTCTCTCTACTCCCATCCTCCTGGACTACCTTCTCTATCTTAAGTGTTGGATCTCACTCACTCATCCATATGGGTCCATTTGCCTTCCTTCTCTCCGTGGACAGTTCCTCCACCTTCACTCGCTCAACCACCATTCGCTTCCTTCAAGGCTTACTCAGTGCCTTGCCAACAGTACGGAATCACTATGCCCTCCAGGGACCTAAATATAATCCTCTCTGACCTCACGTTTTAAACTGCCCTTAGAAGATCATCTTGATGGGCATCATCTTGGTGCAGTGCATTAGCAATCTGATGGCTGAACCCTCTATATACATCTTCCACAAAGTTTCCCTGCGCCTACATCACAAGTTTCTCCCCAACATGATCACTCCATTCCACCTCAAACAAAGCATCCACCTTCCAGTCATCCACCTAAAACCGCACACCTCCTCCAGAACGAAAACACTGAATTCTCTCTAAGTCCTCCAGGCACTAGCTGTCTCCAACGGAACCGTGCCTTCCAGACTTCACCCAGGCTCTTCGTCACCATTGCTGAATGTTGCAGGGGCCAGGCCCTCTTCCCACAACACATCTCTAAATGGATCTCCCATTGCATTGCAGACTGCTATGCTCTCTCGCATTCCTCCGCCTTCTGGAGTCATGGCTCATTCCACGCAGGCACAGTCCGTCTCGTTGGCTTCCCTAATGGATGTGCCTTTACAGAACGAGAGAAGTAGGCGTGTTAGTCTGGAATTGCAGAAGTGACAAAGAGTCCTGTGGCACCTTAAAGACTAAAGTATTGAAGCATAAGCTTTCATGGGCTAATACCCACTTTGTCAAAAGCTTATGCTTCAATACTTAGTTAGTCTTTAAGGTGCCACAGGACTTTGTCACCCCTTTACAGAACGTTTGCAAGGCAGCCACATGGACCTCTGTCCACACCCTTATTGCTTATTACGCCGTTGTTGTGGATGCATCTGTCGGTCGAGCTGTCCTGCTGACTGTGACTTCATGCAAGTCCACACACCCATCTCCACTCACCCACTTCTGGACTCCATGTAGGGACCATCACTCGAACTTCTTTGAGATGTGTGGTTTCTGTTTGGTTCCAATATCTGCCTTCCATCGCCTCTGCTGCAGACTCCATTGCTTGCGAGTAAGAGAACTGGAGCAGCATCAACTGCGCAGCCTCTTATAGCCTTAGACAGAGGCATGAGGATGACTCACGTGCAGATCAACGGCACTACTAGAAAATAGCTCTGGTGCATGACATGCATGCACATGCATATCTAGAATCCAAATAGGGACTACACATCTCAAAGAAACTCCAGTTACTCTAGGTAACTTCTTCCCGGGTATGTCAGAAGGGCTGATGTGTCAAATGGCACAGCTGGAGTGGATTCATTGATAACTTACAGGCTATGCTCCGATCTGGCAGCCACAGAGACCTGCAGCTTGTCTGGGAATGGCTGTGAGGTGGTTGGACTTGCTTTTCCCTGGATCAATAAAGGAATGCTGAAGCCCCTGTCAGCTGCTGAGTCCTGAAGAAAGCTTCATCCATTAGCAGTTTCTTGCAGGGCTAAGCAACTTACCCTTGAGCCATTGTGTCCTGACTCTTGGCCCCCTAGCCCAGCACAGAGCACTGCCTAATCCGGCATCAGGGGATGTGGAGGCTTGCATCTTCTTGTGCCACTTGGTGGTAAAGGCTCCCAAGGGCTTCCTGAGGGAAGAAGCTGCAGCACAACACAGGTGCAGTGGAGAAACTTACTGGATAGATAGACACAATTCATGGCATGGGGAGCTGCATTGGAGATCTCTGGCTATCACTCTGGACCTACACAAGCTGTGAGTGCTGGTGAGAAGCGGGGAGGGAATGGAAGGAATAGGAGAGCGAAAGATGGGAGTTGTGGCACCAAAGGGGACAGAAGGGACTGCAAAGGTGGAGGGAGAAAGAACAAGCATCTAAATAAGAGACATTAACAGCAGGTCTGTGTGATCAAGGAATGGACAGCACCTAATCCTGGCACAGTGCTGGGAAGGAGTGGTGGTGCCCACCTTATGTGGTGAGGGGGTCAGGACAGCATACGGAGATGAGTGGAGTGGGGACTGGGGGATATGATAGGGACAGGAGCATCCTGAATGTGTAGGGATGGTGCTGGGGGGTCCAGTGCATGCTTATGGCCCCACACCAGATTTGGCTGTGCATTGCTAGCCAAGAGAGTCTGTTCTGCACACATGCCTAACTCCGAAAGCTACAGTTGGGGGCAGGTCTGATTGGGGGCGCTTATGGGCCTTCAGAGCAGAATCATCTGTCCTGCCCCAGGCTGTCAAGGTGGCAGCTTCCTGCTCACATAGGTGTACAACTCTTCAGGGACCTGATCTGTGTAATTGTCATTTAAATTCATTGATGTCCTAGCTTGACTGCAGCTCTCCTGAAAAGGTCACCTAGTTCTGTTGTAGCTTCTGTCACTGCTCACGCCCCAGGGTGTTCCTCATTGAATCACTAAGTGCTCAGGCTCCAGCAGTCAGCGGCTGAAGGTGGAGGGGAGGAAGGGCCATTGTTCCCATTGAGTGGTTGTACTCCAGTGTGAGCACAGGCTACTAAAGGCACTTGCTCTCCACTGGGAATGGGCCTCTTATATTTGCACAACAAAGCTGAAAGGGAGGGAGGGCAGAGGCATTAGGCAAATGGCCTTCTTGGCTATTCTTCAGTGCTTTTAAACAGACATCTTTCATGTGCTGACCTGGCCTCTTCTTTCTCTCTCAGGTTCAGGAGACTCCCAGGATGAAGCAGCTGTGAGGAACGTGAGGAGCCAGCACACAGGCTTTCAGGGCTCCATTTCTGAGTGGAATACAGTATTGAAGTCTTCAGGGAAAATGGCTGTGGGATTTGTACTGCTTCCTCTGCTGGGGAGGACTTTGTTTACGCTGCTGCTGGTGGCTGCTTCTGTTCAATGCCATTGGCCCAGTGAAAATTCCGAACATGTACAGGACTGGGAAAACCAGTTAGAGGCCTCCATGCATTCTGTACTGTCAGATCTCCACGAGACAGTCCCAGCAGTGGTGGGGATTCCAGACAGCTCTGCTGTGGTGGGACGCTCCTTCAGAGTCACCATCCCCACAGATTTAATTGCTTCCAATGGAGAAATGGTGCAGGTGAGAAATGCATCAGCCTGTCTCATATCTCACAATCCCCTTCCCTGCAGTCATGCCCTTGGGAGGGACTGGGCTTGACTCTGCACCAGTGTGACACGTGACTTTGAACGGATGGGTCATAGGTGGAGCCATGATTCAGACTGGGGAGAGGGAGAGGCTGTTGGATTTGGTGAAAGCTATATGGAAGAAACTTCCATTTCCTGCTTCTGGAAATTCCCTGTTTATTTCTTACTGGAATTAACTCCTTCATCCTAGAGTGAAGAATAGAGGAGGTCTGGTCTTCTCTGTAGGAGCTGGTTTGGTTCAGTGTCTGGTTGCATTTAACCTGTCTTACACCCAGATGCTCAAGCAAGGGGCACATGAATCACTGAAGAACAGTGACCCTTAGCCTCCCATAACCCAAGTCCTGGAGTGATCCTCTGACAGGATGGGGTAACTTGGTTTATCATGGGGACAAAATATTGGGCCATTGATGTAGTGCCATAGCACAAACCCTGTTCTATGACTGTCGCTCTTTACTCCATTTGACACAGTGTGTCCTCCCCTCATCCTGTGTCCCATGGGGAGAGCTGGGGACACTTCTCCTTGTCTGAGAGGACCTGTGATCAAACCTGTCTCCCCCAAGAGAGCCACATCTGCCTGTCCTCAAGCTTTGAGTCTCTTGCTTTCAGGACTTCCAGGTGCTGTAGCTGTAAGAAATGGAAGTGTGAAAGTGACACTGGCTAAGCAAGGAAAGGATAGTGAGAGAGACTATCAGGATGTTACTATTGACTACTGGTGAGGAGTCCTCTCCAGGCTGGGTGCAGGGAAGACTGCTCCTGTCCCCTTTGCTTTTCTAGATTCTTTTACAGCTGGGGCTGGATGATTTACCAGTCTAAACATGAGAGAATTATGTGTTTGCTATTTTTCAAGGGGTCAGAAGGGAACTGGAGGTGGGAGGGAGGGAAATCTTGGATTTGTCAACTTCTCCTTGTAGACAGGTTTGTTCTAGAGTCAGAACACCAATCACAGCGCTAAAGAATCTGGATCAGGAAGGGAAGTGTGAGTAGGTCCCATTTGCACTACTGAGAGTCCTGTCCCTAAGGAGTGATAAGCTGGAGGTCTAAAAGGTGCATCTGGCGCATCTGGATTCTGTGTCGGGTGGGGAGGAGAAAGGTATTTGGTAAGTTTCATGTTTAGAAGAGCTAGAGGGCTGCCATCTGCTTTGAACTGAAGGCTGCAGCACTGTGGGGCTGATGAAACCCTTGCCCAAGTAGAAGCTAGGACATTTGTAATCATAGAATATCAAGGTTGGAAGGGACCTCAGGAGATCATCTAGTCCAGCCCCCTGCTCAAAGCAGGACCAATCCCCAATTAAATCATCCAACAGATTTTTGCCCCATATCGCTAAATGGCCCCCTCAAGGATTGAACTCACAACCCTGGGTTTAGCAGACCAATGCTCATGGTGGCCTGTGTCATGCTACCTGCTCTCCTCATCTGACCACTGCCATGTGAAAACCTGGTTCTCAGCTGCTTAGTACCCAAACTCCAGGGAGTTTGGGGAGCTGTGGATGCTCAGCAAATTGTCAGCTAGCATCATCTGTTTTATCAACAAAAATACAAGTGCAGGCCAACAATCAACTTTGGAGTTTTGTCTCTAAATGCACAGACTCCTGCTGATCAAATTTCCAGGCTTCCCAGTGCAACCCAAAGTGCTGGTGTGAGAAACCACTTCCTGACCAGTCTCTCATTCTGGCTGCTTTACTGAAGTGCACACCCTCTTTAGCTTAGGAACGCACTGGTGGCTCTGAGTAGGGTGGTCTCAGAGGAGCACGTGTGGGATTGGGGGTAACTCTGACTGTTCATGTGAGGGTGGGCGTGCGGCAGATTTGGAGGAGCACTGAGCACACATGCTTGGGATTGAGAAGCACATAGATCAGGCAGGGGTGATTGAACCTGCATGAAGCATTAAGAGTAATGCTTCCCTACATCCCAGGAAAAGTGCTTCCAGCTCCTCAGCTGGAAAGTGCTAGAGGAGGGGTTACTATGCTGTTGTGCAGTGAAGCCTGAATGGTTTTCAGGTGTGTCAGAGGACTTGTCTAAATACAGAAGTTGCACTTCAACTTAAATTGATTTTTAAAATCAGACTTAGGCCTTTGTCAATGTGAGACTTTCATGGGTTTACCCTACATTGGTTTAATACAGATCTCTTCACTGTCAAGGATGCATCCGTACTTACTGAGTGTGAAGGGCTTCCTTCCGAAGGACTCCGCATAGAAGAGTGGATTCCTTACGGAAGACATAGGTAGGCAACTTTAGCAGTGGAAGGGCATCAGCAGTTTCCGCTTGTTTTTCCAGGGTGATTTTGGCTTAGACAGATTCCCTATCTGAATCTCCATCCCTCTCAGAGGTTAGGAACTCCTGTGGGCTAGGTGCTCCTGAAAAAATTCTGGCATTTATTTGTTGTTCCATCTCATGCAACCCTAGACAATTTGTGCTGCTCAGCCAGAGCTCTCAGCAAACTAATGTAAGTAGTAGTTACGGACTCAGGCGAGCCAAGCCCTTTGTAGCCAGTACATAGGGAGCTCAAGCATAATGAAAATCAGGCAAAAACAGTCATTAAATGTCTCCCGCTTGTGGCAGTAAAGCAGATCAGAAAGACGATGACCTATACTTCTCCTCTTCCTGGTCCCCAGGAAGTCAGGAATG
Source organism: Dermatemys mawii (assembly GCA_007922305.1). Classification (NCBI taxonomy): domain Eukaryota; kingdom Metazoa; phylum Chordata; order Testudines; family Dermatemydidae; genus Dermatemys; species Dermatemys mawii. The sequence continues at coordinate 50,915,928 of ML677335.1, read as the reverse complement.
ATATGCTGGACCTAACAAGCTCCTCAAAGCTGCAGTTCAAGATGGAGGCATTTAAAGCCTACCCTCCTAGCTAACTCCCAAGAGGTTTTCTCTCCTATAAATTAAAGTAAGGCATGTTGCCACATTCCTATATAATAGTTCTTTGAATTAGTCCATAGCTGTGTTTGTTGTGATCAATACTTCCACTGTTCCTATACTTTGGGCTAGCCACTGTTCCAGCACCACTCACAGGAAGAAGTTCACGTTAACCTCTTCCTCCTGTCAGCACTCCAAGCTGCTCTTGTGTGCCGTCTGTTGTTGAGATCACACTCTGCTGATGGGTAAAGGTCAATAGAATTGTAGGCTGCATAATTTCTGAACTGGAAAGAATCAGTGACTTCCAGGCATGGTCTAGAGGGTTGGGAGCACATTACCAGCAGAAGAGTGATCAAGGAAACATTGTCACAGGGAGGAGAGCACATCAGTCAGCTAGCTGAAGCAGAATGACATGTGACATGGTCTCAAAGCACAGCCTCCCCTGAATGCACCAAGAGTGTCCTCGTAATAATGAACATCACATCCACCATGATGAGTATTAAATGAGGGGATCTGATCCGCTTCCCTACAAGTCTCTCACTTTTCTGGGCAGGAAAGTGTGTCATCCCTGTGTATACTTCGTGCTAATGGAGAGCTAAACACTGGAGCATCAGAAAGCTGTTGTGTGCAGTGAGACTAAACTCATATATATGTATTTATCTCTGTGGCATCACACTTGCTGCTGATTCACAATCCCACTGTAGACATTGGTGGCCCTTTATTCACCGCAGAATAGGAGAATTTCTGTGCTTAACCAAAATGTTCTTCTGGTAGGAAGTTGTACAGATCCAGCCTAGCACTGGCTGGGTGAAATAGAATCAATAGCCAGTATAGTGGTGAAGTAATCGGTAAGTCAGGGGTGGGCAAACTGGCCCGCTGGCCATTTTTATCTGGCCCGTGAGCTCAGCCTGGGGGAGTGGGGCCAGTGACCCCACACTCCCGGGTAGGGGTGCCGGTCCGAGCGTGGCGAGCCCCAGGGCTCCATGCTCCCGGGTAGGGGCAGGGCCGAGCATGGCAAGCTGCGGGGCCCTGTACTCCCAGGCCAGGGGCCAGGATGAGTGTGGCCCCACGCTCCTGAGCCAGGGACTGATCTGAGCGCTCCAGGGCTGGGGGCTGAGTGCGGCAAGCTGCGGGGCCCCATGCTCCAGGGGCAGCAGGGCCCTGCACTCCCAGCCCAGGATGCTGGCAGCGCACGGTGAGGCCGGGGGCCCCGCGCTCCCGGGTAGGGGCACCGGGCTGGGCCGAGCACGGCAAGCTCCAGGGCCCCGCACCCGTCTGAGCATGGTAAACAAGTTGGGGGGGGTTGGGAGGGGGCAGTCAGGGAACAGAGCAGGGGGGCTTAGATATGAGGTGGGGTCCTGGGGATGGTGGTTAGGGTGGGTGGGTGGATCTCTGGATGGGGCAATTGGGACAAGGAACAGGGTGGGGTGTTGGATGGATCGGAGGTTCTGAGGGGGGCAGTCAGGGGGCGGGAAGTGGGTGGGGTCAGATTGGGGGCGGGAAGTGGGTGGGGTCAGATTGGGGGCGGGGCCAGCCTGTTTGGGGAGGCACAGCCTTCCCTACCCAGCCCTCCGCACAATTTTGAACCCCAGTGTGGCCCTCGGGCCAAAAAGTTTGTCCACCCATGCTGTAGGTCCTGCAGCAGACAAGTTTGTGTATTATAGTTTGTTGCTATCGGCTAAAATGTTGCATTTCTTTAGTACTATAATCTGAATATTGATCAAAGTAGTTTTTGCTGGCAGGCTCTTGGAAGAGGATGTGCCAAATGTGGGACTGGCATGGCAATGAGACTGCAGACCTAGCATAGGATTTTGGTTCTATAGACTGTTCTACCAGTAGAAAGGAAATGACCTCAAATATGGGTCCGTTTTAATATCTTCTGTTGCCCAGTCTGTAGCTCCCGGAATAGGGTTCTTTCCAAAGTGCCGAGGGTCAGCAACACTCTGAGAAGGGTGCTGTTGCTGCACAGTGAGACAGCCACACTCAGCTCTGTGCCAGTGAGTCACTCAGGGTGACACTGACTCCTTTAATTTTGTGGATTAATTGACTTGACTCTGTTAAATGGCGTTTCTGTGGCTGTTGGAGCATTCGGATATAAATCCGTGCAAAGCAGCTTTGCTCCTTAAACAGGAGGCTGCTTTTGACAAGCCCTGTGAATACTGGTGAACGGACTTTTATTGAACGGGTTTATTCTTATCAGATATTAGTTCATTCTCTGAGTAGGATCTGTAGGGACTGACTTGCAGAAACCATACCAAATTTATTTTCTGCTTTAAGTGTGGTGTGTGCACAGGTCCCCTGCCTGTCCCTGGTAATATAACAGTATCACTGAGAGAGGCAGATTTCTGAAGCATTTAAACTTGTTGGTGGGTGCAAGTTCTGCAGAATTCCTTGAAAGAAAGGTCTGAAATCATTCTATTCTCCCTCTAAGGAGCTTAGTGCAAGGATTGCTAACTGAATGTGACCCATTAGCCGGCATTTCTTGGAGGAGGTTTGGTACAGGACAAAAAGCATTGCCAACTGGAACAGTAGGCAGGTGGTGTTGTGCTAAGTAGTGGTGGCTTTAGAGTTAGGGACACGTGGGACCAGGGCAATAATTCTCCCTGATTCAGATGTAAAGAGCAGTGCTGCAGTAGCTTCAAGAGCACCTGCAGCTGTTTACTCCTTTATATTTTGAGCTCAACAGCAGTCTCTGCTTGGATCTGGTCACAGAAGTTCTTGGGAAGGGATCTGCCTATTTCTAATGCTGCTGAGATATGATTTGTTGATAGTGGTTCATTTTCTTTTTTTCTTTAGTGAGCCATGGTGAGGGAATTGGCATTTTCAGTGAACTCTCACTAATGAGCTCTGGATTTGGAGGGCTGGAAAGTATGACTCAGTCTAATTTATAACCAGTTTCTTGGGCAGGCCTGGAAGTTCCTTGTTTTGTTTCAGCACTGCTGTTATGGATTGCTTCCTTCAGTGTTTGGGAGGATGAGAGGGTGGCCAGTGGGGAGTAGAATGTCCTAGTACAGAGGCTGGCTGAAGGTCACTGGTTTATGCTTAACTAACCCTACTGCCAGCTCACACATCACCCTGCTGCATATCTGCTGAGCTTGTAGTGAGTGGGGGTTAGCTATGAGATCACAGCATTTGGCACAGGCATTGTGGGGTAGTTCTGCTCACCTCTGGCCTTTGGCTTATTAAAAGGCCATGACTAGAGAAGAGACAAACTTCCTTTCTGAAAGCTGTTCAGGGCTTTTCCTGTGCTGTTACTCTGTGAGTGAGAAGAATCAGGGTATGGGAAGTGGGCAGGGATTTGAACTCCTTCCAGGCATGCAGCTTGCTCCAGTCCGAACAATGCAACTGAACAAACTCTTTTCATGTTGGCAGTGTGAGCTGCTGAAGGGAGCCTTTCTGAGGACACTCAATTTTTTGTAGAGACCTCCCGGAAAATGAAGGCGTTCTAGTGGGAGTGGGTCAGAACGGCATTCGCTGGGGCACATCTATTCCAGAACTTTGCGTGTTCAATTGTGAAGCAGAGCTGTCTGGCAGGAAGTTAGTGTTTTAAAAAACAAAACCCAATGCTCCTTGCACACCAAAGAAGTAAGTGGACACAATGTAGTCTTTCACTGACATCTGGAAAAGAGTGAGCACCTTCCATGGGTGGTAAGGTGTTGAATAGCAGGCAGGTGGCTGCTATTTCATCTTACCATGAACGTGTGAAGATAAGGCAGTTTCTTTAGGCTGTCTTCGTCATCTGGTTTATGAAGGACTTGCTGCATTTGAAGTCTCTTCCTTCAGTTAAAAATCCTTCAGCTCCAGGGCTACTAATGTGGCCCTTAGAACTGATGGATGGTCCTTTTTGAGCCCTTTGGCTCCTGAGAGCTCAGCTTTCTTACCAGCAGGTTTTCTTCATGGGGCCGTGACTTCAAGTTTGTGGAGTGAGCAAGGAGGCCTTTTCAAAGTTGTCATGGCTAGCACAGATGTGAAGATGCTCCCAGCCCTTCTTAATCGTAAAAGAAGTGACTCTTCTGCACTAGCTGGAGCTTCTAGAAAGCCATGGTTAGAGGTAGTCAAGCCCTAAAGATTAATGAAGGCCTGTATGACTGAGATGAGGTGTACTTCTGAGAACTGGTGAAATCTCTTGGCCAGCTGTAGCTCTGAAGGGAGAGGATGAATTTCTGTGTGAAAGCTTATTCATTTTCCAGGAGGGTCTCTGGGCATGTTCAATTTGTGGGATATGGTGCCCCAGCCTGGAGCTATAGAACTGCAGAGAAGAGCCATGTCCATTTGGGATAGAGTGGATAAGATTTCTCACGATGTGAGTGACATTGCGCTATCAGGAAGGGCACCCCCAACCACACTTCTTTCTCCGCCCTCATAGATTGTGAACAGAACTCACCATCATGTTCTCAGACTAGACCTTTCCTTAGTCTTGCTTAAGATTTTCTTGTAAATGGTTAGTTCAGAGTATTACAGGATAGCTTAGCGTAGCTAGCCCTTCCCTTGGGCCACTTAGTGAGACCATAGCTGGCTAGGAGCCTGTATGGTTTCAGGGGCCGCACTTCGTGCCCAGCAGTCATAAAGAGATACTTACATTCAGTGCCTTCTGTGCCTGGACCAGACCCACTTGGCAACCCAGTGTACAACAGAGAGCCTTGAGACGCAAGGCTCACCAGTCTGATACTGGGTCTGCCAATGGTACCAAGACCAGCCTTCATGTCATAAGTCCTGCGTCAGAGGAACAAGATGCACTGTGCCACTCTGGCTTTAGTGCCGTCTTCTATCACAGCCTGGAGACTAGACTCTCCTCTGCCCTATACTGGGAGTGAATTCTTCACCCAGCACTAACTATTGAGGCTTCAGTGACTTTGATGATGCAGGAAGCACCCACCTCAGCACCTCTTCCCTCATCTCGCACCATCATCCTTCATACAGACTTCAAACCTGTTCTGTGATGCCAGTTTTGTCTTGGCACAGCAAACTCACTTAGAGGTCTGTCTGGGTAGAAAGAGGAAGCATGTGTCCCCACAAGAAAAGCATTAACAGAAGAAAAGTACGCCCCCACCCCCTTTTATGTTCTTTGAACTGGGAGGGCTTTGAAAAATCGCGATCAGTGCTTAGAATTACACTAATTTATAGTTTTATCGGTGACCTGGAAGAAAACACAAAATCATCACTGAAATTTGCAGGTAACAAATTTGCAGATAAATTTGAGCAGGTAAATAATGAAGAGGGCAGGTCACTGATACAGAACAATCTGAATCCCTTGGTAAACTGGGCACAAGCAATCAGTATGCAGTTTGATATGGTTAAATGTAAATGTACATCTAGGAGCAAAGGATGTATGACACTTACAGAATGGAGGATTCTGTCCTGGGAAGATAGTCCTCTGAAAGACATGGGGTCATGGTGGGTAATCAGCTGAACAGGAGCTCTCAGTACAATACTGTGGCCAAAAGGGCTAATGCGGTCATTAGATCCATAAACAGGAAAATATCAAGTAAGAGTAGGGAAGTTGTTATATTTGTATGTGACCTTCCTGCTGGAATCCTCGATCCAGTTCTGGTGTCTACAATTCAAGAAGGATGTTGATACATTGGAGAGGGTTCTTCAATCCAGCAGACAAAGATATAACAAAATCCAGTGGCCGGAGGTTGAAGCTGGACAAACTTAGACTGCAAATGGGGCATTTTTTTACGGTGAAGGTAATTAAGCACTGGAACAATTTACCAATGGGTGTGGTAGATTCTCTATCAATGGCCATTGTTATATCAAGAGTGGATGTTTTTCTGAAAGATCGGCTTTAGTTCAACTCAGGGCAGTTCTTTGGCCTGTTATACTAGACATCAGACAAGACAGTCACCATGTTCCTTCTGATTTACAAAGGCTTTCAGACAGCACTGGTGACACTTTATTGCAGGGGTGGGCAAACTACAGGCCACATGTGGCCCGCCGGCCATTTTTATCCAGCCCACAAGCTGGAGTTGGGGGCGCGGTGCCAGTGGCCCTGCGCATGACGCTGCGGGACCCACTCTCTGGGGTTGGCTGAGCACCGGGCCCGTGCTCGGGGATTGGGCCGAGTGCGGCTCACCAGTGGGCCCCATGCTGGGGCACCGGGCGGAGCGGGGCTTGCCGCGTGGCCCTGGGCTGGGGTGCAGGGTGAAGAGCTGCGGGGCCCTGCGCCAGGCGGAGTGCAGCAAGCTGCGGGATCCCACGCTTCTGGGCCGGGGCGCCGGGCGCAGCTTGCCACGGGGCCCCGCATACCTGGGCTGGGGCGCCGGGCGGAGCCTAGCAAGCTGCCGGGCCCTGCTTTGGCTGGAGCGCTGGGCTGAGCAAGATAAGCTGCAGGGGAGGCGGGGGCTTTGGTGCTGGGGGGGCAGTTAGATTGAGGGGGTCTCTGGAGGGGGTGATCCAGCGCCCCCCCCTGGGGGGGATTGGATGGGTTGGGTTTCTGAGGAGGCAGTCAGGGGCAGGAAGTGGGTGGGGGTTAGATCGGGGTGGGACCTTCCCTACGTGGCCCTCTGCACAATTTTGAACCCCCATGTGGCCCTTGGGCCAAAAAGTTTGCCCACCCCTGCTTTAATGGGAACGGTAATTGGCCAAGGGTGATTGGAACAAACTACTAAGAGATCTCTTGATGACTTCAGATCCAGACTGTATGCCTGTCTGGCAGAGACGTTCTAGTCCACAGTTACTGGCTTAATGCAGGGATAGCTGGTGACATGCCACAGGAAGTCACTTGATGAGCCAGTGGTCCCTTCTGGTCTTCAACTCTGTGACTGTACGAACTATTCTTGTAAAGTTGCTCTCTACACTTCAGCTCTCCATCCTTCTTTCCGTCTGCCTCAGAATGACCGTGGTTAGGGAGAAGGACCAGAGGGGACTGTGTAGGGTGCACTTCTATAAGCCTTGTGCACCCCGCAGCAAATATGGCTTTTCAAAGCATCCAGAGATTAGGGGCCTGTTAGAGGAGTAGGTGAATGAGATCTGTGGTCTGCAGTGGGCAGGAGGTCAGACTAGATGATTGTGATGTGCTGCTCTGACCTGAAAGCCTGAGTCTATAAGAGCAGCTCTAGTGGTGACAGAGCAGTAGCAGCTGCCAGCATTTCAATCACTATGGTGTCTAACCTTGCCTTGGGTGATCTAATCCGCACCTACATGGGGAAACATGTCCATTGTTTGAATAGATTCCAACTTACCTACTGAAATGATTTAACTGCAAGTAGAGCTAGCCCCGTACCATCTTCAGCCCATCTCTCAAACTGTGGCCCAGCCACTTAAATGAGACAGGATACAGTCTGCGGTTATGATGGAGAACTACTATCTTCTCTGCCCCTTGACTGGGAAGCCTGTCTGCAAGATGGCCTCTGCCCTCCTGGCTTGCTTGTCATCCTCACTGAAAGCCCTGTGAGGCTTCTCGGGATTGTGGTGTGCCTGTTCACCCCACACTGGTATCTCTGCATTCTCAATGCATAGCCACTATATGGTTTTAAGTCCTGTCCTGTTGTCACTTGTCTGCGTGAATAGGCTTGGGGGCTAAGTTCCCTCTAAGTTGCGTGGAAGCTCCAGCAATGGGAGCTCTAGTGCTGACACGCCAATGCCATGTTTATCGCATTCTCATCTAGCTAATTCAGAGAAGCTTAGACACCCTTGTGATTGAAATGCCTGTTGCCTCATCTACACTAGCATTCCTGCAGTTGCTTCCACTGACATAAACTGCCCCAGTGCTATTGCAGAGTGGAATTTAGAGCGAGCCAAGTATAGTCAAGATCTGAATATCCCTTTGAAGCTATGTTTGCACTCAGATAGACTTTCAGCCTCCATGTTCTCTTCTTCTCTCCCCCGCCCCCCAGGTAACTGTTTTAGGAGCCTGTTTGGGGTGCTAAGTAGCCTCATAGCAAATGTTGAACACCTTCAGCCAGGATCTTAAACACAGTTCACTGTTTGCTATGCACCGAGTTTAAAGAGACGGCTCCAGTATTTTATACTTGATATTACTTCTACTCTACATCAATAAGAGCTATTGACAGACCATCTATCACAGCCACACGTGGACAAGGGGACCACATCATAGAGTTAGTGGACATGCTCAAGTCTTGATCTGCCATTTCAAAAAAAAATCTTAATGCTTTTGAGCAGAAGTTTGGGATGGATTTGACTGGGCAAAGAAGGTGGCTTGCAGCAGGTGTTGTTTGTTTAAGGAGACATAAAAGAAAGTTCATTATTGGTCAAGAATATGGAACAAAGTTTACCATTAGCTGCTCAGTAGAGAACAAGTGAAAATAACTGGTGGCAGTGTCTCAGAGTTCAGTCCCAAGCACTTAGTTTTACCTGTTTCTCCAACAAAATCTTCCACAACTGAAGCAGTGCAACACTGTTCAAAAAAGCATCAAAATAATGGCACTAAGGATTGGTAAATTCCCTTGAGAGGAACAGATGAAAGCTACCTGCTGCTGGTGGAGCACTCCAGAGCTCTTGGAATGCAAGCTGACAGTCCCTCCAGTCCCACCCTGGAAACACACACCTAGGACTAAGGCAAACTCCAAATAAACAGACCTTCAGAGATGAGAGTTACAACACATTCTGGGCAGCACAAACCTCTCCCCTGGCCTTACTGCTTGTCTTTTGTAAGATTCCAGTGGAGAAGCAGGAGTAAATCTGGTTAGTGCTGTAAAATTTGTTGCATTCTTTAAATTTAGTCCTTTTTGGCTAACCAGAATCCCACTACTGGTTGTCTAAATAAACTTTATAGGCCTTCTCCCTGACATGCTCTGCGCAAGAAAAGGAAAGGACAACTGTCCAAACAAAGCCTTTCAGCAGAGTGTCACACATATCCAAGTTCTCAACACAAGACTGCACAATTCTTCCAGTACATAATGTGTAGTGACCAATGATCATAGTAGATGAATGTGTGGCTCTTTACAAATGATATTCCCTCTTTGCTGCCCTGCACACTCTCCATGATCAAATCAACTAAACTGCTTTGGCTTTGTCTACAGTGAAGAAACTTTCTTAAAAATTCAGATCAGTTTGAAAACCAGTTCTGCTGTAAACTGCTGGATTCACAGTGTAGATGAGGCCCTGGTATCAACTGCTCATATAACTTGTTTTGAAGATGTCTAACTACACTGATTATAAGATCAGTTCCAGGTGATAGTCTAGTCTGTTACAGCTCCAAAAGGCTTCGAGTTTTTGGTAAATTTCCAGAGGGTAGTCATAGCCTTTGTGTCTTGAGGCTTTTGTTCAGTAATAGCGGAATAACTGGCTAGAGAGAGCTGGCATTCTAATAAGCAGCAGAAGTCCCTAGAATGTTGTGAAACACTGTGTCCACTAACTGGCCCCTAGAATGTCCAATAACTGGACTAGATGAGGGTTTCAGCCAGCCTAATAACCACTGAAGCACCAGCATGGATGGAAAAATAGCACCGACAACTCAAATGGTCCTCCCACCACTCTTCCACCATGCACTTCTTCCTGCTGATGTGGCTAGCTCAACGATTTCCTGCAGTTGTGCGGCAAGAAGCTGGTCTCCTGACTGAGAGCTGCCTGCATGGTGTTGACTGTGAGTTACTTCCACAGCAACCAGCTTTTGCTTATGTAAAAAGCTTACCAATGTGTTTCTGAGGAGGTAGCCATCTGTTTGTGCAACTGCATGGCTAGAAGCCACCTATCTGGCCCTGGCAGCAGTCTGTGATGAGTTGGAGATGTCTAGACAGCTTCTTCAGGTGGCTCACCAAGGCTAGTGTGAACATACTGAACCACTTATGTATTAGCCAGACAAGGAATGTTTCTGTGTAGATGCAGCTTGTAGAACAGTAGCAGTTGTAAATGAAGATCCATTCTCACAAAATGACTCTTGTTCAGTGTCTGAGCCTGAAAATTCCAGGCCTGTGCTTCTCAAAGAACTTCATGAACTCTATTGTCATATCTACCCAGGCTGACATAGGGCAGCTGTCCTTAAATTGTGAACACAGCTAATTCTTCAATTGCTTGCTCATGTCCATTCCACTTTAGATGTGTATGCGTGCCATGGGTACCATTGCAAGAGATTTTTCTCTCAGTGGTATCCGTTGGGTTGGCTCTTGTGCCCTCTGGTGTTGCATGCATGTGTGCTGGTATAAGGGATGCCACCAGCCTCACATCCTTTCAGTTCCTTCTTACTGTCCATGACAGTTTTACTCAGTTGTTTCTGAGAGGAGGGCCCCTGCACTGCTTCACTCAGCACTGGACCCTGACTCGTGTATCAGTACTGGATTTGATACCTAAGACATGGGCTCCATGAAGGTAACAGGCTGAAGAAATTGGTCTGAAAACAAAGGAGGCAGGTTCCGAAATGGAAACTGGTATAGCACCCTCGGATGCACCTTCAAGAGGCCTGCTTGGGCCCACTGGAGTACCTATGCGACCCCGGCACTGAGACTGAGGTGCATGGAATCAGTTGACAGTGTTTATAACCTCTGCTCCTTCTTTTGAACAGGTCCGGTCTTAGTGGTGAAGCCGAAAAGTGGGCCGACTGTTGAGGCCTGAAGTGCTTCCTCAAAGGTGCCGGAGCTCAGAGGCCCAGGGACCTGAGGGTAGCACTTGAGTCCTTCAGGACTTGGAGTTTTATGTGTTTGTGCTCTGAAAACGAGGAGCCTTCAAAAGGGATGTCCTGAATTGACTGCTGGATCTCCTGAGGTAGCCCTAAGGACTGCAGCCCAGAGCATTACCTCATGGCCACTGCAGAGGCCATTGGCCTGGCCGCCTCATTGGCTGCATCCAGGGCTGCCTGGAGAGAGAGACTGGCAATGGTCTTTCCCTCCTCTAAGAGGGGAGAGAATTCCTGCCTTGAGTCCTGAGGCATGGAATATTTACCTTTGGATCAGGAGTCTCACAAGTTGTAATTTTGCATCTCTCTAGCAGGGCTTGCTGGTTTGAGATACATAGTTGTAGCCCACCTGTTGAATAAATGTTTCTCCCAAATAGATTGTTTCTTTGTGTCCTCCTGCTTGGAGGTAGCAACTTGCTTGCCCTGTCTATCCCCCTTATTGGCTGCAGATAAAGCTAGGGACCCAGGAGAGGGGTGAGAGTATAGGTATGTATCTTTTGGCTGGCACACAGTATTTCTTCTCTACCTTCTTTGAAATGGGAGGGAGAGAAGACTGGGTCTGTCACAGGGCTCTGACCTCACCCATTACCACCTCGTTAATGGTCTGGGCCCCCTTAGATGATGCAGCTACAGCCAGAATGTCAGTGAAGCTGTGGGACAATGCCGTGAGCTCCTCAGCCTGTAGCCTCAGGGTAGCCACTATCCTCTTTAGAAGCTCCTGATGGGCTTGAAAGTCATTTTGAGGCAGCTTTATCTGGGGAGGAGGGAGGAAGAGGCCTGTACGGGGATGGGGCGGGGTATGGGGAGGGGGACTGCATTTCTACCACCATTTCAGTCTCAGTGCCTGGGTCACACAGGTAGCCGGTGGGCCCAAGCAGGACTTTCGAAGGTGCGTCCGAGGGCGCTATACATGTTCCCACTTCGAATCCTGCCTCCTTGTGTTTCCGGACCAGCTTTCCCACTTCAGCTCAGTGTGGTCCTACATAACATTAGACTGCTGAGTACTAAATACTCTGGTAGAGAATGTAATAGGAAGAGAGCCTGAGACATAAGCCTTTGTATCAGAGGTGTGAGGTGAATCTGGCGAGAATAGGGCTGATATTGTAGAAATACACATTCTTAAAAAGTGCTATTCAGAGAACATTCTCGCAAATGCATCCTGATACCCAGTGATACCAGAACATTCAGATATCAAGGATGGTACAAAAACATTCCCCAAGGATAACAGGAACACACTGGCTTCTCCTAAAAGATAAAGTCAGGATGACGGTACATAACTTGTTTATAGCCAGGTATAAAGATGTATCTCAGAGAAAGTGTCATTGGATAGCCTAAGGAGCAGTGGAAAGTTCGGCCACTGACTGAGCTGTGTCCATTGTCACAGGCATACATGTCTTAGTTTCCTTATAGTGTCTGCCAGGTGCTATTACTGTGCTTTGTCAACAATAAACCTGGCCTGGTGTCTTCGTACCTTAACAGATCTTGTGGTCATTGGGTGGTTTGCTTCAGGTCTGTTGTGCCGGCTGTCTGCACAGAGGTGGGGCAGCACACAGGGAGAACACACACACAGCCGAATATCTAACCCCAGAGGGATATGCTCTTCAGTTTTCATCCTCCCATCCCTCTTCAGGGACCCATCTCCCAAGCAATACCTAACCCAGGAGTTGCAGACCCTCCTGTGGGAGGGGACTGGAACAGGTACCTCAAAGATTAAGAGGGAAAGGGTTTTACTCCAAATATTTCCTAATCCCAAAGTCCAAGGGCAACCTTCATCCCATCCTGGACCTGCGTAACCTCAAGTTATCTCAAGAAACTGAGGTTCCGCATGGCCGCCTTGGCTTCCATCATTCCCTCCCTGGATCCAGGGCTCTGGTATGTTGCCCTCAACTTGAAGGATGCTTACTTTCACATTTCCATCTTCCGTGGCCACAGGAGATTCCTCAGGTTTATAGTAAACCGGACGTATTACCAATTCATTGCTCTCCCTTTTGTCCACTGCTCCCTAAGTTTTTACAAAATGCATGGTGGTAGTAGCAACCTTCCTCTGAAGGTGAGGCATTCAAGTCTACCTGTACCTCGATGTCTGGCTGATCAAGGGTCACTCAGAAGCCCAAGTAAAGAACATTATCAGCCTGGTCCAAGCCATCTTCTGAGCATTGGGCCTATTGATAAACAGACAAAAGTCAACTCTCATTTCAGTACAGAGAATCAGGTTTATTGGGGTAGTGTTCAACTCAACCAGACCAGAGCCTTCCTTCCAGAGGCTTGATTCCAGACAATGTTGGACCTACAATTGTAGATCATGGCCCATCCAGTCACAACAGCCCAAGTTGGCCTCAACCTCCTGGGGCATATGGCTATATGCGTTTACATGGTATGGCACACAAGGCTATGCCTCAGGCCCCTGCAGGGGTGATTAGGTTCAGTGTAGTCACCAAACAGACGCCACCTGGACTTGGTGCTCACCGTTCCAGCCCTGGTCCTCACCTTCCTCGCTGGTGGAAGGGCTTTCATTTGGCAATTGTCAGTGTCCCCTAAGTTGCCCCCTACTCTCAGTGTCCCTAGTGTCGATGCTTCAGGCCTAGATTGGGGAGCCCATCTCGATTGCCTCAGGACTCAGGGCCTGCAAACCCAGAAAGAGCTCTCCCTGCATATAAACATCAGAGGGCTCAGAGCAATCTGCTTAGCTTGCCAAGTTTTACTTCCCCAGATCACAGCCAAAGTAGTGCAAATGCTGATGAGCAACACTGCAGCCATGGTCTAAATCAACAAGCAAGGAGGAGTGTGCTTCTCCACCCAGAGAGGAGCACACTTCTCCACTGTGAGGCCATCATCCATGGGACTTTTACATGAAACACTCCATCCACCTTGAGGCTTCCCATTTTTCAGGAACACAGAATGCCCTAGCAGATCTCCTTAGCAGATCCTTCTCTCACCATGAGTTGCCCCTTCACCCAGAGGTCACCATGTTCATCTTCCAAAGGTGGGGATCTCCCCAGGTAGCCCTGTTTGCAACCAGGCAGAACAGGAAAAGCCATCAGTTTTGCTCACTGAATGGGCACAGCCCAGGCTCCCTTTCAGATGCCTTCCTGCTTCCGTGGACAGAGCTCCTATTCTGTGCATTTCCTCCAGTTCTTCTGGTACACAAGGTCCTTTTAAAAATCAAGCAGGAATAAGGTAAGAGTTATTCTTCTATTCCTGGCATGGCAGCACCAGTGCTGGTTCAGCATGCTGCTAGTTTAATCAGTAGCACCCCTACTGCCACTCCCTCTCCATCCGGATCTGATCTCACAAGACCATAGCCATACATTCCACTTGAACATCTGGTCCCTCACCTGACAGCAGGAAAGCGCTATGGCTGAACCTGGCGGAGCAAGCTTGTTCAGAACAAGTTCAACAGGTCTTGCTGGGTAATGAGAAGCTATCCATTAGAGCTACCTATTTTGCAAAGTGGAAGCATTTCTCAAGACCTCGTGGGGATGGTCATTTCTCCGACTGTCTTCTCTTCAGTTTATTTTGGAATACTTGTTCCACCTAAAATAACAAGATCTGGCCCCCGAATGCATCAAGGTGCACCTAAAAGCAATTTTGGCCTTCCACCCACTGGTTGGCGGTAGGTCAGTTTTACCTCACAAAATGACAGTCCATTTTTTTAAGAGACTTTACCCTTGCATTTTGTGAACTAATTCCCCTGTGGGTTTGAACTTGGTCCTGTTGAAACTCTCAGACTCTCTCTTTTTGCCAGTAGCATTGTGTGCTCTGCTCTTTCTCTCCTGGAAGGTTGCCTTCCTGATATATATTACCTCAGCCAGAAGAGTCTCTGAAATCAGGGCCTTTATGTCAGAAGCATTGTACATAATGTTCTTGAAGGACAAGTTTCACCTGCACCCCATCTGGCCTTCCTGCCAAAGGTAATCTCACAGTTCGATAGCAACCAAGCCAGTTTTCATGGCAGTTTTCTTCCTGGAGCCACACAAGAATTCAGAAGAGTGATAGCTTCACTCATTGGATGTTAGGTGCGTCCTCACCTTCTACATTGAGAGGACTAAACCCTTTCACAGATCCACAAACCTTTTTTTGGCAATAGCAGAAAGGATGAAAGGCCTACCTGTTTCAGCCCAAAGCATCTCATCCTGGATAACCTGCTGCATTTGGGCATGTTATGAGCAGGTGAATGTTCCTCCGCCTGCTATCCTGACCACTCATTCCACGAGAGCTGAGGCATCTTCAGCAGTGTTTCTGGCCCAGGTTTTGATCCAACGCATCTGTAGGGCCACAACCTGGTCATTAGTGCAAACCTTCTCATCCAGCTATGCCAGGCATGGGCAAACTTTGGCCCAAGGGCCACATCTGAGTATGGAAATTGTAGAGTGGGCCATGAATGCTCATGAATTGCGGGTTTGGGTGCAAGAAGGGGGTGAGGGCTTTAGCTGAGGGGTGCAGGCTCTGTGGTGGGTGCAAAAATGAGTACAGTGTGTGGGAGGAGGCAAGCAGTTGGGGTTGGTGGGGGTGAGGGCTCTGGTTGGGGGTGGGGATGAGGGTTTGAGGTGCAGGAGCATGCTCCGGGCTGGGATCAAGGGGTTTGGAGTGCAAGAAGGGGATATGGGCTAGGGCTGGGGCTGGGGGTAGGAGTGTGGGAGAGGCTCGGATGTGCAGGCTCTAGGCAGCGCTTACCTCAAGCACCTCCCAGAAGCAGTGACACGACTTCCCCTCTGGCTCCTACATGGGAGCACAGTCAGACATCTCTGCATGCTGCCCCATCCACGGATGCTGCCCCTACAGTTCCCTACAGGTTCCCAGCCAATGGGAGCTGCAGGGTTGGCATGCCAAGCCACTTGGCTGCCCTGACATGTAGGAGCCAGGGGGAGGAGTGTGTGTGTGTTGTGGGTATGTTGTGCTACTGCTTTCGGGAGCCGCCCAGCGCCATGGTATGCATGGAACAGGGCAAGCCCCCAATCTCACTCCCCAACTGGAGTGCCCTGCTTCTTGGCAGGAGCTCAAGGGCCGGATTAAAATGTCTGAAGGGCCAGATGCAGCCCCTGGGCCGTAGTTTGCCCACCCTGAACTGTGCCAATCACCAACAGGCTCGAGATGATGCTGAGTTCGGGAGTGCAGTGTTGAGGTACACATGTCCATGGACTCTAAACCTACCTCCTTAGGTGCTACTTATGAGTCATCTAGTATGGAATAGGTATGAGCAAGCACTCAATGAAAAAATGGTAACTGATATTACGTTTGTTGCTCTTTGAGATGTGTGGCTTATGTCCATTCCAGGACCCACACTCCATCCCTGCTATGGGAGTTGATGGCAAGAAGGAACTGAGAGAGTGCAGGGCCGCCAGAACCCATTGTACTGGCACATATGTGTGCAGCTCCAGAGGGCACTAGAGCCAGCCCAATAGATATCACTGAGGGAAAAATCTCTAGCAAAGGTGCATGCACGCCTAATGTGGAATGGACATGAGGAACACATCTTGAACAACAGTTACTGAAGGTCTCTAACTGTCTTTTTTTGTGTTAGATAGGTCTTCGCTATGCCCCCTAGGCTTGTGTGATCTTTAGCTGCTAAGGGCTCATTTATAAGTATCTCCAAAATAACTGGAAAATAAAAGCAGCCTTTTTGTCCTCAAGTAACAGAGGAGGTATTTCAAGACTAGACGCTTGAAGGAAATGGCAGAGCTTGAAGACTTGGCACTGAAATTGTGTACACAGCAAACTGGAAAGCTTCTCTTCTCAAATCATTAACAGTGTGTACCCTTAACAAATACATTTAAATGGTATTTTTAAGCCCATTCCTAGAGCAAAGTCCAGAGTTCTCTTTACCAGTGTTCATACTGTCACAAACACAGGGGAGTCCAGAAAACCCTATGCTCTGTGCACTGGGGCAGTGGTTCCCAAACTTTAACAACCTGTGAACCCCTTTCACTAAAATGTCAAGAGTTGCAAACCCCTCTCCTAAAAAAGAATATTTCCAGGAATTTTCTCTTTTACCTGAGTATAAATTATAAAAACAGTGATCTTGGAAATAAGAAAATTGTTTTTTATGACATGCTTATAACACACTATTACTACTTATTTATCATTACAGTATTTTTATTACATTATGAAAACAGCAACACTCTTCCAAGATCTCACTTTCATAGCTTGTATCACTTTGAACAAGCCTGTTATAAGACAAGGCTCCTATGTTTCATCAAAGATGAGGTGGCTGAGTGGTTAAGGTGATGGACTGCTAGTCCACTGTGCTCTGTATGCATGTGTTTGAATCCCATCCTTATCGGGTGTATTAGTCTTGCTAAACCCAGGACTGTGAGTTCAGTCCTTGAGGGGCCAAAAATCTACTGGATGATTTAATTGGGGATTGGTCATCAGGAGATCCCTTCCAGCCCTATGATTCTATGATCAGGGAGTATCAGATGTGAAACAGCATGAAGGTATTTAAGAAGCCAGCTGAGAGTTCCTACCACCCAGGCATTCTGGTCTTCAGTAGTCCAGGCAAACAACGCACATTACAACAAAGCTTAAACTTGTTCTTCATAATAATTTTAAAAACAATACTAGCTGCCTGTTTAATTTTAAAAACAGCAAAAAAAAATCTACCTTCCTTTCCATTTCTTATAAGGAGCCTTGAAGTTTAAATCTCTTTAGCGTGATAGATATGCATGCTTTGATCTGCTTAGCTCTTGGAAGTCCAGGGGCTCCAGACTGCTGGCCGTGTGCTGTCCAGGGTCCCGATGGACAACTCTGTCCACCATTAGGGAATTTTTTCCCGAGACCCTCCTGTAACATTGCGTGAACCTCCAGGAGTTCCCAAACCACAGCACTAGGGGCATGCTATTGAGGTGCCTCAAGGAAAACAGAACTCCGAACTGGACCAAGGTGGCCAAGTTAAGACCCCCCATTGAGTGTTACTATTTATAAATTAGTATCAACATTTATATTTACGTACATTTCTTCCTTTAGTTTAGCGACCGGAGTCTGGTCTGAAATCAAGGCTCAGTGACTTCTCATCTAAGATGTAGCTCTGTGTTTCAGTAATCCTCCAGGTCTAACCTTTCGTGGAGGAAGGAGGATGGGGAAAGTCCAAAGTGTGCTAACGCTGAGGTCCAAAAGTGCAAAAGTTTAGGCATGTGCAAAGTCCGTATAGAAAGATGCTTGGAACTTAGTGTGCCTGGGTCTTGCCAGTCCCTCAGGTTCTGGGCCACCAACAGAGGCTTCTGTGAATCCACGGAATTTTGCTTTGAGTTCCTCAGTTCCACTTTCAGGACCTCTTCATTAACAGAACAGGAGTTACCACAGGCCTCTGACTTCTTATGGCCTAAGTACCTTGCAGTACTCAGATGTCACTGGCTCAAGGGTAGGTCTCCAGATCCTTAAATGGCAGTTGTCTAGCAGTGGTCGGCAAACTGGGGTGCATGCACCCCAGGGGGTGCACAAGACAAAGCAATGTGCATGACTGGATGTTGTATTGATAAATGATCAGTAATCAGGTATACTAGTAAGGCATACATGTCTGGGGCAGAGTTTAAATGTGGGAGTTACCAGATTTCTAACCTTAGAATCAGAGAAGATTAGGACTGGAAGAGACCTAAGGAGGTCATCTAGTCCAATCCCCTGCTCAAAGCAGGACCAAGCGCAGCTAAATCATCCTAACCAGGGCTTTGTCAAGCTGGGCCTTAAAAACCTCTAAGGATAGAAATTCCACTTCCTCCCTAAGTAACCCATTCCAGTGCTTCACCACCCTCCTAGTGAAATCGTTTTTCCTAATATCCAACCTAAACCTCCCCCACTACAACTTGAGACCATCGCTCCTTCTTCTGTCATTTCCCACCACTGAGAACAGCCTAGCTCCATCCTCTTTGGAACCCCCCTTCAGGTAGTTGAAGGCTGCTATCAAATCCCCCCATCACTCTTCCTTTCTGCAGGTTAAATAAGCCCAGTTCTCTCAGCCTCTCTTCATAAGTCATGGGCCCCAGCCCCCAATCATTTTCATTGCCCTCCTCTGGACTCTCTTGGATATCCCTGCCCATCTTGGCTAGGTAAATTCTGTGGAAAACATAATACATGCAAATAAAATGTTATATTGAGACTCAGCTTTGTATTTAAAAACTTGACTTCATGTGTCAGGTCTGCTCTCAGGGGACAGCACTTTGCAGCTAACCGCCAGAATGTTTATCCACATTCTAAAACTAGGTAGAAAGCTTAGGTCAGGAGGAGATGAGGCCTATTAGCACAGGCCCACAACTGCCCCTAGGATACTGCTCTTTCTCTGCTCATAATAGGGTACAAAGCAATGTGCATAATTTCACTGTGTCAGAGAGGTAGCAGTGTTAGTCTGGATCTGCAGAAGCAACAAAGAGTCCTGTGGCAGCTTAAAAGACTTGTTAGTCTTCAAGGTGCCACAGGACTTTTTGTTGCTTCTGCATAATTTCACTGTTAGTTCAGCAGCAGAGTAAAGAGTTGCGAAAACTCAGAGGTAGCATGAGTCAGACACCTTGATTTGAATTGCAAATAGAAAAGGATTTCTGTTAGTCTACTGCTAATCATTGACAGTTTGCTCTGCTTGCTGCAGTTTCTAGGGCTTTTCTGTGGTGTATGTCATGTCTGCTCTTGTCACACATGAAGGGAATTGTCACTCACCAGCCTGGTAAGGTACTAGGTATTCTCTTTATCATACAGATGAGGGAGCTGAGGCCCAGAGAGGTCAGAAGTCACACAATGAGTCTGATCAAGCCCTGAATTGAACACATCTCCTGAGTTCCAGTCCAGTGCTTTAGCCACAAAGCCTGCCTTCTGGTCTGGTGATTAGGCCATCCCTGTTTGCCCTGAACCTAAATCCCACTGCAGATGAGAGAGGAAGGAGCTGAGAAGGTTGGAGAAGGCAGAAGCCCTGCTTCCAGCACCTTATATAGTCAATGAATAATGACTGATCTCAGTGCTTTTTCATTCGGCGCTCCATGCTTGGTAGCCAACTTAAGCATTCCAACCCTCTCTTTTCAACTGCTCTCAAACCTCGTGTGCATTCCTTTAGTCTGGTTCCATGACAAGGCTGCCTTGTCCAGCTTTATGTTCTGACAGATAATGAAATATGTGTGAACTTTACAGAATTACAGAGATATGAAAATGGCCTTCTTGGAGAAAGCTTAATTACATAACTGCATTAGGTGACAGCAAACCCAGCAGGCTTGAGGGAACTCAAGTATCTCCCTATGCACGGGACACCTCACAGTGGTGAGAGGAAGCTGCTTGTAGCATTAGAAACTGCAGGCTGGAGTAGTGGGAGCTCTGATTTAATTATGCATCACTCTGCTGCCTCCTAGTTCTCATTTAGCTCTTTCCTAGATGTTAAAGTGTTGCTTGTGGAGGGGATCTGCTGGGAATTGTAGTTGGGGCCCCCTGTGGTTCTCAGTACTTCAGCAACAGAATCTACCACTCACTGCAGAATCATGTTTCAACATCTGCCTTGGTCTCTTCAAAGCTGCTTTTCTTGTCCTTCCAGAGGTGGAAGACTTCTCCAAGCAGCCAGTGTAAAGCATGTGAGGCCATGTACCAGCATAGGAAAGGATGGTGTGTTCAGCTGCCCAAAGAGCTTGCAGTGTAACTATGGGATTTAATTCACTTAATATCGAAATAAATAATGAGGGAAATGGCGCTGAAGTAGCCACTTCCTTGTCCCAGTCACTGCAAGCTACCACTTCGCTGCAGAACCCCAGGGCTTGCTGCATAGTCAGTGGGAAATGGGAAGCCCTGCTTTAGTGGCAATGGCTTTGCAAACAGTGTGTTTGCAGTCTTTGCTCTGCTTGCTGCAGTCTCTAGGGCTTTTCTGTGGTGTATGTCATGTCTGCTCTTGTCACACATGAAAGTAATTGTCACCCACCAGCAGTGTGTCAGACCTGTTCTTTGTTGTGAATAGAGGGAAGTGGCCATAACATAGACAGAACATGAGCTGCCACAACTTCAGTGAGTGCTGGAAGCACACGTCTGCCACCTGGCAGGTGCAGTTGGTGTCCTGTAAGTGGGAGCCCACTACCTGGGCTTTGGAGCAGGCAGGAATGGGCACAGAAGTAGATAATGTGGCTTTTTACATGTGTGTTTTCCTTATATGTGGGGAGAGGGGGAAGCACCTTGGCATCTCTCCAGACTGTCAGCTGTACTGATGACAAACGACTTGCAGTGAAAGCAAAGTCCCTGTAATATAGAATGATTGGCAAAGTGAGGCATGCTGTTTGCTGGCTGACATTTCAGAACAAATTCAGAACTTCTCACTAAATGAACAAAATGGCTAGAAGAGCTTGGGGGGGAATAACTTTATTTATGTGGCTCCCCTCCTGTGCCCTACATGGAGACGTGTATGGTCAGGGTTATCTGAGAGGTGCAGGGCATGTGTGTGCTAGGAAGAAGCGGGTGGAAGACTGGTAGGAATCACATCAAAATACACTGAAAAGAGCTGGAGGGATTAGGTGCACTTACCTTTAACTTGCCATGTGCTGAGAAGGAAGATCAATTCCCTCTTCACTTACGTTAATTTTCCACTCTTAAATTAGGCAACAGGATTTCAAAGAAAAACTCAGATTAGTGATCCACTAACCATGTCCGCAAGTCAGGCAGCAAATAACAAAATAGCACCCAATATTAACTTATAAGAAAGTAACAAATGAAATGTTCCGAATTCTTGACTGCAGGGGGCCAGGCTGGAGCTCACCTTTGTTTCTGTTCTAGGAAAGTCAAACTCCTGAATAGTAGGCTTGTTTTGAATAGGAGGACTGACTCTTATCAGATGGCTTGAACCTTTTGTACAAACTAGTGATTGTCAAGTACAGGTTAACAGCGATTAGTCATGCCACCCAGTTTCATTCTCCACTGCTGTGTTCCTCTGCTCTGCAAAGGTAAATGCTGCCATGCTGATCTGATGGCCCTCACTTTGTCCTGGTGTAAATGGCCACACAAGGAGTATGGGGAGGCAGTGGAGAGTCAGGCCTCTGATCCTCTCAGGAGGATGGAAAGCCAAGGGCAGATCCCTTTCATTGGAAATAGCAGCATGATAGTAATGTTTCTTTTCTGCTGTTATCAAGAGCTAAACGTGAAAAGGGCAACTGCCATGTTAGTTGCCCCACTGACAGCAGATCCTTGAGAGCCTGAGCTAAGTGAATATACCATATCCTAGCATATCATGGTTGGAAGGGACCTCAGGAGATCATCTAGTCCAACTCCCTGCTCAAAGCAGGACTAATCCCCAATTAAATCATCCAACAGATTTTTACCCCATATCCCTAAAATGGCCCCTCAAGGATTGAACTCACAATGCTGGATTTAGCAGACCAATGCTCAAACTACTGAGCTATCCCTCCCTCCATCTTTTCCTTCTGCGCATCTTAGGCTTGTAGAAGACTCCAGAAAGAAGGTGAATTGTGACAAAGTAGGAAAACAAACACTATCTTAATCAGTACTGTTGTGAGGAAGATCTTTATCTTTAATGGCTGAATTCAGAACCACTTAGACTCTGGCATCTGAATTTGTGGCTCTAGTAGGTATTGTGGCAAAGCTCTGGCCTTGTCCCTGTGCGTCCTGCGCGTCCAGGCGGTTTGTGCTGGCCTCAGAGGCTCACTGTAACCCTCCACATAGCCCTTCTCTCTCTAGGCCAGGGTTACAGTCTACTGAGCCCTTTTCATCATCAGCCAGCAAAGCTGTTGGTGAGAGAACTCCCACAATCTCTGTTGTCCCTTTGGGCTTATTTCAGGACAGTATAACCTCCTGTCCTGCTAGGGGCCTGCCTTCCCCTTTCAGGAGGTGTTTCAGTAGTAGCAGTTTGCGGGGAACCCAGGTCCACCCTCTACTCCAGGTTCTAGCCCAGGGACCCTAATGGTAGCAGCTATTAGCAGCCAACCTTTCACTGACAGAGTTGCTACTTTTCCCTGGGCTACTTCCCCACAGCTCTGCCACTTCTCCCTTACCTCAGGGTATCACAAAGCTTCCCCTCCTCCAGCTCCTTTCTCCTTGGCTTCCCCTCCTCAGACCTGGAAAGGAGAGCTTTTAAGCAGTCTGAGACCTTGATTGGCTCCACCTGTCTCCATCAGCCTAACAGCCTTAACTGCCCTTTTGCCAGTTAATTGGGGTCAGGTAGCGGCATTAGCCTAACTACCTTAACTGTTTAATTGGCATCAGGTGTCTTGATTAGCCTGGAGTAGCCTTTGTTTGGCTAGCCAGGGAACAGGGACCTGCTCATCCTGAGGCTGATATACCTCCCTTCCAGCACACACTTATACCCTTCTGGTCTGACTCCGTCAGTATTTGTAGCTCAGATAGTGCTGAGATAAAATAGTTCTTGTGACATGATATGTTTACACAGCAACTAGACACTTTTGGTTGGCCTGTGCCAACCAACTCAGGCTTGCTGGTCTTAGGCTGCAGGGCTGTGTCATTGCTCTGTAGACTTCCGGGCTCTGGGGCTCTGCAAGGTGGAAGGGTCCTAGAGATCAGGCTGCAGCCTGAGCCCAGAAGTCTACACGGCAATAGAACAGCCCAAGCCCCGCAAACCCGACTTAACTGTCACTGGCCAGCTCTGGGTATCTTGCTGTGTAACCACACCCTGGAATTGTACTCATGCCTTAGCAGAAAATAACATTCTTATCCCATATAGTGATGCCTGCTGGTGCTTAGGAGCTTACATCATGGAGACAAGAGCCCGTTGACAAAGTATTTTTAAATACCTACTTGGTTTGCTCCTCTGTTTGGGCTACTTCCTTGGTTTTGGGGCAGATGCATGCAATAAAAATCAATCTTGATATTCTAGCTAGAATTTACCTTTTACACCTGTTGTCCTTGCATGATCAGTTGTTGAAAGTCTGTAACATAAACATTAATTGTGATCAAACTGGTCTCTTTACTAAGTTCTAAGGGCATGGCTACACTTGAAACTTCAAAACACTGTCTCAAGCATTTTGAAGTGCAAGTGTGGTTGCTCTCTCCCAGCGCTCCTAATCACCTCCACGAGGGGATTAGCTCTGAGCGCTGGGAGCCAGGAGCCCGTTCACACTAGCACTTTAAAGCGCTCAGACTTGCGCTCAGGGGGGTGATTTTTTGCAATCCAGGGCCAGCAAGTTACAGCACTATAAAATGTCAGTGTAGCCAAGCCCTTAAAGGCAACAGTACATTACCATACCTCTCCTTCTGTTCCATAGATATATGAAGCGGGGAAAGACTCCTTGCCTTCTTGGCTCCATTGGGAACCGAAGAGTAGCACCTTGGAAGGTCTGCCCCTGGATACTGACAAGGGTGTGCATTACATCTCAGTGAATGCAGGGCAGCTGGAGCCCAATGGAAGTTATGTGCCCCAAACCACCAATGTCTTTTCCATTGAGGTTCACCCTGAAGACCACAGTGAACCTCAATCAGTACGAGTGGCTTCCGAAGACCAGAATGAGGTAGCGCCATTCATGTGTGGCACAGAGGAACCAATCACAATCCTGACTGTAATTTTGGATGCTGACTTAACAAAAATGACACCAAAGCAAAGGGTTGAACTTTTAAACCGAATGAAACATTTTTCAGGGGTGGAACTTCATAACATGAAGTTGGTTCCTGTTGTAAATAATAGACTCTTTGACATGTCAGCCTTCATGGCTGGGCCAGGAAATGCAAAAAAGGTAGTGGAAAATGGGGCCTTACTCTCATGGAAATTGGGATGTTCTTTGAGCCAAAATAGTGTTCCCAACATCAGCAATGTTGAAGCTCCTGCTAAAGAAGGTGCCATGTCTGCCCATCTTGGTTACCCTGTGGTTGGCTGGCACATTGCTAACAAGAAACCTCATCTTCCTAAAAGGATAAGGCGGCAGATCAATGCCACCCCTACACCTGTCACTGCCATTGGGCCACCTACAACTGCTATCCAGGAACCACCAACCAGAATTGTTCCCACCCCTACATCCCCGGCCATTGCACCACCCACAGAAAAAACAGCTCCTCCAGTAAGAGAGCCTATACCATTACCTCGAAAACCTACAGTTACTATTAGAACAAGAGGATCCATTGTTCAGACACCAACTCTAGGACCAATTCAGCCAACCAGAGTAGTAGAAGCCACCAGTCCTATTCCTGGACAGATTCGCCCAACGATGACTGGATATGTAGAGCCTACTGCTGTGGTTACACCGCCCACAACCACTACTAAGAAACCAAGAGTCACCACTGTGAAACTAGGCACACCATCAACAACAGATTCCTCTACAGCTACAACTCGAAGGCCTACCAGAAGACCCAAAACACCTCGACCTACCAAGCCCCCTGGCACGACCAGATCACCAGTCACTAAGTTGGAAACCCCTTCTCCACCAACCCGCATACGCACTACTGTTAGTGGTCCTTCCCGTGTGTGGGAGCCAAATGAGCCGCCAAGGCTGACAAACCACATTGATAGGGTGGATGCATGGGAAGGCACTTACTTTGAGGTTAAAATACCTTCTGATACGTTTTATGATAAAGAAGACACCACCACAGATAAACTGCAATTGACTCTAAAGCTGAAAGAGCAGAAAATGGTGGAAGAAAACTCCTGGGTCCAGTTCAATAGCACTAGTCAACTAATGTATGGAATGCCTGATCACAGCCACATAGGGAAACATGAGTATTTCATGTACGCCACGGACAAAGGTGGACTCTCTGCCGTGGATGCTTTCGAAATACACGTTCACAAACGGCCACATGGGGACAAGTCTCCAGTTAAATTCAAAGCCAAATTCCATGGAGACCACAATGCAGTGGCGAGTGACATCAATAAAAAGATTCAACTGGTAAAGAAGCTGGCTTTTGCATTTGGTGACCGGAACAGCAGCACCATTACCTTACAAAACATCACCAAGGGCTCCATTGTAGTGGAGTGGACAAACAATACTCTGCCTCTGGACCCATGCCCAAAAGAACAGATCAGAGCCTTAAGCAAAAGAATCTCTGATGACTCTGGTGGTCCTAGCCCAGCCTTCTCCAATGCCTTAGAGCCGGAGTTCAGGCCCATGAACATTTCTGTGATTGGCTCTGGCAGCTGCAGGCACATTCAATTTATTCCAGTGGCTAGAGATGGCAGGATTATTTCTGAAGCCACTCCGACATTGCTGGCAGGTAAAGACCCCGAGAAGAGCAGCGAGGATGACGTGTACCTGCATACTGTGATTCCTGCTGTGGTGGTTGCTGCTATCCTGCTGATCGCTGGGATCATCGCCATGATCTGTTACCGCAAGAAACGAAAAGGCAAACTCACCATTGAAGATCAGGCCACCTTCATCAAAAAGGGAGTGCCAATCATATTCGCAGATGAGCTGGACGACTCCAAGCCTCCCCCTTCCTCCAGTATGCCTCTGATCCTTCAGGAGGAGAAAGCCCCTCTTCCCCCTCCAGAGTACCCAAACCAGAATATGCCAGAGACAACCCCCTTGAACCAGGACACCACTGGGGAATATACTCCATTGCGGGATGAAGACCCTAATGCGCCTCCATACCAGCCCCCCCCACCTTTCACAGCACCCATGGAGGGTAAAGGCTCCCGCCCGAAGAACATGACCCCCTACAGGTCTCCACCTCCATACGTTCCCCCTTAATGAACAAAAGATTCTTTGCGGAGTAGGGGCCTCTAGTCCCGTGTCAGGGTTGTCTGTAGGGACTGATGGCCTGCAAATCCATTGCCAACCAGAAACACCACTCAGAATCCCAAACCGCAGCCAGCCCCTCTCCGGAAATGTTTGCTCACCAGAGAGCTGGGGAGACTTTGGGACACTGATTTATTTTTTATTTTATTTTATTTTTTATTTTTTTTGCCTAACAGCTTTTATTTTATTTTATTCATAGAAAATTCTTCTTGGCTCAAACGTATTTCTGACAGCAGGCTTCTCAACGCGTCCGTGGACTGGTGAAAAGGGAAAGGGATGGCTGGACGTGCAGGCAGCACAGAGGATGGCACTCTGAGGCTCTGCTGTTTGCCTTTAACACTAACTGTACTGTTTTTTTCTATTTATGTGTGTCTAGCAACAGGACGTAACATGAAAGGTAGCCTACAAATAATGACATTTAATGGACTTTCTGAAGTCAAAGCTGAGTTTTTACATTTAATCTGCTGTTTACCTAAAGTTGTCTGTGTAGTTTTTGGGATGGGGGAGGGGAAGTACTTTGCTAAAAATCAGCTCCAGAGGTGTTTCAAACGCAGTTAGAGCAGATCTGCACAACATGTGGCCCAGGGGCCACATGCGGCCCACATGGGCTCACTGTGTGGCCCACGGGGGATAAGTAGGGGTGGGGCAAGCCAAGCGGTGGGGTGGGGGGAAGCGGATGGGGGTGGAGCAAGGGTGGGGCTTTTCGGCCTGCAGCTGGTTTTTTTCCAGTAATACGGCCCTCGCTGCTTTCCGAGTTGTGCAGGCCTGAGTTAGAGGATGGACCTGGCCAGTGTTTTTATCAGAGGAATCCTATTTTTTCATGTATTGTAAAATTGTCATTAGCCTGGATGTGGGCACCCTTTGCTAAGCAGCCAGGAAACTCCCTGCCCCCTCATAGGCCATTGCTGGCCTGCCGAAATTGCCCTGCCCTTCTCCCCATGCTGCTGGAGAACAGAACTTGGAGGTGCCTCGGAACAGCCTGGAAAACAGCCATTGAGTAACAGAGAGTGGGGCTCAGTCAGGCTCAGAGGGGCAGCATCTCCACAGTGGGCTGCATGGCTGTGGGCTGGGCAGGCCAACAGCAAGGGGCTCTGCCAGGAATGGAAGAAGTTTTTATATTGCCCCATTTCTCCACGTAGGTAGTGAGCATGGGGGTTTGACACACTTTGAGGTGTTTTGGCGAAAATGCAATATTTTTTTGTAGTGTGTTGCTATCTCCTCACTTCTCCTTGAGTGTAATATTGGCACAGCTTCTGATCCATCCCCTCTTGCTGTCCCAATCCACCTGTGCTCCGCCACCCTCACACACACATTACACTGGAGGTTGGGGACCTCTGAAGT
The DNA here is from genome assembly GCA_007922305.1 of Dermatemys mawii. Classification (NCBI taxonomy): domain Eukaryota; kingdom Metazoa; phylum Chordata; order Testudines; family Dermatemydidae; genus Dermatemys; species Dermatemys mawii. Next base: position 50,888,304 of record ML677335.1, on the reverse strand, counting down.
GCCAGAAATGGCTCAAAGTAAAACTCAAATCTAATTTTTTACTAAATTTTTGATACAGCCTCAAATTGTTTTATTAAAAAATAATTAAAAATGGTAACACTGGCAGCAGTTTGTACAAGCTTAGCTTCTTAGAATCAGCTCCATGGAACTGACTGCTTTGCTCACTTTGAGTTGTGTCTTTTAGTCATTGTTAAATATTAGAGCCATGTCTAGGTTTCTTGCCTTTTTAAAATGAACTTCCATCATCTCTCATGCTAGGTTGGGGTTGTCCTGTAGGCTGCTCCTGTGCTTTTTTTGCTTTGAACTAAATCATTTTAAGCATGAATTTTTCTTGACCGTTTGAGAACTATTTTTGGTACATTTAGAGGGAGGAAAAACCCTTTGCAATAATGTGGCCCTGCCCTGGCCGGGGCTGGCTGGGCAGGTTCTGGCTGACTTTGCACACCAAGCAGACACTTTAAGCCATATTGACTGTTTTGCAAAGTATGTTTGTGTGCTGACGTGGCCAAGTTACACACTAGTAGGTGACTGGAGAAAATGACCTTCACCTCTTAATTGCTAGGGTGGCATTTCCCATCAACCCTTTTCTCGACCTCAAGGGAGTTTGCCTGTCAAAAGCAAACAGTAGTCTAATCTTGTTAGGGCCTTAGCTTGGCAGTCTGTGCTTCTGCACCTGCAGGGGGGTGGGAGGAGTGAGATCGGGATGGCTGCAAAGCACCTCAGGCAGGGTGTTGTTGTTGTTGGCTTTACCCCCCACACCAGCTGTGACTCCTCCCTCACTCCCTCCCTGCAGGAGTGCTGGAGCTGAGCAGGCTTCCTAGGAGAGCACTGGCCCATCTTGGTCAGAAAAGTCTGGCAATAGGGGGAGTGGGAGTGTCATCACCCAGACGCTCTGCTGGCTTTGTGCTGCGCCTAGAGATGTATCTGGAAGACTGTTGCATTTGGGAGTAGATTGCGAAAGCAGAGCTGACTGCGGTGCATTTTGAGTGCCTCTCCAGCAGGCCTAAAGTTATCACTCACGTGCAAGTTGGAACAGGCTCCCAAACAGTGCCGTTGTCTCTAGCAACCGCAGCCACTCCATACTGGCCATGCGCAGGCGCACATGTGTCAGGCCTGGGCCTACCTGTCACCATAGAAACTGGAGGCGAAGGGGCAGTGAACAGAATAATAATAATGGCATTCTCAGCGGCCGCCTTCCCGTTAGCACCAGTGCTGTTTGTTTTGCCACTAGACCCTGTAATGGTGAGAGAAACTTGTATTAAAAAGTGTTCACCAACCACTGCTGTGTTTTTATTCCTTGTATGATTATTTTAAAAGATGTTTTCTGCATTCTGTAAAGAATCCTATCAACTAAATAAACCTGTGTACTTTACTACACCTCCGTGGGCTCGCAAACTCTTCCTCCACTGCTGGCCACAGCTGTGGGGCATCACCCACCCAGCAAGCTCCTCAGGGCAGAGAGCTGCAGAGCAACAGCTGTGGTAGAATTCCAGGCCCAGCAGGACTTGGGGGCAGCTCTCGGAGGGTATTCTGCCCCTTGTTCAGGGACATGGGGGCTTTTACTAAGAGCTGCTGGCTTGCCCTCAGTTGTGTCTGGCGCTGGAAGCCTGGCTGTGTAACTATCTATTTAGATGAGAGCCTCTCCCATTTGTGTGCTCTCTAGGTCAGAGTGAAGAAGACAGAGAATACGGGTGCTTGAGTTACTGCAGAGAATCCCAGTCTGCCACCAGCATGCAACTGAAAGATGCTGGGTACCCATCAGGTCCCCCCTGCCCTTAGGACCATGGGTGGGACACCTACTCATCCATCTGTGCAAGCCCATGGAGACTTGAGCCATTAGCCCTTTATCACCAGAGCAGAGCATGCACAGCAGTGATGCCAGTTCACCCCCATGCCATGCTGGGCCTTAGCCCTGGCCTGAGGAGCCCACTAGGTGGAGACAGGAATCCCAGCCAGGTTTGAACGAGTTTTTAGCCAGTCCCGTGGAGCACTGGTTTGAACACAGCCCAGTGGGGCTCTGCTCACGCAGCAGCTGTTCAGCTGTTGTCACTAACTCAGCCGCTCGCAGAAAATCGGTGGTTCGCACTCCACAGGGAATTGTACATTTGCTTTTCCTGTGTGCTCACAGCACAAACCTTGCTCATCCTGTCAGAAACAAGACTGTGTGACCAATCCCAGCAAAGCAGCTGAGATTTCAAATGCTTGGTCACAGACAAAATGAAATATTGAGAAAATGGGGATGAGTTTGTGCATCAATCACTTGTTCGCAGGGACCCACTTAGCTCTAATTCAAGCTGCTGAGCACCTGGCATCTCAGACCCACAGCGCTGTCTGGTCCATTCCTGACCCCCAGCTAATCAGAGCAGTTAGGCTGTGTCCTGGCAAGGCAGTGAAGGCCTAGCACATGATCAGTTCTGCCCCTGCCCTAGGCTCAGACAAGTGAGGTGAACCAAAAGGCTCCATACATCCCATTACTTTTCTTCACTACCTTGTGTACTCTTAATGACTTCCAACCACCAGCTCTCCTGAACTATAGGGAAGTGCAGACCTAAAACTTCACTGGTACCAGAGCACTAGTGAAAGGCAAGTTTGGAGGGCAGGGAAAAGCTGGCTGTGAGGAAAGGAGAGCTGCTGCCATTAGAGCAGGCAGAGAGAATCACTTCTGACTAGATAACTTGTCAGGTTCCCAGGCTGAGGTTAATTAAAGCTGGAGAGAGACTGCACCTTGCAAGGACACTGTACAGATGTTTCTCTGGCTATTGGGCAGCTGGCTGAGGATATTGGCTTTAACTTGTGGTGTTTGTTCCCCGTGAGGACAATATGGACTCTGGAAAGGTGGGTAGTTGACAACCCAGCACAGCTGCTGCCTACTGCATTGAGCCACAGTGAGCCTGAATCTTTCTGCTTCTCTCCTTGGTGTATGGATCCTGTTCTCTCGAGGGTGGGCACTAGATTGGTCAGTGGGCTGTTAATCGTGCTGCAGCCAGAGGAAGTGAAGGGAGACGGAGAAAATGAAAGCTTAAAAAATAGCTTTTCAGCATTGTCGAGTGACAGGACCTGGGGCTGTTATGTGTGCCACCCCCCTGCCCCCCATTTGTTAGAATATAGATATGCAGGCCTGCCTGTAAAGGCCTTTACTTTAAGAACTTAGGTGTATTTTTATCACTTAGCTAGTTATAGAGGTATAAAACACAGAATCAAAATCAGACCGCCTGCGTTTGGTCCTTCTTTCACTAGAATAGTCTGAGGCCTGGTTTTAGGCTAAGGCCTTTGGCTAAGCAGCAGAGGCAGCCATAAGTTGGAAAGCATACGGTCACATCCTTACATCCAAACTAGTCACATTGAATAAGGTGCTATTGGGTTGTTAGGAATACAATCCTGTCCTGATAATGCCTATCACCACCAGATAAAGATAGTTAAAGAAAACTTTGATAACATCCTGTTTGACAAGAAATCACTTCTAAATAGTTGTGGTTGTGAAACCCTCATTTCTGTATGTTTTGTCTTTATAGCCCTGACTTTTCTATTGTTAATCTGTCTGGTTCTCTAATTGCTTCTGTCTGCTGTATAATTAATTTTGCTAGATGTAAGTTAATTAGGGTAGTGGGATATAATTAGTTAGAGAATTATGTTGCAGTATGTTAGGATTGGTTAGATTTCAGTAAAATGATTTGGTTAAGGTATAGTTGAGAATATTATTATATAAACCAGGGTCAAACAGGAAGTGGAAGGGGAAATTGGAATCATGCTTGCTAAGCAGGGGTGGAATGGGAATAGGGAATGGGCACAGGTAAGGCTCTGCGGCATCAGAGCTGGGAAGGGGGACACTGGGGAACAGATCTCTATATGCTGATAGAGATCAAGCCCGGGTGGTGTGAAGGGCTTCAGAATATGTTTGCTTGGAAATTAACCCCAATAAACATTGCATTGTCTGCACTTCGGACTTCTGATCTTTTGCTGCTTGTTGTCTGCATGACAAGAACCAGGGAAGCAGGAGGGCTGAGGGAAAGCCCTCTAACATCTTGGTGCCATGACTCAGATGCTTCATGCTGGACAGGTATTTGCAGCCACGTAAGTCCTCCCCAACTGTCCACACAGCTGTTTGGAGGGGGTTAATGCGGGCTCTCATGATGATAGTTGTGGGTCCTTGCAAGCTGGGGTAATGGTATTTAGGATGTGGTTACAGAAGAATCAGACCCATTCCAGGTGTGGGAGTCAACCTGGGATGAGATTAAGAAGGAAATGGGAGCAGTGTTAGGGGATGCAGAAGGATGGGGGCTGGCTGAGGAACCCACCCTCCATGGTAAATGGGTAATGGGAGGAGATCCGTGCTCATGGATACAGGATGCCTTCCAGGAAAGGAGTCACTTAAGTCCACTTGTAAGAGGTTTGAAGAAAAGGTAGCATTATGGGAAGCTGCCAGTAATCTTTCAAGTTTGGTGCTACTCCAGTGAAGGCTACTGGAGGATTGTGAAATAAAGTTAGGGACGGTTAAAGATAATTTGGCAAACAGGGTTTGGAGTCAAGCAGAGTTAACAGACCACCTTAAGAGACAGGAGCTGGGACTTGTCCTAGGGGAGTGGAAAGAAAAAAATGTTTCAAAGTGAAAAACAGCAGGGTTTGTAGCAGCAGGTAACAACCTCCACTCTTCTCCCAGAGCCAGGATAAAAACCTCAGGGTAAGGATCCCCAACTGTTTAAACTTAGGGAGCCCTACTCTTTGCTCAGAGCCAACTGTATCTTTTTCTTCTCCTCAGTTTGCTTAATTTGGGTGGAAGTTGTGAAAATGTTAAAAGATAACTGTTGTGAGGCAAATTACACAAGGGGGTCAGGTAACTACCACTACTATGTTTTTGTTCCCAAGAGCCTTATAGCTACAGTATTCTGACGGGAAATGGGCTCCTTTCCCACAGAAATGATCTGTAAACGACAGCAAGCCAGCCAGATACTCTGATCTATATTATTTGACTATTGGATGAGTTAATCAAAATCACTAAAGGAATATAGGAGGTTTCCATCAAAACTTGACTGTCTCCAATTGTACAAGATGGAAATGTAATCTGGGTGCAATTGTGTAAAAATAATAAAAGCAGTGCATGGGGTTTGGGGTAAAAGAGAATTTTTGTATATGAATCTTTTTGTGTAATTATGTGAGGTTTTAAGGACCTAAACCAGGGTTCGGCAAACTTTTTGGCCCAAGGGCCACATCGGGATTGTGCAACTGTATGGAGGTCTGTGCCTCCCAAACAGCCTGGCCCTCCACCTCCTATCCGCCCCCTCCCACTTCCTGCCCCCGACTGCTCCCCAACTGCCCCACTGGGAGCTCCCCACCCATCCAAACCACCCTGCTCCTTGTCCCCTGACTGCCCCCTCCCAGAACCCCCTGCCCCTAACCACTCCCCTGGGGCCCCACCCCCATCCAACCTCCCCCGACCTATCCACACCTCCACCCCCTGACAGTCCCCCTGGGATTCCCACGCCTATCCAACACCTCAAGTTCCCCGTCCCATGACCACACCGCTCTCCCCCGAACCTCTGCCCCATCCAAAAGCTCCCTGCTCTCTCTCCCCTGACTGCCCCCCAGGACCTCCTGCCCCTTATCCAACCTCCCTGCTCCTTTACCATGCTGCTCAGGCTGCCCGGCCGGAGCCATTCGCACTGTCCAGTCAGTGGTGTGGCTGTGGGGGAGGGGAGACAGAAGGGGAAGGGCCGGAGGCTAGCCTCTGCAGCCAGGAGCACAAGGGCCGGGCAGGACTGTCCTGCAGGCCGGATGTGGCCCACGGGCCGTAGTTTGCCCACCTCTGACCTAAACCAACAGTCATGGTTTGTAAAATCCTATTTATAGATTTAAGATGAATTGGTTCAGTTTGGTTTTTAAACAATGGCACTAAATCCATTTGAATTTTTCATTCAAAGTTGCAAAACTGACCAACACTTTTTCCAGAAACAGGTAACTAGTATTGTTTGGCTTTAGAATTTATCATTTAACCCTTAAGGTACTGCAATGCTTTGTAAAGTTTAATATGTTTTTAAATAAAGACCAAAGTTATGGCTATGATGGGAGACAGACAGGGCTAGGAGATGTGGGAGACATTCTGGGGTTTTTTTGTGTGTGCACAGGAAAAGGGTCGCAATGATGGGAACACTGACCCTTGAGTGGCTCTGGGGGATTGGACTGTCACTTTGGTGAGGGTACATGAGAACTTTGCATGCACGTGGGGGGGCAATTACACCTTCTTTGGCTAATACAATGTTGTAGAGTTGAACTGTGGAGGGGGTATGCATTTTCCCAGAACATTGTAGAAGGGGTAAAAGAAATGCAAACAAAACATGCTACCTAATTAAAATCGTATCAGGAAGTCACAGTAGGTTGTGTTTTCTTTTTCAGATGGCTGTGTGTTTTAGAAACAGGAGTTAAAAGTGAAAAGTAATCAGAATTCTGGTGGAAGTTAATTGTGTCCCTTTTTAAGACAGAGTTAATTGTGTCCCTTTTTAAGACAGAGTCGCTGAGCTGCTTTGGATCCGAAAGCAAGCCAGAAAGCCGCTGCATGGATGCAAATTACATAACTGATAGAGGAAGGAGAGAACTGTCCGTAAATGGCAGTACAAAGGAGCTGCAAATAATAAATATACCTGTTCAGCAAACAAATTCGAAGACTTGGATTATGGCCCTCCAGGAAAGGAAGGTGGGAAAACAAGTCAACCTGAAAATAAGAGGGGAAACTGAGATACACCACCTCATGAATTTCATGAATGAACAGTGGGATAATTCACTAGCCTACCTATAGAACAAAACAAGGAAAGTATGGAGGTAATTCTTCTGTTATTTCTGCAGTTAGCAAGATTTGTAAAAGGAAGGGGTATTTTTAGGTAATCTGTCCCCGCCCAGGGGTCTGGGAAATGTTTCTTTTGTTTTTCAGACACTCTACAAGCAAGCTTGTGCCAGCAGAAAAATAACCCAGAGCACTGTGGATTTACTGTAGTGTCGAAGACTGTGTTGTTTGTCTTGTTATTACCTTTATTTTGATATTTGGTGGATACTGTACAATGGTGAATCAGTGGTGGAGCTTGTACTGACTTTCTGGGAAAAGCTTGCTGAGCTCATAGACAACCAAGCTATGGCCAGGGACAACCAAACTATGGCTCAATGGAGGCAGCTTAGCCAATGGGACCAGGTGAGGGTTCTCATCCCGGTGAGGGAGAATAAGTTGAAAGCTGCCTAGGGTGGGCCCTTCAAGCTCATCAAACAGCTGAGTAAGGAGAACGATGTGGTGGAACTGCCCAACCGAGCTCACAGCCACCAAGGCAACAAGGTCAACATAATGAGGCCGAACTTTGATAGTGAGAGGCTGGTACTGGCTGTGTGTGGCCAGTGGGAGAAGGGGGAAGATCCCCTGTTGGGTCTCTTCGCTGAGACCAGAGCCAGCCCCTTGCTGAAATCAGTTCCCTTCTCTGATCAGCTAAGCCCTGCCCAGCGGACAGAGATCAGAGAGATGCTGCATTCATACCAACAGCTGTTTTCCAGCCAGCTTGGACTCACTAACCGAGTTGTACACTGGGTGAAGACAGGAGATGGCTCTCCCATCAGGTGTTCCTCATTCAGAGTAACAGGGAACACAGCACAGGCCCTGGAGGGAGAGGTCAGAGACATGCTGGCTTTAGGGATGATCCAGCTATCCATCGGTCCCGGGAGCCCCTCCCATGGAGCTGGTCCCCAGGAAAGATGGGTCAATTTGATTCTGTGTGGCCTATCGGATGCTCAATGCCATCACCATGTCTGGTACCTGCCCATACCTAGGCCTGATGAGATCCTAGACAAGTTGTGGGAGGACTTGGTACCCCACGACCAGGGATTTCACCACAAGCTATGGTCAGGTGCCTTTGGATCCAGATGCCAGGTTGAAACCTGCTTTTGTCACTCATTTAGGGCTGTACATGTCCCTAGTCCTACCTTTTCAGCCTCAAGGAGGTACAGGTCACCTACTAGCGCCAGGTGGATCTGTTACTGAGGGGGGTGGAGACTTTTATCCTAACATACACGGATTATATTTGGGCCATTAGCCACAACTGGGAGAACCAGGTATCTCAGGTGAACAGGGGGGTTAAGTCGCCTCCCCGATGCAGGGCTGACTAAAAGCTGGCAAGTGCAAGGTGGGGATGGCAGAGGTGTCATACCTGGCCCACAAGGTGGGGAGCAGCTGCCTGAAGCCAGAGCCAGCCAAGGCAGGAGTGATCAGAGATTGGCCTGCTCCCCAGACTAAGAAACAGGCCCAAGCCTTTGTGCCCCACTTTAACTCTGTCAGCTCCCATCATTGAACTATGGAAGAAGGGTAAGCCAGATGAGCAAGTCTGGACCAAGCAGTGCCAGAGGGCGCTGAGCACACTGAAGGAGGATCTGGTCAAGGGCCCAGTGCTGGGAAACCCAGACTTTGACAAGACCTTTATGGTGTTCACCAATGCCTCAGATACAGGGCTGTACACAGTTCCAAGGCAGGCCAATCAAAGGGGGAAAAAACCACCCCATCATGTACCTGAGCAGGAAGCTGCTGCCCTGGGAGCAGGGCTATGCAGCCATAGAGAAGGAATGCCTGGCCATGGAGTGGGCTCTTAAAATGCTGCAGCTGGATCTATTTGGGTGGGCGCTTCACTGTGCACCCACTCACCCTGCCATGGCTGTACCAGATGAGGGGCCACTATCAAGCGCCTGAAATGGAGTGTGTTCTCCTAGGGTTATGATATGTAGGTGGTCCACATTAAAGGGAGTTCAAATGTTATAGCTGATGCTTTGTCCTGGAGACGGAGACCTGAACTTCACCAGGTCACTCACTAAAGAGACCCCGCTCAGTTCAGTGTCGAAGGGGAGAGAGATGTGACAAAGTGGGGATTTTCCCTTGTTTTGTTCTATGTGGGTTTTACTGTTTTGCATGAATGCTGTGTGTGCCTCAGTTTCCTTGTGTATTGCACCAGTGTCTAGGTAGTGAGAATAAGGGAATAACTTTTGTGGAGGGTGCTCCAATTGCCTGCACCAATGTTATAGCTGCCCTTTCATAACTTGAGATCCAGGAGGGGGATGCAGCCAGGTGATTCTTGACCTGTGAAGTGAGACAAAGGCCGGAGGAAGAGCAATGGGCAGGGCAGGGGCAAGGCAGCTGGAAACAAGTCAGTCTTGGGTAGTTTGGGGCATAGAGGGAGGGCCAGAACTCTGGCTCTGAGCTACCCTCTCCTGAAGAGAAGCTTGGCTGAAAGTCACTGATTTCTCTGCTAACGAGTTCTGGAAAAGAGGAGACTAAGTGGGGATATGAAAGAGGTATATAAAAATCATGAGTGGTGTGGAGAAAGTAAATAAGGAAAAGTTCTTTACTTGTTCCCATAATATAAGAACTAGGAGCCACTGAATGAAATTAATGGGCAGTAGGTTTAAAACAAATAAAAGGAAGTTCTTCACACAGTGCACAGTCAACCTGTGGAACTCCTTGCCTGAGGAGGTTGTGAAGGCTAGGACTATAACAGGGTTTAAAAGAAAACTGGATAAATTCATGGAGGTTAAGTCCATTAATGGCTATTAGCCAGGATGGGTAAGGAATGGTGTTCCTAGTCTCTGATTATCAGATAGGGGTAATGGATGGCAGGAGAGAGATCACTTGATCATTACCTGTTAGATTCACTCACTCTGGGGCACCTGGCATTGGCCATTGTTGGTAGACAGGATACTGGGCTGCATGGACCTTTGGTATGACCCAGTACAGCCATTTTTATGGCCTATGCTGTGCTCCTGTCAACGAATAAACCTGTTTTACCAGCTGGATGAGAATCACATGACTCTGTGTTACAAAGCAACCTCTGGCAGGACACTACTGAGATTATCAACTCAGGACAAATTGCTTATGGCAGGGCAGTCACAGCCCAAGGCTGGGTGTCCTTTATTATTAAGGCACACCAAACCAGCCAAACAGAGAAGTCTTTGGTTTTACACCACTGGCTAACCATAAGTTATGCAAGCAATTCCCTTATATACTCCAGTTCCCTTACATCACCACCAGCACTGCTCCTTATGGGGATGAATGATTATGAAAACCAATACCCAAGTAAAAGAAAAAAAGTTTCTCCTGATCCCAAAGGACCAAACCCAACCCCAAACCCAGGTCAATATACAAGTCAATCTTACCCACAAATCATGCTGTTGCCAATCCTTTAGAATCTAAAATCGAAAGGTTTATTCATAAAAAGAAAGAAGGATAGGTGAGGGCTAAAATTGGTCAATTTTACATACAGTAATGGCAAAGTTCTTGGTTGAAGCTTACAGCAGTGATAGAATAAACTGCAGACTCAAATCAAGTCTCTGGAGTACATCGACAGCTTGGATGGGTCATTCAGTCCTTTTTTCAGAACTTCAGGGTAGCAAAGTTCCTCCAGAGGTAAGAAGCAGAACTGAAGACAAAATGAGGGGTTACCAGGGCCTTTTATATCCTTTGCCATGTGGAAGGAAACCCCTTTGTTCTTACTGTGGAAAATCACAGCAGCAAGATTCAGTTTGGACTCACATGGGCAAATCACATGTCCATGCATGAATTAGTTCTTTCTAGATAGAGAAGCCATTGCTCACATGCTACCTTGAACGTTCCCAGCAAGACTCCTCGTATATGGATTGGAGTCTTTCAAGGTACATGTCAGTTAAGTGTTTCCCAACTGCGCACTTAATCTGAAGCATCCCTTCTCAATAAGCTGGTCAAATGCTTCACTGGTGCTACTAAGAATCAAATGCACTGAAATACAAGTACATAGTCAATATTCATAACTTCAAATACAAAAATGTTACACACATACAGACAGCATAATTATAACCAGCAAATTACAGCCTTTTGATAGACATGTTACTTGACTTCCTTTGTACAAGATTTGATGCCATTATAGGACTTTGGTTGCAACTATGATCTATACGGCCATAGTACAATAGCGTCACACTGTGGAGTTGGGGTGCAGGGCTCTCTGGCTTCCCCAGGAGCCCTGCCTGAGTGGACTTTGTGCAGGAAGCGCACGGTATGAAAAGGGATGCTGAATGCTCCAAGGTCAGATCCAGGAAGGTGGAAGCTGTGTGAGCTTCCTGCCCTGGAGATAGTATGGTCAGAGAGAGGAGGCTCCCCTAGAGTCCTGCCTGGCTTCATATGGAGTAGTTCCAGAGCCTCACCCTGATAACTCCATGGCAGCCACACACACCCCACATAGCATGGCCTGCGTCAGCACTCTCAGGCTCCATGCACAGGAGCTGGGGTAGTGGGTTGATCCCTGTAGTCACTCTTTTTCCTCAAACCCGACGCTCACCCTCAGTCACTGCCCCCATCATTTTCCTTCAGTGCCTCAGGCCACAGCTGCCTTGTCTTCACTTGTTCTTTTTGAACTTCATCAGATTTCTTTTGGCCCTCCAGCATAGCTACCTCTCTGCACCCCCCAGCTTTGTGTCATCCACAAATTTACTGAGCATACAATCCGTCCCATCATCCAGATCATTAATGAAGATGTTGAACAAAACTGGCCCAGGACAGACCCCTGAGGCACTTCACTTGATACTGGCTGCCAACTAGACATTGACCTGTTGAACCATACAATCTAGCCAGCTTTCTATCCATATTATAGTCCATTCATCCAATCCATACTTCTTTAACTTGCTGGCAATAATACTGTGGAAGACCATATCAAAAGCGTTGCTAAAGTCAAGGTATATCACTATGATGGAGTATGGGATAGGGAGCATTAACCTGGTAATAGTTCATGAGAGTTTTACTTGTTCCCTGTCTTCTGCTAACACAGGGCATGCCTCCATTTCCCTGGGGTACTGCACCAACACTAGGTGGTGATGGGAAAGAATTGTGTGACTTCACTGAGGGATGATACTTGACAGACAGCACGTAAACGATAGTGGCTACCCTTTATAACCTGAGCCCAGGAGGAGGTTGGGGCCAGGTGACACCTTCTGCCTAGGAAACTGGATGAAAGCTGGAAGAGGGGCAGGAGGCCAGTAGCGGATTTACCATAGAGCCACTGGTGCCATGGCACCAGGCCCACGCTCCGAAGGAGTCCCAGCCAGCTGCTCTTCTCCGCCCCTGGGGCTCTGTCTTGCTGCTCTATGGCAGCCAGCAGCTAAACTACCCCCGCCTCTTCCTGCAGTGTACTCATCCCTCCCACTCTCACTCTCATGCTCTCTCCCTGCATCCTGATCAGCTGTTTGCCTCTTTGCTGGGGAGAGAGAGAGGGAAGTAGAGAAAAGGCAGGGGGAGGGCCTTGGGAAAGGGAGTGGAATCAGGGCATACCCAGTCCAGGCCCCTGCTGTGAACCGCTCAGGGCAGGGGGCTGGGAGAACCTCCATGACCCCAGCCCACCTCCCCAGCCCTGACCTCTGCACCTGCCTCACACACCACCTGCCCCCTGCCCTGACTCCTGCACTCCCCCACACATACCCAGTCCCCCTATTCCCACCCTGAGCACCAAACAGGGAGCTCCTGCGCCCCTCCAGCCACCTACACCCCTTGCACCAAATGGGAGCTGCCCCAGGTAAACACTCCACACCCTAACCTCCTGCCCCAACCCTGAGCATCCTCTCTCATTGTAGCTCCTGGCCAGACTCTGCATCCCAAACCCCAGCCTGCTCCTGCACCCTAACACCCTCCAAGATCCTGCATCCCCAGCCCTGTACTCAGTGCAGAGTGGGACAAAGAGAAAGGACTAGAACCTGGGAGAAGGTAGGTACCCTCTCTATGTGGGAAGGGATGGGGAGGATCCTGTTTACTCCCTCCCCAGCCCTGCTGCACTTGCAGTTTACCTCCAGCTCCTCCCTTGCTCCTTGAACCAACTCTAGCTCCCACCCGCCCTGTGCTTTTGCCCCCGGCCCCTGCCTTGCTCCAGTCAGCAGGGACTAATCCTTCCTCCATGCCTCACTGTGCTCATCTTGCCTCTGGCCCCTGCCTCACTTCAGCTGGTGACCAATTGCCCCCATGCTCCACTGTGCTCTTGCCCCTGGCCCCTGCCTCGCTCTAGCTGGGGACCAATCCTCCCACCGCCACCATGCCCAGCGGTTAAGGTAGATAAAAATCAATGACTAAATTTTTTTTAAAAAAATAGGTTTTTTTAATTTAAATTGGATTTTTGAGGGGAAAATATAGCTAAAATAGTTTTACTTAAGATGCATTATATCTCATCATGGATTATAAATTCTAATTCTGTAGTATGAAACAATATATTAATGTAATGTTTAAGAAAAGTTTTGTAAATGAGTTCTAATAGTTCATGGATTAGGGACCCATTCTGAGTTGTGAAGAATATGTATTAAGGGTATAACAACCAACAAGAATGCACTTTTATGTAGAAAATCATGATTAAATCGATTCTTTCTGATTCGTGTTTAAATCATGATTTAAATCAAATCCACCTTGCCCCTAGCCTCTTCATTACCCAGAGGGTCCACAAATATGTTTGGCCCACAGAAAGTTAATCCGGCCCTACTGGGTGAGGCAGTAGGAAGGGGTGTCAGTTTTGGAGCTGACTGGGGAGACAGTGGGAGGCCTAGAACCTGGGTCTGGGCTCCCCACCCCTTAAGAGGAACCTGACTGAGGGATCCTGTTTTCTGTACCCACAAGCTCTATTTTAGACTGTGTTCCTGTTGTATAATACATCTTCTGTTTTACTGGCTGGCTGAGAGTCACAGTGAATTGCGGGAAGTGGGGGGTGCAGGGCCCTGATTCCCCAACACTCAGTGACAATCACATCTACCACTTTCCCTATATCCACAGAACCAGTTATCTCAGGTTGATCAGGCATAACTTGCCCTTGGTGAATCCATGTTGACTGCTTCTTATCACTATCATCTCCTCCAAGTGCTTCAAAATGGATTTCTTGAGGACCTACTCCATGATTTTTCCAGGGACTGAGGTCAGCTGACTGGTCTGTAGTTCCCAGGATTCTCCTCTTTCCCTTTTTTAAAGATGGGCACTATATTTGTTTTTTTCCAATCATCCAGGACCTCCCCAGTTGCCACAAGTTTTCAAAGATAATGGCCAATAGCTGTGCAATCACCTCAGCCAACTCCTTCAGCACCCTCAGATGCATTGCATGGACTTGTGCATGTCCAGCTTTTCTAAATAGTCCTTAACCTGTTCTTTCACTACTGAGAGCTGCTAACCTCCTCCCCGTACTGTGCTGCCCAGTGCAGCAGTCTGGGAGCTGACCTTGTCTGTGAAGACCGAGGCAAAAAAAGCATTGAGTACTTCAGCTTTTTCCACATCATCTGTCACTAGGTTGCTTCCCCCACTCAGTAATTGTTCCCAAACCTTCTTGTGCTTCTTCGAGTGATTGCTCATGCGTATTCCACAGTAGGTGTGCATGTTCACCATGTGCACCAGTGCTGGAAAGTTTTTCCCTTAGCAGTACTTATAGGGGGAGCACTCCCCCACACCCCACACCCCCCGTGGGATGGCTCCATCCTGGCACGCTATAAGGGGCGCCATGCACTCTGCTACCCTTAGTTCCTTCTTGCCACCAGTGAAGGTGCATCATCCTTAGCATTGTCTACCTTTAGTTAGCTTTAAGTTAGTTCAGTGAGTTAGAGCGCCCGGGCTGGGACATGCCCTGAGCCCCGGGTTTTAAGTTGTGCGACACTTGCAGGCGATCTATGCCACGGAGTGACCCGCATGCAGACTGCTTGCGCTGTTTGGGTGAGACCCACATTAGCGACTGCTGATATTCGTCTCCGGGCCATCCTCATGGAGTCGGTGGTAACCCTGACTCTGGTGTGCCGCGCCGAGTCATCTCCGGGCACCATGACATTGGCGTGCGGTGACCACCCCCTCCCTCCCCCAGCCCCTTCGTCCAGTTGGCACCACTCCCCATCCGCGGGGCATAAGAGGATTGGAAAGATGCCCTCGACACAGCGGTTCATCTTTTTTCTTTCTGAGTGGGAATTTTCTTCCCTTTTTTCCAGTCAATGTGTTGGTGATCACGCAAATGGAAACTTTTTAGGCACAGTTGAGCTCCTCAGCAAATACGATCCAGTTTTATCAGAGCATGTTAAATGTGTTCGAGAATCACAAGAGAGTCAAAAGCGCATGTGTCATAAACATATAGCTAGTTAAGGGTAGTCTAAAATCCCTCCTTTACCTGTGTAAGCAGAGTCAGAACGGCTCTGCCCTGACATCTGGTGGTGAGTGGTGGAAAAGGACTTTGGGGCTAATCTCATTTGCATTGGCTCACCCACCCCACCTAGCATAATGGGACTGTTTGCCAAAATGGTTGCTTTGGCTGCTGTGGGATCCCCAGTCTCTTTGTTATTGGGGCAGGATGAATAAAGTGTTGTTATCCTGGTTATGTGAATCAAGGACAGTAGAATGGTACCTAGCATTTTATGACTCGCTGTCAACTACGTAGCACTTGCTAGGCAAGGGGCATGGGTTCGAAAACTCAGTGAATTGAGAGAGGTGGCAGTGGATAGGGATAGGTAGTTATATTTTGTGGGATGATTGCTGTTTTAGGGGACTAAATGCTAATTTCATCTCCTACTTGTTTCTCTCTCTGTTGTGGAATATCAGAGCTAATTTTTGTTGTATTAGGAGTCTGGTTATAGGCTGCTAAGCTGAATTCACTTTGGACTAATGGTGTACTAGTGCTGATGCTCTTCTATTAAAGACCTGAAATCACTGAGTGCTGTGTTAAGTAGTGGGGGCCTGAAAATATATCGCTGAGTAGATGGCTGAGTGGCTTGTGGTGAAGGCTGCAGCAGAGTCCCATGGAGAGGTGGGGGCAGTTGGCCTTGGACCATGTGGCGTGCCCCTTAGCCCCCCCCCACCTATTTCTGCCCAGGCTGAGGAGGGGCAAAACTCTGCAAATGAACTTTTGAACTCTGGGGCTCCACTGACCAAAGACACTTGTGTTGATGGACTTTTGGAACTTGGGGTGATTTTTGGGACTTTGGGTGATTTGGGGAGTTGTGGGACTCAAGAACCAAAGGAAAAGGACACAACCCATATGCTTGCAGGGGTGGGCCTTCTGGTTCATGGTTTGTTTTATGAATGCTGTTTGCGGTGTTTCCCCAACATAAAGCCGCATGGTTTCTCTCTGTTATTAAAAGGCTTTCGGTATACTCAGACTCCATGCTTGCGAGAGGGGAAGTAGTGCCTCTTAGAGATGCCCAAAGGGGTGGTATGTGGTTGTCTCAGGTCACTGGGTGGGGTCTCAAGCTGATTTTGCACTGTGTTATTGGAACGGAACCCCTAGATGCTGAATCCGGCCCTTGTTGCTACCAACTCTGACAGGCAGAAGGGTTACACCTATAAGTGGTTAAGAAGCTCAAATAAACTGATCAGAAGGACCAATGGGGAAAGAAGATATTTTCAAATTGGGTGGGTGGAGAGAGGTTTTGTTTGGGCTCTTTGTTGTTTGGGAACTTTGCTGAGACAGTTTTTCCTGCTCTGGTCTCTCTCTATCTCCCAAAATCCTACCTGAAATACACATCTAGGATCAAGTGTAGCACTTGTTCTTATCAGTTTAATTCCTTTTGATGGCACCTGCTTGTGACACCTGCTCTGAAGATGGATTCTTCTGCTGCCATTTTTGAAAAAAGTGATGCTGCTTTGAAGATGTACTCTGCTGCTGCTACTTTGGAAGAAAATTCTGTCTGAGACACCTTCAGCTGCACTCTCAGACAGCTACGTCTACCTTTCTCTACCTCTCAGAAAGCTCAGTGGAAGCCCATCTCAGAGACCAAACTTGGCACCTCAAGGAAGACACAGAGCACCAACAAGGATGAAAAAATCATCACCTGGCTGAAGAAAACTCCCGGGGATACCTCTGTAGGGAGACCTAGCACTGTGAGGATGGCTCTTCAGGACCTCGCATCCAAGAGCCACAACATCTCACCAGCTCTTCAGGAGGAGAACCCCCAGAGAACCTCTTCCACTGCCCAGGACCAGGATGCTGATCACTGCCCCACTGCTCCAGAGAAGGATGCTCCCGAAGGCACCACCTCCTCAACCCAGGACCCTGAAATTACTTACCATCTTGCTGCCTGGAGGAAGGCCACTCCAAGGGGAATGCACTCTACAGCCCACACTTGATGCTACATGCTGTCCTTCCAGGCAGAGATATCATGGCCAGTTAATCTGCCCCGCCCCACCCTGCCCCCCCCCCGCCCCCAGGAGCAACTTCACCTTCTCAAGCTTCTCTGCCAGACCAAGAGGAACCACCTGGCGAATCTGCAGGTAAAACAGAGGTCCACCCCACAGAGGGTGAGGCAGGGGAAGATGACTGCATCTACCGCCAGTACCCCATCCCTACAGCCTCCTCCTCTACCTCTTCTGCTTCCCCTTCCGTGGAGTCCAGACTCGCAGGGCCCTCAGCAACACGTTCGGCAAGCCCACAACAAATGAATCACCTTCTGATGTAGCTGCTGTGAACTACCCCTCAAAACTCAAAAGAAATGTAAGTACCATCAAACCACATGCAAGGGACCCCCTCACGATGGTGAAGGTCAATCCCACTGAGATCCTATGGGTTTCAATCCTAATCCCCATCAAGTCTCTGGCTTCAGCATCCCAGTCAGCATCCCCAGAGCCACAGCACATAAGAGGGGGACCAACCAGCAACTGAGGGAAGTGCAACCCCTGCCTTGAGGACCGACTGACAAGACGACGCCACCAAAAGAACCAGCCCCATCTCCAGAATCCCCATGCTGGACCCTTCTGTGAGGGGGATCACGGCCATCTCACAAATCAGCAACCTCACCAGACGCCTCAGCAGCTTCACAGGAACCATCCAGCACAACACGGATACGAGACGGGGCAGCGCTTCCCCCCACAGGTAATCTCATGCTGCCTTGCTGTAGGAGCAACTAGCACCACCCCCAAGGCCACCCAGCGAGATCCAGCCAACAGAGGAGCCTCCCGCAGCCCTCAGATCTCACTCCCGGACCCTGCCCACGGGAGACCCAACACCTCCTCAAAGGTTGCCCAGCGAGACTCTGACCGCCAAAAATCCCATGCCCCACTGAGAACCCCCCAGCCAGATACTGCCCTGAGGAGAACCAGGACCATCCCCAGCACTTCCAGACATGACCACATCCCCCCTAAAGTCCAACACCAGAGCTTCCAGAACCCCATTCCCTCCCAGAAGATCCAGCACTGCCTCGCAGACACTGAGAGCTGCCCCCGCCACCGCACCACGACGCCTGTCTCACGATCCACCTGAACACTGTTACCCAGTCCGAGAGACAACAAGGCCACAGACCGTCCCTGCAGCACCTGTACCTGGAGACAGTGCAGCAGGAGGAGCAACGGCTGCAAGCAAGGGTCGCTGTGGCAATCCACCTGGACGGAGGAGCTGGCAAAGACTGACAACTTAGAGAACTTTGACACCCTGATGGACAAACTGACTGCAGAACTGTCTGCAGAAATCATAGCTACAAGGAGGGAACCCCAGGAGGACGCATGGATCACTCGCAGATTCCGCACGCTGAGCCATAACACCACCACCAGAGAAGGCAGGAACGGGGATGCCAGCTGCCCCTACAATACGGTGGCCACATGCCATATTCAGAAACTCTACAGGACGAATCACTCGAAAGCCATGAGGGAGATCCTTGATGGGACCTCATCTGACTGCATCATCCAGCCTGAGAGGCTCTACTCCTACTTCAAGGATGTGTTTGATCGCAAGGCCCAGACCGACATGCGACGCTCAGAGTGCCTTCTCCCGCTACCCCAGATCAACCTTACGGAGGACCTGGAGCGAGATTTTTCCCTGCAAGAGGTACTGGTGAGGCTGATGAGGACGAAAAACACCACCTCTGGAAAAGCTGGCATCCACTACCACCTGCTGAAGAAGTGTGACCCCGGCTGCTTAGTGCTTGCCGCTATCTTCAACAATGCAAGCAGTTCCACTGTGCCCCCCGCACCTGGAAAAAATCCATGATGGTGCTCATCCACAAAAAAGGTGAACAAGATGACACTGGCAACTGGAGGCCCATCTCCCTCTGCTCCACCATATACAAGCTGCATGCCAGCTGCCTCGCAGCAAGGATCACAGACTGGTTAGTCTGCGAGGGCACCATCAGCTCAGCGCAGAAGGGCTTCATGTCCTGAGAGGGATGCTGCAAGCACAACTTTCTTCTTCAGATGGCTATCCAGGTGGACAGGAGGCAATGAACCATAGCACGGCTCGACCTGGCCAATGCCTTTGGGTCCATACCCCAGCATCACATTTTCGCCACCCTGGGAGAGTTCGGGATGCTAGAAACCTTCATTCAGATTGTCTGGGACCTCTACAAGGACACCACCATCCGTGCCACAGGTGGAGAGACGGACACCATCCCCATCCGCTGAGGCATGAGACAGGGCTGCCTCCTCAGCCCCATCATCTTCCACCTGGCCATGGAATCACTCATCCAAGCTGTCTCCAGCAGCGTGGCCAGCTGGAGCAAGAGAATCAGCATCCTAGCCTAAGTGGATGATTTGGCCCTGATCGCCAACATCTCGGAAAGCCTCCAGGGGATGCTCGATGTAGCCAGCCGAGCCACCAAGTGGATGGGCCTCCACTTCAACCCCGAAAAGTAAGCCTCCCTCAACATCGATGGCAGTTCCAGGGCTCTGGTCCTGGTGTCACAGTTCCTGATCCAGGGTGAGCCCCGGCCTTTCTCAGGGAGGGAGAGATACCAACACCTGCGCACACCCACAGGAGTCCGTGTCCAACAGACCCCCGAAGACACCATTGCGGAGATCCTGCGGGATGCGACCCAAATCGACTCCTCCCTTCTCGCCTTCTGGCAAAAGATCAATGCCCTCAATACCTTCCTGATCCCCTGCATCTCCTTTGTCCTCAGGGGATCAGCCATAGCCAAGGTGCCTCTGAACAAGGCTGATAGCACCATCAGGCAGCTGGTGAGGAATGGCTCTACCTTCCTGTAGTGGCGCAATGACTCACTCCCACGGCACTGGCTGCTGGTCGTCCAGGCACCTTCTGCAGGCTGCTGTCCGCTGGCCCCGTGTCCGTCCCAGATCCCAGTGCCTCTTTACCTGGGGTGTTGTCCCCTGGCAATACCCCCACACTCTGCCTCTGGGTCTCTCCTCCTTGGGGAACTCCCCCAACCCACTAATCCCCACCTTGCCACAGTCTGTGGCTACTGCTAGTCAGCAACGAGCCCCCATTTGCTGAGGCAGACTGCAGTGTAAGAGCCAGTCATCACTGGCAAGAGGGTTTTGGACCTGCTGCCTTCCTCTGCTACCCAGTACCTCTATGGGCCTTGGACCAGGCCCTGCAGCCTGGGGAGTTACTGGCCTGGAGCTCCTCTGGCCTTTTCCCAGCCCTGCTTCACTCCCAGTACCCTGTCACGCAGGCAGCCAGGCCTTGCTCTTTCCCAACCTGGAGAGAAACTTCCTGAGCGCCTGGCTCACAGCCCTTTTATAAGAGACAGCTATGGTCTGTTTGGAGCGTGGCCCCAACTGTGCCTGCTTCCCCAATGAGCCTGGGAGCTGCTTGCCCCCAGCCACAGACCTGGGCTGTTTTAAGCCCCTCAGGGCCAGAGCAGGTGACCACCCCACTACACTTCCCCAGAGGGCTAGCAGCGACATCATCTACATTTTCCGCAGGCAGGGTGGTGCCAGCGTGCCTCAGATGGGTGACCTGTGGGACATGATGGTGATCACCGATGCCTTCCGCCTCCTGACGTGCCTGGACCCAATGGTGTGGAGTATCGCGGAGGAAGCCATACAGGATGTGGTCAGAAAACACATCGCCAAGGGACCCCTCCAAGCAGGACATCACCACTTACCTCAGCGGCTCCCTGGAAGCTGAATTCAGGAGAAAGGAGAGAGACTTGTCCTCTCTCTGGTCTCGTGTCCACAACATCTTGAGACACCTAGAAAAGAGGAGCGGCTGCTGCTGGAAGTGGTTTGAGGAGTGCCGGGAGCTGGGAATATTGGGGCTGTGCATAAAGACCCTGGACCACACCATCATCACCCTTGACTGCCAGAACAATGCTGGAAAGGACCCTGAAAGATGCCATCAGCTGCCACTACACCGAGAGCCTCAAGTGGAAGCCGGATCAGGGCAAGGTGTTTGAGGTGTCCAGCAAGTGGGATGCCAGCAACCACTTCCTCCTCAGGGGCAGCTTCACTGCCTTCACCAACTAGAAGTTCATCCACCAGGCCTGACTCAACTGCATTCCCCTCAACAGAGCCGTCCACCATGGCAATCAAGCAATTGCTTCAGGAATTGTGGCTACACCAATGAGACCCTACCCCATGTCCTGTGTGGATGCAAACAGCACTCTGGATCCTGGCAGCACCACCACAATGCCTTCCAGAATTGGCTGGTGAAAGCCATCCTGCAGTCCCTGGGGAAGATCACCATCGACTCCGCCTTCCCCGGGACAGACAGCCGACTGAGACCCGACATTATTGTGACTGACACAGAAAAGAAGAAGGTCCTCATGGTACACACCATGGTGCCATTTGAAAAGAGGTTACTAGCCTTCCACGAGGCCTGAGCACGGAGGGTGTTGAAGTACATCCCGCTGGCCGATGCCTTGAAAGCCCAGGGCTACAAAGTCCAGATACACACCCTGGTCATGGGAGCCCTTGGTGCCTGGGAGCCCCACAGTGAGCTGGTAGTGAGAGTGTGGGGAGTCGGTCGACTGCTCATGAGACAGCTCATGGTGTCCAACACCATCAGGTGGTCCAGAGACATCTACACAGAACACATCACAGGCTACCATCAGTACCAGATCGAGTAATTGAGACTGTCAACCAGGGAAAATAACCCATTTCCTTCCCTGATGAAGCAAGTACCTTAATACCTTCCTTCTTAGCTTGTGTCTATTTTGATTTTAAACATTAATTTTAATTAAATGTGGGAGTCATGAAATGTTGTTATCCTTATAGTACAAATAAAGGGCAGCAGAACTGTACTTAAACCTGATTGAATGAGGGGAAGGTCTCCCTCAGTGCTTAATTTGTGCTAGGACTTGCCAGGGCTGAGCCCCAGCACCTCTAGGCTCAGCAGTTCATAGCCCCAGGATCTTAAAACTTGTCGCCTTCGTTATGAAAGTAACAAACTTGCTTGAGCTCTGACACCTCTTTCATTACAAAGTAAGCACTGGTCACCCATAACTGAACTACACTTCCTAAGCAGGAGGTTTGGATGCCGTATTCTGGTGAAGACAGGGTGGGGCACAAGTGTTTTGCTTGGTGGTGTGGGCTCTGCCTGAGAGTCACAGGCACTATTTGACCTGCCCCTCTCACCAGTTTAGAAATAGAGCTGATTAGACTTCACGGAGTCTTTTGTTTTGTGAAGTGACCACTAGAGCTGAAATCGCTAATAATCAGGTCTAAGTGATTAAGTGTAATTAATTATTATTAATATATATATATATATTATAGACTTATTAAGATAAGTCTAACCTGCTGCAGGATAGTGTTTCTGTGGAAGAGACAGCCCAGCCTCCACTAACAGTGAGGTCTCCCCCCTCCCCACACCTCCACCCCCGACCTCCCAAGCTAAAATCACTGAGAGCTGGTGGAATCTCAAGAGACCGATTTGTAGAGGTCACAGTAACAGGTTGCAGCAGAAAGTAACAGTGCAGGGCCATTGGGGCAGAGCAATAGAGTGAACTGTGGCATGACAAACAACAGCAGCCAGAACACTGGACTACGTTTTAGTGACTTCACTCCAGAATACTTGATTTGTGACAGGCAAACATATAAATATGTTTCATAGTAGGCCAAGATTTTAAAAATGCATTATTTGCCAAAGTCATTATCTCACAACACCGCTATCTCAAGAGGTCATTATCTTGGGGAGTTTCCGTACTAAACCTTTTTATTATTATAATTATTTTTATGTAAGAATGGCATATTGAGTCAGCGCAATGGCCCGTCTATTCCAGTATCCTGTCTTTCAACACTGACTATTCCAGGTGCTTCAGAGGGAATGAACAGACCAGGAAATCATGGAGTGATCCATCCTCTGTCATCCACTCCGAGCTTCTGGAGATCAAAGACTAGGAACACTTAGAGCATGGTGTTACATCCTTGCCCATCCTGGCATTTTTCAGTTTTTACTATGGTGCCATACAGCCCACTTTTGCCCTCACGGTCTCAACCCTCATCAGCCCTACCCACTCTGAATATTCCAACAACTCCACAGTTTCAATTCCTGGGGAAAACACTGTCCATGGCCACCTTCTGAAAAGGCTCCTCTTTAACAGGCAAGTGTCTCAAGACTGCTTTACCCTTGTCCCAGGCCTCTTGCACCTCTGGACAAGGCAGCTCTGGTGGGCAGCTGTCCCATCCTGGCTGTGGTTCCCCACACTCAGCTGGGGTCGCTGATCCCCCTGGGCTCAGCTTTTGCCCCTGCTGTCCCAGTGAGCCCTCTGCTTTGTTCACAACATCAGAGCCAGTGCGAACCACCTCCTCACATGTGCAGGGAGGTGGGGAGTATCTCTCTGTCCCACTCAGCTCCAGGGCTCTGGTTACAGCCAGCCAGGTATCTTGAGCTTAGCAGCTTCTCCCCCATGCCAGCCAAGTCATTTTCATTTTCATTGACCACTTCAGTCTCAGCTGATTGGTTCTCTGGATTCAAATTCAACTCCTTGGCCATTACAGGAGCAGGGCCCGGATCCTGTCCCAAATAGACAGACAGACGTCATCCCCCAACAGTAGGTCACAGCCAATATCTTGGAGAACCCCAATTACCAGCCAGCACGAGCCTTCCTGTCTCTGCACAAGGATCTGACCCATAGGCAGGGCAAGTGGCTTCTTCCCTGGGACCTTCACCCGAGTCACACAGTCCTTCAGCATCTTAGAATCATAGAATATCAGGGTAGGAAGGGACCTCAGAAGGTCATCTAGGCCAACCCCCTGCTCACAACAGGATCAATCCCCAACTAAATCATACCAGCCAGGGCTTTGTCTAACCTGACCTTAAAAACTTCTAAGGAAGGAGATTCCACCACCTCCCTAGGTAACCCATTCCAGTGCTTCACCACTCTCCTAGTGAAAAAGTTTTTCCTAATATCCAGTCTAAACCTCCCCCTTGGCAACTTTGGTGACTGTTTCTGATCACTTTCCTCTCCTTTAAGTGCCTCAGAATTGTTTCCTTGAGGATCTGCTCCATGATTTTTCCAGGGACTGAGGTGAGGCTGACTGGCCTGTAGTTCCCCGGATCTTCCTTCTTCTCTTTTCTAAAGATGGGCACTACATTAGCTTTTTTTCCAGTCCTCTGGAACCTTCCCCAATCGCTATGAGTTTTCAAAGATAATGGCCAATGGCTCTTCAGTCACATCAGCCAACTCCTTTGGCACCCTTGGATGCAGTGGCGGCTCCAGGCACCAGCGCAGGAAGTGTGTGCCTGGGGAGGCAAGCTGCAAACGGCAGCCTGCCGTTCACTTTCAGGGCAGCTGTCAGGCAGCCTTTGGTGGCATTTGTGCAGGAGGTTCCTCAGTCCAGCAGATTCAGCGGTATTTCAGCGGTGGGGACAACGAAGCTGAGGGACCGGCGGACCTCCTGCAGAAACGCTGCCAAATCGGTGGGACCCACGGATCTCCCGTAGGCGTGCAGCCGAAGGCCGCCTGACTGCTGTGCTTGGGGCGGCAGAAAACGTAGCACCGCCCCTGCTTGGATGCAGTGCATCCAGCTCCATGGACTTGTGCTCGTCCAACTTTTCTAAATAGTCCTGAAACACTTCTTTCTCCACAGAAGGCTGGTCACCTCCTCCCCATACCATGCTGCACAGTGCAGTAGTTTGGGAGGTGAGGCTGCCCCACCCAGGGCCTGACAACAGTTCTCTCTGTCCCAGGAATGCCTCCCCATTGATCACCAGCTTCCATTCCCAAGGGGCCTGAGTCCAGGAGAGAACAGGCAGACATATATGCTAGGGCCAGGACTGAGAGCCCGTCTGCCACCCCGCCCATCTGGCTAAACAGCTCTCTGGCCTTGGGTCCCAGGAAGGGGGCTAGACAGAGGAGCCTTTCCACAGGACCAGCCTGGTTCCCTTTGTAAGCCTTCCCAAAGGCCAGGAGACAGGCATCTACATCTCCCCTATCCTTAACCTGGAGCAGCAATTTAGTGTCGAGGTTTTCTGCAGAACTGGCACCCTGGGGTCCATCCCCACTCACCCTGGATGGGTCCTTCTGCCTCTCAGCTTAGCCATTGCCAGTTCATGCTGCCTCCGTCTCCTGCTGTTCTGCTTCATGCCTTCCCTGTCTCTAATGGTACTTCAGTCTCAGCTCCAATTCCATCCGTCTCAGATCCACCAATGCGGAACCTGGTGGAGACCTTCCTGCTGTTCAGGGACATGAATCTCTGGGATGCCTGACTGTTCCCAGGCTCTCTCATGCCCCAAGCTGGATCAAGAACCAGCTCCTTAGAGTGATCCTCCTCTGAATCAGGTGTGCCTTTTAGGCCTGGTCTACACTGGGAGGTAGATTGATCTAAATTATGCAACTTCAGCTATATGAATGACACAGCTGAAGTCAACGTACTTAGATCTACTTACCGCGGTGGCTTCACTGATGTTCTCCTGTCGACTCTGCCTGCGCTTCTCGCCCTGGTGGAGTACCGGAGTCGATTGGAGAGAGGCATAGGCAGAGTCGATGGGAGAGCATCAGCAAAGACAACGCAGTAAGCAGATCTGGATCAGTCACCACCCGTCACTCCAGCAGGTAATGTAGACAAGCCCTTAGTGAGCTTTCCAATGCGCAGCTGTCTCTCTGCACAGCTCTACAATTTACTTCTTAAGGAAATGGTTATAGGTCATCTCCACGCTGTTCCCAAGTGATCATGGACTCACAGGCCTGTGCTCTCTCCACGGTCCCTGGGAGGAATCTCTTCATTGCCACAGCCCTTCTCGGAATTACTTCATAGAAAGCCAGTCAGGATTCTGGGGGAGCCTCCGCTCTCTGAGCAGACTGTCTCCAGGGCAAGAAGCTTAAACAGCTTCAACCTTCCAGGGTCTGACCTCGGAGCATTCAGCATCCTCTTCCACACCATGCACTTCCCTTAGCGAGTCCACCATGACGGGGCTCCTGGGGAACGCAGAAGTGACTCTCAGCTAGCCGGTAAAACAGAAGGTTTATTAGTCAACAAGAACACAGTATAGAACAGAACTTGTTAGCACAGAAATCAGTGACTTTCAGCCAAGTCCGTCTGGGAGAGTCCTGGGCCAGCCACCCTGCACTCCCCCTCATCCAGCCCCCCCACCCCCACCCTCACCCAGCAGACTTTGAGCTTCCAGGGACCCAATCTCAGGCATGGCCATTGCTTCTCCTCCTTGGCTTTGTCTCACTTCTGGTGCAAAGAGTCACCTGGTTGCATCCCCCTCCTGAGTCTCAGGTTATGAAGGGCACCTGCCATAGCCTATGTGCAGGCAGCTGCAGCAGCCTCACCTGCCCCAGAGGTTGCAGCCAGAGTCACACACCCCTATTCCAACCACTGAGGCATTGGTGCAACACAAAGGGAAACTGAGGCACACAGTATTCATGCAAAACAACAAAACTCACATAGGCTCAACAGTAATACTCATATACACCATAACAAGGGAAAATCTCCACTTTGTCACAGGGGTACCTGGGGTCTAGAAATGTGGAGTGGGCGGGGGGGGGCCTCTGTGCAGCAGGCGGTACCTGGGGTCTATGAGCAGGAGCATGGGGGGAAGGTGTCTCTGTACAGCAGGAGAACATGGGGTCTAGGGGAAGGGGGGTCCCTGTAAAGTGGGAGGTACCTGAAAGCTAGAGATGGGGATAGGAGGGGTCTCTATACAGCAGTGGGTACCTGGGGGGTCTAGAGATGGAGAATGGGCAGGGGGTCTCTGTACAGTGGGGGTGGGGATTTAATCCTGTTTCCTGGAGGATCACGTCTGGGCCGAGCCCCAGCCCAGCGGCACCCAGCTTAAGGGCAGTTCTGACCTGTGGATCAGGCCCACAGGCACTGGGGAAGGTGGCTCTCAGCTGAGAGCCCTCTGGCTTTGGCCATGTGCGTGCACCTGTTCTGTGGGCAACAAGCACAAAGAATTCTTCCCCATGCCATATGCCCCATGGTTCAGCCCTGCCCAGGCCCCTGCAGCTCCAGGGAGGTGGCAGGCAGTGGGGCAGCTCTGGCTCGAACAGCTTTCCCTGGCTAGCTATGTCCCACTGGCAGGGCACAGGGCCAGCCCCT
This sequence comes from Dermatemys mawii, assembly GCA_007922305.1. Lineage (NCBI taxonomy): Eukaryota > Metazoa > Chordata > Testudines > Dermatemydidae > Dermatemys > Dermatemys mawii. The sequence goes on along the minus strand of ML677335.1, from coordinate 50,861,120 downwards.
GCCAAGGCTGCCGGTACTGAGGACAGCCTCGCCCCTGCACACTCCCAGCCCCAGCCACTTTACCTTTGTCACCTCTGCAATGCAATCCTGGGCCTGCTGGTGTTTGTTGAAGCTGTGAACTTGGCAGGCTGGGCTCAGGCACACGGTGGGAGCTCAGGCCAGCCTGGCTGGTGCCACAAGGCCAGCTTCTTCAGGGCATCTCTCAAGAGGTGCTGTCACCCATAAACTTCCCTGTGTTCCTGGCAGCATGTCCAGCACTGCTGCCCTGTCTCTTGGAGGGCACAGCTGGGCACTGTCCCAGGTCATGCCAGTCCCGCCCCAGCAGGGCTAGAGACCCCATGGCTCCCAACTGGGAGGCAGTGGGGTTGTTCCTGGATTTCGCCCTCGTGCTCGCAGAGGCAGGACTGTCTGGGGAGGGGTGATTATGCCAGAACTGCCCATGCCCTGCACACAGGCACTCCCTCTCACTGCTGCCAGCTAAGGGGGAACACTGGCATGCCCATCTTCTCCACGGCTCCCTGCCTTTACTTGGGGGTTGTGGAACTTCCTGTCCCAGATGGGGGCATAAAGGCATGAGCCCCAATGCAGATTTGGAAGCTGGCTTGGCCTTCTGCAGCATGGTCTGGCTGAGCCTTTTATACCCCACAGCTAGTAAGGTGACCTGGGGAGGGGAGCAGCTGAGATACTCATGCTGCAGAGCCTGCCCCCAGGCAGGGAAGGGGAAAGACGGGTGCAGGATTGAGAACCCACCCCTGCCACGCTAGGCAGGCAAGTCTGGGCAGACGCTGCACAGATTGTAACACCACCTTGAGGGGACACACCAAGCCTTTGTTCCCCTGTAGAGGCCCAGCATGCACCAGCACAGAGCGAGGCAAGCTGGCACAGGGGGGAGGAGAACAACCCACTGGGGCTGGGGGGGGGGGCACCCAGCTGTGTAGAGGGGGCTCTGGGTGCCAGCAGAGGGTGGGGCTGGAGAGCTGCAGGATCTGGGCTCTGCCAGGAAATCAGGGTTCCTGGCCTATCTCTGTGGTTCCTGAGCCCATGGCACGCTCCCAGCTTTGCTCTGGGCAGCTGTTCAGGCTCCAGCCCCAAGAGAGTGGCTGACACCAGCAGCAGCTGCCCTGGCCTTGGGAAAGGAGTGGGGTTTGGCAGCAAGGGCCTGACAGGTGCGAGGCTGCCCAGGGTCTGGTGCTGACATGGCTCCAGGGAACAGTGCAGCTGGTGGAGCCCTGTGCAGGCCAAAGCAGGGAGCTTCCCTGTGCCAGGGAACAGGCCAGTGCTTCTTAATCAGCATGGCCTGCGTTCCCAGGGAGCATTTGGCAAGAACTCAGCAGTGGGGAGCACACACCAGCTGTACAGTTCAGACCAGTCCCAACAGTTCTGCCAATGCGCCTCACTCCCGACCCACAGTCCCCTGCTAGCCCAGCCCTGGGCACCTCCTAGCTCTGCCAGTGCCCCTCACTCCTGACCCACTGGAGGGGGACTGTGCCCAACCTGCTGCACCATCAGCTTGGAACAGCAACTACTGGGCTGAGCCAGCACCCTGGGACAGGGCTACATATTCTGTCTGCCAGGAGGTGGTGCTCTTCATTACTGTCCCCATGCACAGCCTCCAACCATCACACTCCATAGGCACCAGCTATCTAAGCCGATAGCTCTCTCTCTCTCTATCTACCCCCATCCAGCCCCTCTCCCCATCTCACTCTCAGCACGCTCACATCCAAGGCCTGGTCTACACTACAACCTTGGGTCGACTGTAGCAGTGTTAAGTCAACCTAACCCTGTACTCGTCCTCACCTGGACACCTTTTCCGTCGACTTAAAGGGCCCTCAAAAATGATTTCTGTACTCCTCCCCAACGAGGGGAGTAGCACTGAAATCAACGTCTCCGGGTCAACTGTGGGTCAGTGAGAACACATGTCGACACTACTGGCCTCCGGGAGCTGTCCCACAATGCTCCATTGTGACTGCTCTGGACAGTTGAGACGGTGCTGTTCCTCGTGAGATCCAGCTGAGAATGCCAAATCAGGACAAATTGCTCCAAAGGGGCAGTTACAGCCCAAAGCTGGGGTTTCTCCACCCTAAAGGCAAACCAAACCAGCCACACAGAAAAGACTTTGGTTTCGGCCCACTGACTAGCCACAAGTCACACAAGCAATTCCCTTAGACACTCCAGCTCCCCAGTATCACCACCAGCAGCCACCTGTCCTGGGGACAAATGGTCATGAAAACCAATACCCCAAATAAAGAAAACGGTTCTCCTGCATTCCAAAGAATCAGACCCCAGACCCAGGTCAATATACAAATCAGCTCTCACCCACAAATCATGCTGTTGCCAATCCTTTAGAATCTAAAATCTAAAGGTTTATTATACAAGGAAAAAGATATAGGTGAGGGTTAGAAATGGTTAAAAGAAATCAATTACGTGCAGTAATGGCAAATCTCTTGGTTCCAGCTTGCATCAGTTATAGAATAAACTGCAGGTTCAAATCAAAGTCTCTGGAATACATTCCCTGGAGGAATGGGTCATTAAGCCTTTGGTCAGAATTTCCAACTGTAGCAAAGTCCCATCCAGAAGTAGGCACAAGACTGGAGACTGAAGACAAGATAGGGAGCTGCAGCAGGTTTATTTATAGTTTATCCCAGATGCAAGAACCAATTTGATCTTGCTGTGAAAAGTACAGCCCCCATCGAGTTCTGGAGTCATGTGAGCATATCACATGACCGTGCATGATTCAGGATTCATAGGTGGCGGCCATTGCCCACCATCTATCTTGCATGTTCCTTGCCAGAGTTCTCATATGGATTGGAGTATTCCAAGCTCCCAATGAGTCCATTGTGTAGCTGATAGTCCTTATTGCGCCATTGAGCAGGCCAGGTGTAGCTCACTGCAACTTTGTCTAGGATTTCACCCCAAAAGCAAACATAAGTTTGAAATACAGACACTATATAGCCAATATTCATAACTTTAGCTACAAAAATGATATACGCATACAAATCGCATAATCATAATCAGCAGACCATAACCTGGTTGTAGACACCTTGTATGACTCACTTTACATTAAATTTGGTGCCCCTACAGGACCTTGGTTGCACCAATGATTTATATGAGCCCAGATAATTTTAGCACTCTCAACTCACATGCACTGGCTAGGTAGACAGGAAAAGCCCCGGGATGTTTTGAATTTCATTTCCTGTTTGGCCAGCATGGCGAACTCACCTGCACAGGTCACTCACCGTGCAGAGCTCATCAGCACAAGCCACCATGCAGAGCTCATCAGCACAGGAGACCATGCAGTCCAACAATCACAAAAAAGCTCCAGCATGGTCCACACAGAAGCTGTTGGATCTGATTGCTATCTGGGGAGAGGAATCCATCATGGCAGAACTCCATTCCAACAAAAGGAATGTCAACACATTTGGCCGAGTCTCCAAGGCCATGCTGGATAGAGGCCACAACAGGGACGGACAACAGTGCCGTGTGAAAATTAAGGAGCTGAGGCAAGCGTTCCAGAAAACCAAAGAGGCAAATGGACGCTCCGGGGCACCGCTGTGGATATGCCGATTCTACAATGAACTGAATCAAATAAGGGGGGGGGGACCCCCCACCACCGCTCCACCATTGTCTGTGGACTTCTCGGATGGGGTAGTCATGAGCAGGCATGAGGATTCAGATGACGATGAAGCTGATAAGGAAGATGATACCACACAGCAGCAGGCAAGCGAACAGACCCTGTTCCCAGACAGCCAGAAACTGTTTATCGCCCTGGTGCCAATTCCCTCCCAACCCTCCCAAGGTGGTACCCCAGAAGGAGAAGGCAGCGAAGGCACCTCTGGTGAGTGTGCCTTTAGGGATAAGATAAGGCATGGTTTAAAAGGAAGCATTTATCAATGATTAATTTGCCCTGAGGACTTGGAATGCATTCATGGCTAGTACAGCTACTGGAATAGTCTGTTAACATTTTTGGGGATGGAGCGCAAATCCTCCAGGGTCATTTCCATGAAGCTCTCCTGCAGATACTGTAGAAGCCTTTGCAGGAGGTTTCTGGGGAGAAATTTTTGTCCTCCATGGTAAGACACTTTCCCACGCCAGGCTAGTAGCAAGTAGTCTGGTATCATAGCATGACAAAGCATGGCAGCATATGGTCCGGTTGTTTGCTGGCATTCCAGCAACATCCGTTCTTTGTCTCTCAGTATAATCCTCAGCAGAGTGATATCGTTCATGGTAGCCTTTTTGAAATATGGGACAGTCATTTGCGAACATTCCCACTGGGCTGCTCATATATGTGGCTGTAAAGAAATCCTCCTCACTTTACCCCAAGCAGTGTGTGTGTGTGTGTGTGTGTGTGTGTTTGGGCATGGGGGAGAGAAATCATGCTGGGCGGCTCGCGGTTCGCTAGCTGGGATCCTCCATGATAGCAGCCATGTGGTAGGGGAAGGAAAGGGAGCCACGCAAGGGTGGTGGGGGTTGCTTAGTATGGAAAAGGAGAGGACTGCTGTAAAGAATGTGGCTCAAACTGAAAGAATATGGCTTACCATGGCTGCCTGCATGGTGATTTCTGTTGCCCAGCCCTGCGGGTCTGATGTCTCTGACACAAAAGCCACAGGCACTCAATTTAATGTGCAAAATGCGACCTTATATAGAAAGCAAATGTGCTATGTGAATACTTTGTTTAACTGTGAAAGACTATATCCATTGTTTTGTAAAATGTATCTTTCTTATAACCTTCTCTCCCTTTTTTGCCTCCCGTGGCTGCTGCAAATGTCTTGGTCCTCCCAGTCCTCCCCCTTTCATGTCTGTCACAGAGGCTAGTGCAGATAAGAAAGAGAAAAAAACGCACATGCGATGAAATGTTCTCTGAACTTATGAATTCCTCCCACACTGAAGCAGCTTGGCAGAGTGCATGGAGAGAAACATTTATAGAGTCCCAGAATGCATGGAAGCAAACCCTTTTAGAGTCTAGGACAGCAGTAGCAGAACAGGAGGAGAGATGGCAGGAGCGCGATGAAAGGATGGATGCAATGCTGTGGATAATGGAGGATCAAAGTGACATGCTCCGGTGTCTGGTGGAGCTTCAGTGGGACCAAAGATCGCTGCTGCAGCCCCTGTGTAACCGCCCCCCCCCCCACCTTCCCAAAGCTCCATAGCCTCCTCACCCAGACTCCCAAGAATGCGGGCGGGGCGAGGCTCCGGGCTCCAAACCACTCCACCCCACAGGACAGCACAAGCAGCAGAAGGCTGACTTTATCAAAAAAGTTTTAAAATGTGTTGTGTCCTTGTTCCCTGCTCCCCTCAACCACCACCCCAACTGGTGGTTTCCCTCCTCATCCATGCCTTCTGGGCTACCGTGCTAGTCATCCCCTGTGATTGTGCTGAATCAATAAAGAATGCATGATTTTTAAAAAACTGAATTTCCTCTACAAGCTTTTTTGGGGGTGGAGAGGGTGAGAGGGCAGCAGACTTAATGCTGAGGAGAGCAAGGGAGCCGGTTCTCAACAGCATTTTGGGCAGTCACAAAACTGGTTCTCAAGGCTTCTCTGAGGCGCAGCACCTCCTGGTGTGCTCTTCTACTTGCCCTGATGTCTGGCTGCTCCTAAGGAGCAGACAGGCGATTTGCCCCTGCCTCCTACCCCGCCATAAATGTCTCCCCCTTGCTCTCACAGAGACTGTGGAGCACGCAGCAAGCAGCAATAACAATGGGCATATTTCTTTCGCTGAGGTCTGAGCGAATCAGTAATGTGCGCCAGCGCGCCTTTAAACGGCCAAATGCGAACTCTATCACCATTCTGCACTTGCTGAGCCTATAGTTGAACTGCTCCTGACTCTTGTCCAGGGTGCGTGTGTATGGCTTCATAAGCCAGGGCATTAAGGGGTAGGCTGGGTCCCCAAGGATAACGACTGGCATTTCAACACCCCCCACAGTAATTTTCTGGTCTGGGAAGAAAGTCCCTTGCTCCAGCTCTCTAGCAATCCTAAAGTTCTTGACTACATGAGTGTCATGAACCCTTCCCGGCCATCCCACGTAGATGTCGGTGAAACGTCAGTTGTGGTCAACCAGAGCTTGCAAGACCATTGAAAAGTACCCCTTGTGGTTTATGTACTGTCCACCCTCGTTGTCTGGTGCCATCTATAGCCCCACCACAGTTAGGGAATCCCATTGCAACAAAGCCATCTACTGTAGCCTGCATGTTTCCCAGGGACACAATCCTGGATAGCAGCAGATCAGTGATTGCCCTGGATACTTGCATTACAACAGCCCCCACTGTGGATTTATCCACTCCAAATTGGTTCCCAAGTGACCAGGAGCTGTCTGGCATTGCAAGCTTCCAGAGAGCTATTGCTCTCTCACTCACTTCTGAACTGTGAGGGCTGCTCTCATTTTGGTATTCTTGCACTGGAGGGCAGGAGAAAGCAAGTCACAAAGTTCCATGAACGTGCCCTTACACATGCGAAAGTTTCTGAGCCACTGCGAGTCATCCCAGACCCACAACACTATGTGATCCCACCAGTCAGTGCTTGTTTCCCGGGCCCAGAATTGGCGTTCCATAGCATGCCCCACTGCCACCAAAATGTCCAGCTTGTCAGACCCCATACTTTCAAAAAAGTCAGTGTCCATGTCCTCATCACTGTCGTCATCTCCTAATTGCCTTCTTGTGCGTATGATGCAGCATAAACTCTACAACAATGTGCGAGATGTTCACAATGACCATTACTGCAGCGGTGACCTGAGCAGGCTCCATGCTTGCACTGCTATGGCATCAGCATGGAAAAAGAGCGTGAAATAATTGTCTGCAGTTGCTTTCATGGCAGGAGGGGCACTGCGGGGGGGGTTGGGAACTATGAGATAGCTACCCACAGTGCACCGCTCGAAATGATGTCTGGTGGGGACTCCGGGAAATGTGGGATAGCTACCCACAGTGCACCACTCGGTATGTCGATGCTTGCCATGGTAGTGTGGACAAATGCTGCCGACTTGCTGTGTTTTGTGGGGACACACAAAATCGACTTTATACAACCTGCTTTCCAAAAATCGACTGCAAGGTAATTGACCTAATTTCGTAGTGAAGATATACCCCCAGTCAGCAGGGCCGGGCTACCCGTGTGACAAAAAGGCATGGCTGATGGTCCTAATGTGAAATGTGTGAATGCTGGAGCCCTAGATGGCAAGGTGAAAGAACTCATGAACATCCAGCTCAGGCCAGCACTGGCTCCTGACTCCTGTAGACCCAGTGCGGCTCTCTTAAAGGTTACCAGGGCTGAGGTCTGTAGGGAATGAGCTGACTGACGATTACAGAATCTGCCTTTAATCACATAGGGCAGTTTTTGAAAGGCACCCTGCTCAGTGCCGGGGAGATGCCCCAGGGAACGGAGCCCTTTGTATACCCAGTGGGAGGAGGGTGGGTAAGCACATTAAGCATTCCCCACTCTGCCCCTTCCTGCCAGGACTGCACAGCCCTGGTTTGGGGCTACTCCTCCAGGGGCCACAGAGCTACTCAACTCCAGACAGTTCTTGGCCTCTCTGCTGACTCTGCCCTTAGTAACAAGGAGGCAAAGTGTGGAGCTGGAGCTGAACCCCAAGACACCTGCACTAGTGCTGGGTAGGCAGGCTGCACCACTGGACTGACATGTGAATGCTATGAGATTCCTCTGTCAGCCGGTCCCTGGGGAAGGTCGGGGAGGTTGTGCCACATACGCACATTTACAAAATAAGAAGAAACCTCACACCCACGCAGACCCAGAGCCAAGTACTCCAAGCTAGGCCATACCTGTGTGACCGTAACACTTTCCCTGGAGCGTCTGTGCTGAGGGACAGGTTTTCATGACTGGGTCACAGAGTACTTTTTCTCTGGGTTTGAGCCCAGAACTTTCAGACCCATGGTACAACCCTCTTGTTGCAGGAGTGAATATAGGTGTCTGCTGACCCAGCACCTCCTTGGTTCCCTCTTACCTCCAGTGATGGTCATTGGAACTGCAGTCACTTGCTTCAAAAGTGCTTCCCTTAGCTTACTCTGCTTCTTATCTGTTATAGTTTAATAGTTCTTAGTTTTATAGTGTTAAGTAGTTGTTAGTTAGGGATAAGAGTAATTGGAGTGGGGTACTTTCCCCTGCCCCATATCTTTCCCCTTGGTGTCTCAGACTCACAGGTTTAAACCCTGCGGAACCTGCCCTAGCCCGTGCCAATGAGTGACCCTCATGACTCTTGCTTTAAGCGTCTGGGAAAGGTGCACCAGAGAGAGATGTGCAAGATTTGCAAGGCATTCTGCCCAAGGGCGAAGAAAGAGTGGGACTTCAGGCTCAAGCAGCTCCTGATGGAGGCAGCTCTTTGTCCTCAACCAGCCCCGTGCCAGCAGTGCAAAGTGCCCCAGCCTCCATACGTGACATGGTGCCGAGGAAGGACTCTGGCCAAAAACACAGACAGTGGAGGCAACCCTGCTCCCACTCCCCCATGCCACACAAGCAGCACAGGAAGATGGGACGGAGCTGCTCCCTTGCACCGAAGTCAGCTGTGCCAGCTGCCACAACTGGGATATGTTTGTTGAGGGAGCACCTGGCGCAAAAGTCATAGGAGACAGCGCTGTCAACCTCTGTCCCTCAAAGGGGGCTGTCAAGTCCGGTGCCTGCTGACTCTCCAGACTGAGATTGCTAGATAGAAAGGTGAGAGCTTCTCTCCACCCCAGACACTTTTGAGGCTGCAAGGAATCTGACTGCCACAACAGCACTTCAGTTCCCGGCTGGCAGAGAGAGACCTCCAGTGCCACAGCGAGCGGCACCGTCCAGAGGCAAACCTGCCATAATGAGGTGGTCGCCTTTGCCAACATGGTACCGCCCTCCATAGTGCCGCTCCATGACTCCTCCTTTGTGGCACTGTTTGCCGGCAACAGCCTCCAGACGGGGTTCCCCGGTACCATTTAGACAATGTTCCTCATCTCTGGCACCAAGATGATGATCTCCATAGTGGATGGAGCAGCACTCGTCTCTGGCTACGACTGAGTGGCACTAGTCCCCGACACTGATCGAACAGCACCGATCCCTGGCTCCGGTTGAAAGGCACCGGCGACTTGGCACTGCTCCTTAGCGCAATACCATTCGACTCCACCATGGTCCTTGCGATCCCGATCCAGATTGTCAGACTCCAATGCCAAGATGTGTTACTCACAGCACAGCCAGTACTGGTCTGACAGCTGTACGCTCTGGTGATCGAGCCCTTCCTCTATCTCCTTCACTAGACACTGACGGGGTTGGTGCCTTGGGAGCCGGAGCGGCTAGTCCTGTTGATGTATGCTGACAACGTGCTCCTTGTGGTGACTCAGCACGAGTGGAGGCTTGCCAGGCCATCTGCTTGGCAGCCTCCTCTGCCTGGGTCAACTGGATCAAGAGCTCTGGCCTGGTGATCGGGGACGGATGGCATGTGAGCTCCCTCCCATGCGCACTTCAGGCCATCCAGTGGCGTGCGGGTCTGCTGCTCTGTCTCGGGGTTTATCTTTCTGTCACGCATTCATCTCTGCTGGAGAACTGGCAGAGTTTAGAGAGCAGGGTGGTAGAGCAGCTCTGGAGATGGAGAGGACTACTCCAGTGCCTCTCCTTCTGAGAAATCAGTTCAGGAGTTCTTTTGGACAGGACTGCACTGGGTCTCTGCAGGGGTCTTAAAAGAATAATTTTATTTAAAACAAAAGTCAAAGAACCTCTGTAAAATCAGGATGGAAGGTAAGTTTACAGGGTAATCAAAAGATTTAAAATACAGAGAATCCCCCTCTAGGCTTAATTCAAAATTACAGAAAACAGGAATAAAACTCCTCTTACCATCGGGAAAATTCACAAGCTAAAACAAAAGATAATCTAACACCTTTCCTTGGTTTACTTACTATTTTTATAATCCTAGATGCTTATTTAGGGGTAGGGTTTTAGGAGACGGATTTTCCTGCCTGGTCCCTTTCTGGCCTTGAGAGAAAACACAAACAAAGAGCACAAACAAAACCTCTCCCCCACCCCCAGATTTGAAAGTATCTTCTTTCCCCATCGGTCCTTCCGGTCAGGTGCCAACTAGGTTATTTGAGATTCTTAACTCCTTACTGATAAATGATTCTGTACCTCTGGCCAGGAGGGATTTTATATAACTGCATACATAAAGGTTGTTACCCTTCCCTTTATGTTTATGACAATAGCCATATCATGGGGTGGGAGGCAAAAGCCCCGTCCTGTCCAAACAGGTAAATGCCAGATCTGATCTCTGGAACGCTCTGGCATGATGCGCCTGGCTGGTGCATTCCATGCTGTGTCCATGAACCTCCCCGCCCCGTGGTTGACCAAAGGCTACATAACAAGGGAGCAGTATGCTTTCCAGCAGCCATATTCCTGTGCTCCTTGTGCTAGGCAGACCACCTGAACAGGAGTGCCAGCAAAGGCCCCTACACCAGGGATAGTCAATAGGCAGACCACTGGTCAAATCCAGACTGCCAGACGTTTTTGAATGGACCCTGAAATCTTTCTACTTACTAACTTATCATCCTGGAACTCAAGGGTTTGGCAAGCTCCTCCCATGGCTCCTGTTTTCTGACTTGGTAGGCTAAAAACACCTTCACACACAGGCTGAGGACAGATAAGTTCTCCCACAATACATTACAAAACAGTTCAGAGTGGCTTGGTTTAAAAACGGTCAGTTATGGGGAATGTGCCACAACCATTGGCTGTTAAAAATGTGTGCCTTATTTCCAGTCTGAATTTGTCTGGCTCCAAATTCCAAAGATTGGATATTGTTAGACCTTGAAGAGCCCATTATAAAATTTCTGCTTCCTAGTAGGTACTTAGAAACTATGACCAAGTAATCCTTTAACCTTCTCTTTGTTATGCTAAATAGACAGAGTTCCTTAAGTCTCATTGTAAGGCAGGCTTTCCAATCCTTTTATCATTCTGGCAGCTCTTCTCTGAATCTCTCCAATGTTTCTATATCCTCTTGAACTGTGGGCACCAGAACTGGACACAGGATTCCAGCAGCAGTCACACCAGTGCCAAACACAGAGCTGAAATAACCTCTTTGCTCCTATTGAAGGTTCCCCTGTTTATACATCCAAAGATCACATTAGCCCTTTTGGCAGTGTACGGGCAAAGCTCCGATCCCTGTGGGACCCTACTGGAAACACACCTGACCTATCAATGAGGATTCCCTGTTTACAGTGACCTTTTGAGAGCTGTCAGCGAGCCAATTTTTAATCCATTTAACAGGTGCCACCATGTTAATTTTGTACTGTTCTAGTTTCTTCATCAATATATTAACAAGGGTATATTAACAAGTCAAATGCCTCACAAAATTCTAAGGCCTGGTCTACACTAGGGGGAGGGATCGATCTAAGTTATGGAACTTCAGCTACATGAATAAAATAGCTGAAGTCGACGTACTTAGATCTACTTACCATGGTGTCTTCACTGCAATAACTCGACGGCTGATGCTGTCCTGTTGACTCCTCTGCTCCTCTTGCCCTGGGAAAGTCAATATTTAAGGTCCCAGACTGCTAAACGTCTCAGCATTCATTGAAGTGACAAAGAGTCCTGTGGCACCTTAAAGACTCACAAAAGTACTACTTTAAGGTGCCACAGGACTCTTTGTCACTTCTGAAAATCCAGACTAACACGGCTACCTCTCTGATTCTCAGCATTCATTGTTCCATTATTTTAACCCCAGCCACCCTTCCCATGTTCACAAGAACGTGGGATCTGCACAGCTGGGGAAATACCATGGAAGTCTTCTGGGGAGGCGAAAAATATGCGAAGGGAGTTGATGTGCCCCTATTAAGACACCAGGACTTCTGTTAAATTCCAACAGAACCTCTATCTCCAACTCAGAGGGCTAAATCCAATCCCTGCACTTGACTACTGTCCGCCCCCCCGGAGGCAAGTTACGACTGGGAGGCACAAACTAAAGGGGAGGACACATGACTATCCCACGTCTCCCCTGCTGAGTGACACTTCCCAAACCTGGTCCTGGCCCCCTGTTACCTGCAAGGGGAGGCCTGGGGGGTAGTCCTCCTCTCCCTGTGCCTCTGCCCTCCCCCAAGAAAATTCGACTGACTCTCCCTGGCAGTCACATCTGCCTGAGAGAGCCTGGCTGGGAGGCAGTGGCAGGAGGGCAAAATTGGAGGAAGAACAGACTCTAGCTCACTCAACCCCAGTATTTTCCCCAGGAATTGAAATTAAAGTGGGTGTTGAAATATTCAGTGTGGGTGAAGGCTGACAAGGGTTGAGACCATGGGGGCGAAGGTAGGCTGTATGGCACCAGAGTAAAAACTGAAAAATGTTTCATGACCATTTTATTAGATTTAACTCATGTTTTAAAATCATCACAAATATTAAAAGTTGGCTACTCAAGCCTACTACAAAGCACTATATATACAGCCTTCTTATTGTTGTAATTTTGCAGTTTTGCACTTTTGTGTCTTCTTGTGTGTCCGGTATTTCCACTCCTTCATGATACATTCATGGTCACTCAATCTCAAAAAAGATATATTGGAATTGGAAAAGGTTCAGAAAAGGGCAACTAAAATTATTAGGAATGTGAAACAGATTCCATATGAGGGGAGATTAAAAAGACTGGGATTTTTCAGATTGGAAAAGAGATGACTAAGAGGGGATATGATAGAGGCTTATAACATCTTGACTGGTGAGGAGAAAATGAGTAAGGAAGTCTTATTTACCCCTTCACTTCACACAAGAACCAGGGGTCACCCAATGAAATTAATAGGCAGCAAGTTTAAAACAAACAAAATGAAGTATTTCTTCACACAATGCACAGCCATCTGTGGAACTTTTTGCCAGGGACGTTGTGAAGGCCAAAATTATAACAGGTTTAAAAAAAGAACTAGATAAGTTCATGGAGGTTTGGTCCATCAATGATTATTAGCCAAAATGGGCATGGATGCAACACCATGCTCTGAGTGTCCCTAGCCTCTGTTTGCCAGAAGCTGTGAGTGGATGACAGGGGATGGATCACTCCATGATTCCCTATTCTGTTCACTCCCTCTGAAGCAGCTGGAATAAGTCACTGTTGGAAGACAGTACACTGGGATTGCTGTATCATTGGTCTGACCCAACATGGCTGTTCTTACATAAAAAATAACTATACTAATCAAAAAAGTTTAGTACAGAAACTCCCCAAATAATCAGAGGGGTAGCCGTGTTAGTCTGGAATTGCAGAAGTGACAAAGAGTCCTGTGCCACCTTAAAGACTAACTAAAATTTTTTTAGAGCATAAGCTTTCGTGGGCTAATACCCACTTTGTCGGATGCATGCAGTGGAAGTATCCAGGGGCAGGTATAAATAGGTAGGCAAGAACCAGGTGGGAGATAACAAGGTTAGTCCAATCAGGCTGAACCAGCTTGTTATCTCTAATCAGGGAGGGTGAGGTGTTCCTCTAGCAGTTGAACTGGAGGTGTGAATAGCGAGAGAAGAGAAGCTGCTTTTGTAGTTAGCTAGCCATTCAAAATCTCTATTCAGTCCCAAATTGATTGTGTCAAATTTGCAAATGAATTGCAGCTCTGCAGTCTCTCTTTCCAGTCTGGACTTGAAGTTTTTTTGCTGCAAAATGCTGACCTTTAAATCTTCTATGGTGTGTCCGGTGAGGTTGAAGTGCTCTCCTACAGGTTTTTGAATATTGCCATTCCTGATATCTGATTTGTGTCCATTTATCCTTTTTCGTAGGGACTGTCCAGTTTGGCCGGTGTACATAGCAGAGGGACATTGCTGGCACATAATGGCGTATATTACATTGGTAGATGTGCAGGTGAATGAACCAGTGATGGTGTGGCTGATCTGGTTTGGTCCTGTGATGGTGTTGCTGGTGTAGATGTGTGGGCAGAGTTGGCATCGAGGTTTATTGCATGGATTGGTTCCTGAGTTAGAGTTATTATGGCGCGGTGTGCTGTTGCTGGTGAGAATGTGCTTGAGGTTGGCAGGTTGTCTGTAGGCCAGGACTGGCCTGCCTCCCAAGGCCTGTGAAAGTGAGGGATTGTTGTCCAGGATGCGTTGTAGATCACTGATGATGCGTTGGAGAGACTTTAACTGAGGACTGTAGGTGATGGCCAGTGGTGTTCTGTTGTTTTCTTTCTTGGGCTTGTCTTGCAGCAGCAGGCTTCTGGGTACACATCTGGCTCTGTTGATTTGTGTCCTTATTTCCTTGTGCGGGTATTGTAGTTTTGAGAAAGCTTGGTGGAGATCTTGTAGGTGTTGGTCTCTGTCTGAGGGGTTGGAGCAAATACGATTGTACCTCAGTGCTTGGCTGTAGACAATGGATCGTGTGGTGTGCCCGGGGTGGAAGCTGGTGGCATGAAGGTAGGCATAGCTGTCGGTAGGTTTTCGGTATAGGGTGGTGTTGATGTGGCCATCATTAATTTGCACCGTGGTGTCCAGGAAGTGGACCTCCTGTGTAGACTGGTCCAGGCTGAGGTGGATGGTGGGGTGGAAGCTGTTGAAATCATGGTGGAATTCTTCCAGAGTTTTTTTCCCATGGGTCCAGATGATGAAGATGTCATCAATGCAGCGTAGATAGAGGAGGGGCGTGAGTGAACGAGATTTGAGGAAGCGTTGTTCCAGGTCAGCCATAAAGATGTTGGCATACTGTGGGGCCATGCGGGTGCCCATAGCGGTGCCACTGGTCTGGAGGTATATATTGTCACCAAATTTGAAATAATTGTGTGTGAGGATAAAGTCACAGAGCTCAGCAACCACTTGTGCTGTGGCATCATCAGGGATACTATTCCTGACAGCATGTATTCCATCTTTGTGTGGGATGTTTGTGTAGAGAGCCTCTACATCCATGGTGGCTAGGATGGTGTTTTCTGGAAGGTCACCAATGCATTGTAGTTTTCTCAGGAAGTCGGTGGTGTCACGGAGATAGCTGGGAGTGCTGGTGGCGTAGGGTCTGAGTACAGTGTCCACATATCCAGACAGTCCTTCAGTGAGAGTGTCAATACCCGAGATGATGGGGCATCCAGGATTTCCAGGTTTGTGGATCTTGGGTAAAAGATAGAATAGCCCCAGTCGGGGTTCTAAGGGTATGTTAATTTGTTCCTGTGTTAGTGTAGGGAGTGTCCTGAGTAGACGGTGCAGTTTCTTAGTATATTCTTCAGTGGGATCTGAGGGAAGTGGCCTGTAGAAATTGGTGTTGGAGAGTTGTCTGGTAGCCTC
>ML677335.1:50821406-50840946 GCA_007922305.1 Dermatemys mawii | reverse complement strand
CCCATCCAACTCCCCGCCACTTCTTGACCGCTGACCGCTCCCTCCTGGGACCCCTGGCCCTAACTGTACCCCCATCCCCTGATCCCTATCAACACCCCCATCCCCTGACATGCCCCCCAGGAACTCCCACATCTGTCCAACCACAGCCGCCCCCTGCTCCCCATCCCCTGACCTCCCCTCCCAGATCCTCTGCCCCATCCAACTGCCCCCTGGGACTGCCTGCCCTTATCTTACCCCGCCCCCAGCTTCCTGCCCCCTTACCATGCCGCTCAGAGTGGCAGGACTGGAAAGTCTGGGAGGTGGGCGGGTGCAAGCCGCACTGCCTGAAGAGGCATAGCTGTGGGGGAGGGGAGATAGGAGAGGAGGGGCTAGGGACTAGCCTCCCAAGCTGGTAGCTCAGGGGCTGGGCAGGACAATCCAGGACTCAGGATTAGCAGATGGAGTTGGGGAGGGGCTGAAGAGAAGCCCTGGGGGATCATTGCACCGAGGAGAGCCAGGCAGGTTGGCCAAGTAGCCCATCATCCCGATACCCTGGCGAGCAGGGCTCAGACTCTGCTCCCTTGCTGGGTCAAAACTGTGCAAGGGGGAGCCCAAGCACTCCCTAGCCAGACCAGTGCCCCCCCAGCCAGATCCAATGCCCCCCATTCATACCCCCTAGCTTCCCCAGCCAGATCCCCCCCAGCCAACCCCAATGCCCCCCAGCAAGAGCAGCCCAACCCCAGTGCCCCCAGGCCAGCCCCAAAGCCCCGCAGCCAGCCCCCTTCCTCCCCAGGACAGACCCAATGCCCTGCAGCCAGCCCCTCTCCTCCCCAGGCCAGCCCAGCCCCAATGCCCCGCAGCTACAGCCCTTGGCCCCAGCCAGCCCCAATTCCTCCAGGCCCCTGCAACCGCAGTCCCCAGCGAGCCGTTTCCACGGAGACGGAAAGGGGCGGGGCTTGTACTTCGCCAGCCCCGCTCCGGAGCCATATTGGATGGAACTGCCTCCTCTGAGCCTGGGACACGGAATAAGGTGAGAGCGTTCTCTTCCCGGTCCGTCCTGAACGGGCCCCCGTCTAGCCCCGCCCCATCTGAACGACCATAGCCCCCTTCTGAACGGGCCCCCCAAAACGGGCTCCCTAGTCAGCCAGCCCGCCCAGCCCCTCCCCACTTTCCATGCCCCTCTGAATGGCCACCCCAGCCCCTCCTCCCTTAGTAGCTCCCCTCTAATAACCACCTGCCCGCCCCCTCACTATAGCCCAGTCTCCTCTAAACACCTCACCCCCGCGAATGATCACAGCCAACCCTGGCCAGATCCCACCCTTCCAGTCCCCTACAACCACCCCTCTGCCCCCTGCCTATGCTAGCTGACCTGCTGTTCTCTTCTTGCAGATGCCCCATGGTGCCCAGTCCAGCCCCGTGCACCATCTGCAGCCCTGTGATGCTGCAGGTGGGAGATGTGAAGACAGACCTGGCCAGGCCCGGTGTGGCTGTCATTGATGTGGCCTTGCCCCCCACTCAGCCTCTGGATGTACGTGTGGAGTGAGCCACTGCCTGGGCGTGTCGCACGTGGCCCTCTTCCTTTCCCGTCAGTGCACCATGCAGGGGAGGGCGCTTAGCGATAGTTGGAGGGTGGGGGAGGGTGACTGATGCAATGTCTACAGGGCTTGGTAGCCGTGGTGGGATCCTGGGCTCCCAACAAACTCTGTGGGATCTGAAGAGTCCCCCAGGAGGTATTCACAGCTCCGGGGATATCCTTGGTAGTAGGGCTGTCCTGGTCCCCATTGGGTGCCGGTCTGCACGCTGTGGGGTGCCCTGAAGCAGCAGCAAGCTCACTTGCTCAGCACACTCATGTGGACGCTAGGGTTGGGTAGGGTTCTCGGTGCAGATGGACTCTGGGTGAGCATCTGACATACAGGGACCCAGGTGCCATTGGGTGTGTGCTTGAGCAGCTTCCACTGCATCCAGTGACAGGGCAACATGTCCAAAGCATACCAGGAGGGCGTGGCTACGGAGACAGGGAATAACAAAGCCACCTGGGCATTCTAGCCCCCTGCCAAAGAGCAGCATTTGGTGGCTGAATGCCAGGGGGGCTGTTGTAAACATGAGGCTCCAGGACGTTTCCATGGGTTTTGGAAAGGAAGGTGCCACTTGCACCACCCTGAAATAGCAGGGTGGGAGGACTTGAGGACCTCGTCACCACCAAGGGAAAGGCTTTGTATGCAGCTGGCTGGATGGGGACTGGCCAGGGAGTTGGGGCACCTTATGCAGCACATTGCAGGCAGCTCTTAATTAATAACTGGCCTTTCCCAGGTCAAAGCTGGGAGCAGGGCAGTTTTAGGCCAGCCAATGAACCAGCCTGTCCCAGAGCCATGACAGTGACACGCAGGCTAAGGGAGAGACCCAGTTCTCCAGTGTCTGGAGTGTAGCAGAGGGGTTGGATTTCAGAGCAGCGGCCAGAGACAGATAGTGCAGAGATACAGCCATCTCCCTGGGAATAGTAATGATGCTGGACAAGAACACCAAAATGTGGGGCTTTGAAGTAGGCTTCTAAGTGTGGGCAACTTGTATCTAAGAGTCTGGGGGACGGGAAGGTTTTCAACTGCCGTATTTCTATTTACTGTGTCAAGCTTGCGGCCAGGAGCTGCATTCGGAGAGAGACAGGTTGTGAGGCTGAAGGAACCATTGTGCACATCTACCCAGATGTCCCGCATAACACAGGCCAGAGAATGTCCCTAGAATAATTCCTAGAGCAGCTCTGGATTTAAACAGTGTCAGGGATGGAGATTCCGGCTCTGCAGGGCTGGACACCCTATGCCTTTCCTGCTGTCTATCGCACTGAGTGGACTTACTCGTGGATTGAAGATTTGGCTTAAAAGAGGCCCAGTCGATTGCTTCTCTTGTGTACTGGCAGGGTCTCTCCATATTGGTGCTGGGCAAGGTCTCTCTGTGGGGCAGGCTCTTCCCGTGGGATACTTGCCTGTTTAGGCGGCAAAGAGCAGGTTCTCCCTGCAGGGTAGGCTTTCTCCATGCAGGTACCTGCCTGTCTAGGTGGCAGAGGGCAGGCTTGCCCTGTGGGGGTACCTGCCTGTCTAGGCGGCAGGGGGCTGGTGCTCCTCATGGGGCAGGCTTGTGACCTGCCCTCTGGGTTGTCTCAGTTGCAGGAAATCGTCTTTAAGAATTCCTACACGGCTTTCCTGACCATGCGGGTGCAGCGGTGCCACCCCTGTGATATGGGGCGCGAAGGTACCAGGAAGTGGATCACTTGCTTGTGGAATCACTGCCTGATGCCCAGCCCGCACACAGAGGCCGGCTCTCAAGATTACTTCTCTCTCTTCAGGCATCAGGTCAGGACTCTCAATGCCACTGGGACTGGAGGGCTGGGTCTACGGTAGCTGATTCCCCTCTAGTTAGAGCACAGTTAGGGCCATGGCCACCACCACCCACAGCTAATACAAGTGCAGCTGGGTTGGGCCTGCTGCTCCAGGGAGGAGAGAGTGCTGGGGAGAAGCCAGGTGGTGTAGGCAGGCCAGCTAGGGACTCATAGGAGACTTGCTTCCCCTTTCAGCTGCAGCCCAGCAGTAACACTAAAGCAAGGCGCGGGCTGCTTGTCCCAGCAATTCTCATGGTGCTGCTCATAAAAGCAAACTTAATGATGGGAATCCTGATCCTGTGGTGTAATCAGGATCTCTTACTTCTCTCTGAATCCTGTGTAGTGTTTTAGGGCTCCACCCCAGGACCAGCTGCCATTCAGTGTTGGGGGCAGTGGCTGAATTGCCCAATGGAATTTTTGGCACTAAAACATCTGCTTCCCCTCTGGCTGCTGCTGGGGCATGGGCTATCTCCCGTCCCTGACTGTATGTCTCCGAGACTGACAGACCTGATGGTTTATTGCACTGTGATAGTGCTGGAACCCCCACCAGCACCATAATACTGGGACCCACCCTGAGCTGCAAGTCCTCATCCTTATCTGCCTGGTGGAAAGGGCCAGCCATCCCATATCGGGCTCCGCTCTGCCCCCTGTAGCTCTGTCCCCTCACCGGAGCTGGCAGCCCTTGTGCCCCTGACTCTAAATAACTAGCACCCAACCCCCTCACTACAGTGCAGCACTTGCTGCCCTCTTGTTTCTGGCAGATGATGTGTGATGTGGATCAGGTGACTGCCGTGCGTTTGATTCTTCGCCAGCCCTCACCTGTTTGGCTGCATTTCACCCTGGAGGAGCTGCGGCTCTACCCCAGAGGCCAGCAGGTGAGTGACTGCTGGGATGGTGTCAGGCTGCCTTTCCCCCGGGCACTAAGTGCTGCACAAAACCACCTGTGCTTGGCAAGGCCATCATCATCCCTGGCCCTGCCAGCTGCACAGCATCCAGCCCTGCAGGACTCATCTAGGACCCTGCTAGTTGTCTCTGCCTCAGACTGCTTCCCACAGGTTCCGTTGAGATTGGGAAGCAGCTGCCTATCCCTTATCCAGGGGTACCCTGTCTCCACTTGCTTGCTGTGCTGTAAAGGCCACCCATCAAGAATGCAGATGTGGGCTGTACCTAATCCCATCCCATGTCCCTCCTGGCAGGAGCTGCCCCAGACTCTGGGTCTGACACATGAGGCTCTCCCCAGACCCCCCCACACCCCAAGAGCCTCGGAGAGCTCAGCGAAGTGCAGTGTTCAGTCTGGGCCGTGGTGCATGGCCTCAGTGGTCTCAGGCTCCTGACCATGGGGGCCTCTGTCTCAGTGGCCCAGGGAATGTTTCCTGTGCCACCCCCTGTCATTGGCTTTATCCCAGCACTGATCACCTGTGTGTGCTGTGACTCTGAGGCTGTCTGCACTAGCAGGGTTACAGTGACAGAGCAGACTGCCTGGGGACCTGGGGAGGGTGCAGAGCAGGGGCAGCCACATGCTTTGGCCAGACCCATGCTCTCTTTACTCCTGGCTATAGTGCGGTTTCCTTGGCCTAAGGAGTGGGCAGGGGCAGCAGGAAGCCTGTGTCTGAGCACTGAGGAGCCAGGCCTGCCTCCAGCCATATGGCACGGGGTGGGGAGGGCTCTCCAATGCTTACCTGCCACCTTTGATCCCTTTCAGAGCCTGCAGACAGATTTCCCATCTTGGCTGTCCCACCTGGCCCCTCAGCAGCAGCCAGAAAACCTGCGTAGGGTAAGCAGGCTCCTCATGAGCTGGGATCTTCCAGTGGGGATGTCCCGGGAGGAGGGGCAGGGAGTGGGTTCCTGGTTGGGGATGAGGTATTCTGGCGGAGGGCAGCAGGCAGGGTCCTGGCTAGGGGATCAGGGGATGTCGCCTGCTGCAGACAGCCCTGTTGGGCAGGGCAGGTGAGTATAGTAGGATCTTGGCTCGTGGGGGCCATGATCCCTGCCAGGTGCACTGGGATCTGCATGCATACTGATGCACGGCAGGAAGTGATGGGGAGCTCCTGGACTCTGGGGAGTGGTAAATGAGGGCAGCATGCTGAGCTATAGTCGAGAGCTGCGTGTCTGGGACAGAGGGATGGGCACCATAGTCTGCACTTCGCAAGTGCAGATTAGCCCTGCCCACCAGTAGCACATGGCCTGTTTGTGTTCCTTGTTCGAGCATGTCCTAGTGTGAATACACACAAAAGCTAATGGCCAGCTGCCAACACTGCTCAGTGAGCAAATTGCAACTGTCAGTTTGAATGTGCAATTTGAAAGCCAGGCCACAAGCCCTCCCCATTAGGGCACAGAAACAAGCCCCAAGGCTGTCACTAGCCAGCTCGGCACAAGGAACTGTTTGCAAGCTGCCTGCAGAGAGAATTGTGCGCTGAATAACGTGGCCCCTGACCACGCTTAGGTGCTTCTCATCAGCTTGGGCAATTTGCAAACAGCAAAAGGCCAGATCCATCGACCAAGTGTTGCAGGAGAGGGGTGTTTCCTAACTCTGATGGGCCAGCCGGCAGCTGGGCCATCGCCAGCACAATCCACAGAGCATTGTCCCCATCTTTGGACTGGCCGTGTTGCTGGCACTTGGCTTCCTTGGGGGCTGCAAGCGGAAATCCAACCGCGATTGTTGTAAGAGAGAAAACACCTGGAAGCTTTGTTCAAAGACCAGGAAAATACAGTGAGCAGCGGTGTCTCCTCGCACATTAGACAGATGGTGCTGTGGATTTCAGCTCTCTGTAAAACGCTCCTGGGCTGCAAGCATCTTGTGGGCTCTGTAGTGAAGGATGGAGAGCTTGACAAAGCGCACAGCTTGGGAGCTCTGCTCTGAGAGACTCTAATATATGGGCGACCGGAGTTGGGTGGTGAGAGCCAGCAGTCACTGGGGTTGGGCGGCTGGCGGGAGGGTTTGAAGACCCCAGTGGGGGTTAGGGAGGCCCCAGTGGCACTAACTGGGGAGGAGGACCCCGGTGATGCAGCACAGCTGAGTGGAAGGTTGGGGTGCTAAGTGGGGTGGGGGGACCTGGTGGTGCAGCATGGCTGAGCGGAGGGTTGGAGACCGCAGTGGAGGGGAGGGGCCCCCGTGGCACATTGCGACTCAGCCAGGGAGGTGCCAATTTGAAACGCCTGCATGCAGACTAGTACAGAGAGAGCCTGCTGAGGGTGTGGAGATCCAGCTCTGTGATATTCGGCCAGTTGTGACTCCTGGCCTGGATCTTGCACTGCATATATGGAGCCAGTGCCTACACTGCCCTGCCTGACCCTGGTGCTGTTGCTGTGTTCTAGCTCCTTATCACTCAGTTTCTCTTAAATGGGGTGCCCCAGGACTGTGTCCTCAGCCCTTTGCTGCAGGATGCACCTTAGGCTAGTGAGGCTGATGTTCTGGTGGCCACTGGGGCTGTTTGTGAATGCCAAGTGGTGGTAGCTGTGGGTGCATGCCATGGAATGAGGATGTGCCTGGGGCTGTGCTCTTGGACCATCCTGGGCAAAGCCAGAAGACGCTTGGAGGGCGTTTGGAGCCGAGTGGGTCAGCTGGGCTGTCAGCGCAACCTGAGTCAAGCTGGAATTTTCAAGAATTTTGGAAAAAAATGGCAGATTAGTTTCTAAATTCTGTTCAGCTCTCCCACTTTACCCTGAGTTCCCATCTGGAGTCTCCTGGCTGTGGCCTCTCCAACATAGTGTGTGCCACGCAATCTGTATGATTTTGTTAATTAACAACAACTTGGATTTGATATCCTGGCTGTCAGTTCTGGGCATGCTTGCCAACAGACACTGAGTTTAACATGCTCAGCTGGGGAGACCATGACTCATGGCCAGTGTTTTCCCCAGGAATTGAAATTAGGGAGGGTGTTCGAATTTTAAGGTGGGTGTAGTGGCGTGATGATTCACACTGCGGCGCCTCCTGCTGGTTGTCTGGGAATTAGCTCTTTCCAGCTCGGAGCACCCTCTGCAGGCCAGTGTCTCACTGTCCGCTGCCTCCATGCCTCTCCTGTACACAGTGCCCTTGTATCTGGGGTGCTGCCCTCTGGCAATACCCCCACAGTCTCTGCCTCTGGGTCTCCCCTTCTTGGGGAACCCCAACCCTCTCTATCCCCACCTTGCCTCAGTCTGGGCAGACTGCAGTGTAAAAGCCACTCCTCATAGGCAAGGGGATTTGGGCCAGCTGCCTTTGCCTAAGGCCTTGGTATCTGGCCTGAAGTCTGGGCGGTCACCAGGCCTGAGCTCCCCAGCTCAGCCTGCCCTTTCCCCAGCACTGCTCCACTCTCAGTACCCAGTCACACAGGCAGCCAGGCCCTGTTGTCTCCCAGCCTGGAGAGAGGCTGCCTGCCTGTAGCTCACAGCTCTCCTATAAGGGTCAGCTGAGCCCTGATTGAGCTGGCTAGCCACATCTTCCCCCACTGCTTTCTCAAGCCATAGCCCTCTGTTGGGCTGCTTTTAACCCCTTCCGGGCCAGAGCGGGGTGATTACCCCACTATAAAGGGGTGTCAGGGCCGATGAGGGATGAGACCATGAGGGTGAAGGTGGGCTGTATGGCACCATAGTAAAAACTGAAAAATGTTTCATGACCATTTTATTAGATTTAAGTCATGTTTTAAAATCACACAAATTAAAGTTGGCTACTGTAGCCTTCTATGAAGCACTACATCTACATCCTTCTTGGTTTCTTGTTATAATTTTGCACAACTCTTTTAATTAATTTCTTGAATGCAATGCGTTCATCTTTGTTGGCTTCTCATGTGTCCAGTACTTCCATTCCTTCAATTGATATGCTCATTAGTTCATTCACATGATCAGGCAGAAGGCCACTTCATTCAGAACACAAAATTCTATTCCATGATGAAAAAGAATGCTCAACTATATGTGTTGTGACTGGGCTACTCCAAGAGATGAATTTCTACTTCTTTCATCCCAGTAAACATAGCACAAAGATCAGGTGGAGCCACTAGTGAAGATAAAAAGGAAGTTGAAGTCAAATCTTCATTCATTAGTCATATGATATTCCACTCTGTGCTCAAATCCTCTGTTCTGAGTACATGGCAGCCCCATTGCTGGTAGTACGTCACTCCACTCAACTGTCAGTGTTTTATGGAACAAGCATCTGTAAAAGCTTTGTAGAGGTTGAGTAGAATCTAGAAGTCGCTGTTGTAGATTTTTAAGAATCAAGTCTGTGTACTTTTTCAGTTGTCTTAACAAACACTTCTTGTCCTCTTCACTTAAGGATTCAATACAAATGCCTTCGTTAGTCAATTTCTGGACTGAAATCTTTGCTTCTTCCAGTACTTTTTTAATGGATAGCTCTCTGATTGATCCAAATGTAGCTTCTGTTGCTGGATAAAGATCTGTTGTAGTAGATGCTTGGTTGGCATTGTTTAATGACCCAAGTGGTTTCAACAGTTGACTTATAAGAGAGAGAATGGCAATAGTCTTCTCTGAACGTAGTAGCAAAAATAATCCGCCAGCCTCACTACTTAGATCCATCTCATCTTGGTAGATACTTTCCAAAGCCATTAATAATGACTGGAGTAATTTTAAGACAACAGCCAAGGATCGCTCATGAGAAAGCCAGCACGTTTTCCCAGGGTGGACTAATTTGAACTTCAGTCCCAGTGTATCTTCTATATTATCTATGATATTCAGTCTCTTTGGACTCTTGCTGAAAAAAAAATATAATGAAGACATTACATTTATAGCTTTTTAAATGTCTTTTGAAGATTCTGCAGCTCGTACTAGTGCTAGTTGGAGTAGGTAGCCTCTGAAGTGTGTATAGGAGAGATTAGGGTTACACTTTTCTCTGAGCAAAGCTTGTACTCCATTATGTCTTCCAGAGAAATTTGCAGCTCCATCAGTTTGCACAAGCAGCCATCTGTTTAGGGTCCAATTGATAAGCATTTAACTCTTCTAAGATGTGGGTTGTCACAGATGCAGCCAATGTGTTTTCTATAACTTGAACGTTTAGAAATGCATCTACTGGCCTACCACTGACATCAAGATAACGTACACAATGACTTAATACTTGATTCCGAGTTGCATCGATGCATTCATCAGCCATGTATGCAAATTTTTTGAATATAGTGAAAAAATTCTTCACTTTTCAACTGTTGAATCTTTCACTATTGCACCGCATGCTTCTAGCCAGTCAGTTGAATTTCTTGCAGAAAGATAGTGAGCATCTGCAAGTTTTGTTCGAAACCAGTGTTCAACTTCAGGATGAACAAGTGACAACATACTTAACATTGGCCTCCAGTTTGTAGTATGTGGTATCTCTTGCTTAAATAAAAAGTATGATGCCACAGCCATGTTTGTTCGCATGAACTGTGTTGTTCTTAACAACTTCATTAAGTACTTCTAAAATTGGCTTTGAAAGTGGGTTTATAAGGCTTTCTGCATGTTGATGCAGTCCAGAGGCCTGGTGTTTTACTGCCTTTTCATGTAGTTTGTCAGCATTGGCTTTGCTGATTGGTCTGACAAACCAAGCTCCTCCACTTTTACCAATTAAAGCATTGGAAAGCTTTTCTTCTTCGTAAGCTTTTTTGCAACAGGTACTCCAGTAGCCATCTTTTGTAACTTCAATAAATGGGAACACTTTGACCGACAAATATTGGGAAGTGCCTTTAGGTTTTGGAGACGCTGTTTCTTCAGTAGGTAGCTTTATTTGTGCTTTGGGCTGGTCGGATGTAGATAGGCCACTTGACCCTTCAGATGACATGTTGATATATTCTTGGTTCTTGATGTGTTCTTCATCTTGGTTAGTTTTTTGAGGCCTTTGAGTGGAAAAATTGTTGTATTGTTTTTTTGTCTTTTCATTTTCATTTTAACCTGCAACATATAAAAGAGATATGAATAAATTAAATTTTTTGTTAGGATAATGAAAATTTAACACAAGGATAATGCAAAATACACCAAAACACGTAACAGTTCTAGATTTCTAAAAAAAATTAATTTAAAGAAAATAATAATTTAAATTGACTTTTGAAAAGTAAGCCATCGTGGAATAAGAGGGAAGTCCTCTTATCGATCAGTAACTGGTTAAAAGATGGGAAACAAAGGGTAGGAATAAAATGATCAGTTCTCAGAAAGGAGAGAGATAAATAGTGGTATCCCTGAGGGGTTGATATTGGGACCATTACTTTTCAACATATTCATAATGATCTGGAAAAATGGGTAAATAGTGAGGTGGCAAGATTTGCATATGATACAAAACTGTTCAAGATAGTTAAGTCCAAAGCAGACCGCGAAGAGTTACAAAGGGATCTCACAAAACTGAGTGATTGGGCAACAAAATGGCAGATGAAATTCAGTGTTGATAAATGCACATTGGAAAACATAATCTCAACTATACATACAAGATGATGAGGTCTAAATTAGCTGTTAACACTCAAGAAAGAGATGTTGGAGTCATTGTGGATGATTCTCTGAAAATATCCACTCAATGTGCAGCAGCAGTCAACAACGCGAACAGAATGTTGGGAATCATTAAGAAAGGGATAGATAATAAAACAGAAAATATCATATTGCCTCTCTGTACATCTATGGAATATGCACACCTTGAATACTGTGTCCGGATCTGGTCACTCCATCCCAAAAAAGATACATTGGAATTGGAAAAGGTACAGAGATGGGCAACTATAATGATTAGGGGTGTGAAACAGGAGGAGAGATTAAAATGTCTGAGAATTTTCATTTTAGAAAAGAGACGACTAAGGGGGGATTATGATAGAGGTCTATAAAATCTTAGCTGGTGTGAAGAAAGTGAATAAGGAAAAGTTATTTAACCCTTCACAAACACAAGAACTAGCAGTCACCCAATTAAATTAATAGGTGGCAGGTTTTAAAAAAACAAAAGGAAGTAATTCTTCGCACCACATAAAGTCAACCCATGGAAATCTTGGCCAGAGGATGCTGTGAAGACCAAAACTATAACAGAATTAAAAAAAGAACTAGATAAATTCCTGAAGGATAGGTCCATCAGTGACTATTAGCCAGGATTTGGCGGGGAGGTGCTAGGAACACTCAGAGCATCGTGTTGCCTGTATGTCAGAAGCTGGGAATGGGCAACAGGGGATGGATCACTTGATTACCTGCTCTGTTCATTTCTTGTGGGGCACCTGGCCTTGACCACTGTCAGAAGCCACGATACTAGGCTATATGGACCATTGGTCTGATCCAGTATGACCATTCTTATGTAAAAATTAATTATAATAATGTTTAGTACAGAAACTCCCCAACATAATGGCCTCTCAAGATAGCAATGATGTGAAATAATGTTGGCAAATAAGTGTCCAGTATCAGAGGGGTAGCAGTGTTAGTCTGGATCTGCAAAAGCAGATGAAGTGGGTCTTAGCCCACGAAAGCTTATGATCCAAAACATCTGTTAGTCTATAACAGAGGTTGGCAACCTTTCAGAAGTGGTGTGCCGAGTCTTCATTTATTCACTCTAATTTAAGGTTTCGTGTGCCAGTAATTAATTTTAAAGTTTTTTGAAGGTCTCTTTCTATAAGTCTGTATATTATATAACTAAACTATTGTCATATTGTAAAATAAGGTTTTCAAAATGTTTGAGAAGCCTCATTTAAAATTAAATTAAAATGCTGATCTTACGCCGCTGGCCCACTCAGCCAGCTGCCAGCCAGTGGTTCCGTTCACCTAGGCCAGCAGCGGGCTGAGTGGGGCTTGCAGCCGGGACCCTGGCTGGCAAAGCACCAGCAGCCATAACCCGAGACCGGCAGTGGGCTGAGTGGCTCAGGGATCCCGGCTGCCAGACCCGCTCAGCCCCCTGCCGGTCTGGGGTCCCTGCCCTGCCCACATAGAGTGGGTACCTACCTTCTCCCTGGTCCTGGCCCATTTTCTTCCTCTCTCTCTGCACTGCACTGAGGGTGAGGGTACACTAAGTCCAGGGCTGGGGGTGAAGGAGCAGGCTGGATGTTGGGGTGTAGGGTCTGGCCAGGAGCTAGAATGAGGGAGGGGGCTCAGGGTTGTGGCAGGAGGTTTGGGTGTGGAGCGCTTACCTGGGCAGCTCCCATTTGGTGTGAGGGGTGCAGGTGGGAATGGGGGCGGGGTGCAGGAGCTCCCATTTGGTGCTCAGGGTGGGGATGTGGGGTGCAAGAGTCAGGATGGGGGTGCATTGGGGTGTGGGTGGGCTGGGGATGTGTGGGGGTGCTAGAGTCAGGGCAGGGGGCTGGGTGTGTGAGGAGGGTGCAGGAGTCAGGGCAGAATGCTGGGGGCATTTGAGGGGGTACAGGTGTAGGGAGCTTGGGTATGTGTGCGGGTGCCAGAGTCAGGGCTGGAGTCGTTGGCGGAGGGGGGGGTGAAGGAGTCAAGCAGAGGGCTGGGCGTGTGAGAGGGGTACAGGGGTCAGAGCAGGGGTCTGGAGGATGTGCAGGGGTGAAGGGCAGGGGCCTGGGAAGTGTGCTGGGCTGCAGGGCTCAGGGCAGAGGGTTGGGGGAGGGGTCAGGGCAGAGGGCTGGGTGTGTGTGAGCGGGGGAATCAGGGCAGGGGGGAATATGGCCCGATTCCACCCCCTTCCCCAAGGCCCTGCCCCTGCTTCTGCCTTGCCTCAGCCAGCCTGGAGCAGGGAACACGCTGCTGCTCTGTTTATCCCCTTCCTCCTTCTCTCCGTCCCTCCCTGCCAGCTGATCGGCTGGCAGGGACTGAGGTGAGAGGAAGAGGAGGGGGAGCAGGAACACACCACGCTGCAGAAAGAGGCAGGGGAGCGAGCAGGACCAAGCTTCTGCCTGTGGGGGAAGGGGGCAGAAGCTTGGTCCTGCCAGCTCCCCTGCCTTTTCCTGCAGCGTGGTGGGTTCCTGCCCCCCCTCCTCCTCCTCTTCCTCTGGTCTCAGTCCCTGCCAGCCAATCAGCTGACCAGCCGGCAGAAAGGGACAGAGAGAAGGAGGAAGGGGACAAACGGAGGGTGGAGAAGAGCGACCAGGCTGGCAGGATTTTTAATGGTGCCATTAAAAATCGGCTCGCGTGCCATCGGTTGCTGACACCTGGTCTATAAGGTGCTACAAGACTCTTTGTCACCTTCGCAAATAATGCATTTTAAAAATCTTGGCCTATTAGGAAACACATTTATATAAATTTCCATTCCCAGTCACAAATCTAGCATTCTGGAGCAACGTCACTAAAATATAATCCAAAAACGAATGTTTATTTAATGTGCCTTGAAGCCCCTCATTTTTCCCTCCACCTCACCCCACTCACCAGTGTTGTCCTCAGAGTTCAGAGGTGCTTTCTTGTGAGTTCACCTCCTAGATGGGGGGCAAGAAGGTACAGTGGAGCTCTGCTATAACGCGACTGATGGGATCCAAAGAATCCCATCGCGCTAAATGTGGGGTCGCATTATAGCGGGGTTCCATTCCTGGCAGGCCAGGGGCTGTGGCTTCTCTCCCTGCTGCCCAGCAGGGGAGAGAAGCTGCAGCCCCATGCCTACTGGGGACAGAGAACTCGGGGGGCTTCAGCCCCCCGAGTCCCTTGTCCCAGCAGGTGCGGGGCTGCAGCTTCTCTCCCAGCGGAGAAGCTGAGAGAGAAGCTGCGGCCCATGCCTGCTGGGACAGGGGACTCCGGGGCTTCAGGAGCCAGTGTCCCCAACTCCTGGCAGGGTGGGGTGGGCAGCAGCTTCCAGAGAAGCCTGCTGGAAGCCATTGCCCCGCGCCTGCCAGGACAGGGGGACTCTGGCAGCCCCGGAGTCCCCCAGTCCCGGCAGGTACAGAGCCGCGGCTTCTGCAGGGAACTCCTGGGCTGCAGCCTGGTAGTTCTCTGTCCCAGGCAGGTTGGGGCCACAGCTTCTCTCCCCTGCTGAGCAGCCCCTGAATTCTCTGTCCCTGGCACGGGAGGCTGCAGCTTCTCCATGCCCCCCGCGCCTGCCAGGGACAGAGAACAAGGACTTGGGAGTCACGGTATAATCACGCTATAACCGAACTCGCGTTATAGCAGGTTGCGTTATACCGGGGCTCCACTGTATCTTGCTCGTTCCTACAGCTGCTCACTGTTCGCTCTGGCCACTGTTGTTCGTTGTGCCACTGTTCACTCCCTCGCTCTGTTGCCAATGCCCCTATGCTGTCACCTTCTGCTGCCACCTGCCACTATGACCTCTGCGAGTTGGTTTCTTGAGGTTCCACCCGGCTCTCTGTGATTTTAATTGAGCTCTCAGTGGGTTGTGTCTTCTACAGAAACACTGTCCCCACAGCAGAACTAAGTACTTAGACTTGGTTATTAGTGATTTCAGCTGAGGTGGTCACTTAACAAACCAAAAGACTCTATGAAGCTTAATCAGCTTTGTCTTTAACCAGTGGAGAGGGGCAAGTCAAATAGTACTTGTGACTCAGACAGACTATCAAGCAAAACACCTGTCCCCACCCTCTCTCTTGTTGCCCTCAATTAGCATAGGTTAAGGACAGTTCTACTACCCTTTACTCATACAATAAAAACATTTCACCCCCCACCCCCGCCGCATTCAAGTGATTTCCAACCCAGCCCCAGCCAAAATCTATCACTTGGGCAACATAGCTCTGTTTGCTGGATACCTCGGTAGATTGTATTTACATTCATACCTAATCTGGTCCTGAAGCTTTTCCGACCAGCTCATCACTAGCTGTCAGGGAGCGCTCATTTTGACTTTGTTTACAAAGCATAATTTGAAAGTGTTAGTTCGGCCAACATCACCAAAATGAATGCACTGACAGTCACAAAAAACAAAAGCTGTATAAGGAAGCTAGTCTATGTTCATACTTTTCAAATCTATTATACTTTTTCAGATACACATATTTTATCCTACACTGTATATGCTTTTAAATTGTGTATTAATGTTTCAATTTCAATTCAGATTTCTAAAATTGGCATGTAACTAGTTCCCAAAACTGGTGGGGGCGGTATTAGGGAAATTCGGGGGGAGAGGGTATAGGGAAATTCCTGCTCATGGCAGTCAGGATCTTCCAGAAAACAGCTGCTGCAGATTCAACACAGACCAGAGCTCTCTGACCGTGCAGCCAGAGAGTGCTCCTGAACCAGCTGGGCAGCTCAGCTGGGAAGAGCAGGCCCATGGCCAGTCTGGCACTGCAGGAAGGGGTATGATGTTCTGGAGCAGCGAGTAGGGGCTCAGACGGCAGGCCTGGCTGGGGCAGAGGCCTGGCAGTGACGTGTGGCACTAGCTGGAGCAGTCAAAGGTGTCATATGTGATGCCTTCCCAGTCCATCCCCTGCTTTGTGGCTTGCTAGGAGAGCAGTGGTGTCTCATGCACTGAGCAGGATTTGTGTGCACAGACTGCTTGTCATACTGCAGTAGGACCTGGAGGGCTCCCTATGCCAGGTGCTGCCCCAAGAGCTCACCATCTGAAAGCGTACAAAGCAGAGTGGAGCAATGAGATGAACTGGGATTGGGGGAGAGCAAGGTAACCTAGGTGAATGCCCAGCTTCACCACAGCCAGGAGCACTTGTCCCATGGGCAGTGGGGAGGTGAGGGTTACTCTACCTGTCTGGAGCTGCCTTCAGGAACACTCATCTCAATAACTGTTACTTGTCTGCAGGGTGTCCCCGACCCAGAAAAGGTGTCTACAGAAGTCCAGCAGCTGTGGGTACTAACAGAGATGATCCGCGCCAACCAGACAGCAGCCCGAATTGGGCGTTTTGACGTTAGTTTCCAGTTAGCTCTGTTCATTGCCCACAGGGGCTGACCCCCTGCTCTGGGCTGGCTGCGTGGCTCGGCATGTGCCGAGGAAGCGGAAATGTATCTTGGGCACTGGCAGCATCTGCAGTCACCATGATCTTCTACCAGTTGGCCATTCTGTATAAAATGCCATCAAATGGCTGGGAAAACTCCTGAGGGTTCCAGGTCCAGGAGTGTTGGAGGTAGAGAATGCTCACCTCCCCCAGTCCCAGCCTCTCTGATGTTCCAGCTCCAATTCCACTGTAATGGAGGAGGTAGGCTGTATGGGGGCTCTCAACTCCTGCAGTCCCAGCAGAGGTCCCTAGTGGGTGCATCGGGGGCTTTGGGCACTTGCAGTCCCAGCAGGGCCCCTAGAGTGCATGTCATGGGTTCTCCACTCCTGTAATCCCAGCAGAGGTCCCTTGGGGACATGTTGGGGGCTGTGGGTGCCTGCAGTCCCAGCAGCGGATGTAGGGAGTGTGTTGGGGGCTCTCAGCTCATGGACTCTCGGCTCCTGCAGTTCCAGCCAGCCCCAGCAGGAGGCAGTGAGGTGCCCCAAAGGGAGTGACACTGCTCTCTGTGTTCCAGGTGGATGGCTGTTACGACATCAATCTGCTCTCCTACACCTGAGCTCTGGCCCAGGCTGCCTGCGCAGCATGTTTTCTTCGTTGCTGATTGGAGTCTGCCTAAGCTCTCCACAATCAAAACGATTGTTTTCTCTCCCTCCCTGTTCTGTGCTCCCTCAGCCTCCCACACAGCATCTCATGGGCTTTTCCGCTCCCTGGTGCTGGCCAAACTCCTCCGTCTGATCTTCCTGTGGCCTGCAGACATCATCTTCTCCCAGCACTGCATAAACTCCCTGTTCTGGGCCCGGAAGACATGTCCCAGCCTCCTAATCAAACTCTGTGGGTGTTTGGCAGAACTGCCCCCTCCCCCAGGAATTTAAGACAAATCCTGCTGCTAGTGGGAACGGGGTTGTCAATAACTCTGCAGTGGGCAAAGCTCAAGGGACATGCTGGGCTCTGGGAACAGAGGTATTGCCCTGAATGCAGCACCACAGCCTTGTCCCTTTGAACCTCCATTGCTCCTGAACAGGATTGAGTGTGGGATTCCCAGATGTCTCCCAGCCCCAATTAGTTCCTGACCCATAAACATGCACTCTGTGAAGATGGGCAGCTTGTCACCCAGCCCCTCTGATGGCCCCAGAGTGCTCCCAGGTGCTCACTTCCACTCATAGAGCAAATAGCGGCCACACAGCAGAGTTTTGAGCTCATGGTCTCCTGGGTCATGGCCTGGAGCACCTTCCCCTGGTCCCTGGTTCACGGCCTGGAGCACCTTCCCCCCACCCACACACCAGGTACTGGGAGTTCTCTCTCTCCTGCACTGTTGCTGTTCTGTTCAAAACTCCTAGCAGCCCGTGTGCTGCTCCTGAGCACCCAGTCACTTGGTAACATTGGGCTGTAGGCTAGTTCGAAGGATCATCAGGGCTGCTCAAAAAAGCAGGGGACAGGTTGTGTCTTGGGGACCCCTGCAGCAACTGAGCCCTGGGATGTGCAGTGGAGAGTTCTGGAACCAGACATGGGGCAATGGCATGACTGCCACTTTCCCTGGTAGTCAGGGCAGTGGTCATGTCTCCTGTGTCAGTGAGCCATGCCTGAGCAGTGGCAGGAGGTGTACAGCCTGGCCTCAACCCATGTTCTCTCCAAGGGGGCTGGAGTAGCTGAGCACCTTCCAGCCTTCGCCACATGTAACCTCACACCCACCCTGGGAGTGGCTGGCCCCAGCATCCGGCTGGGAACCAGGGTCCAGAGAGACTTGACCAGCGTCACGTAAGGAGTTTGTAAAAGAGATGGGACATAAGCTTTGGTCTCCTGAATGCCAGCTTAGTGCCCTCCCTCTGGGTCATCCTTCCTGGCAATGTGATTGGTTGGCTGCTCATGACTGAGTTGGACGTGGGTCTTGGGATGCAGCCAACCATGCTGTTCTCTCCAACAGTCACTGTGCCCTTGGGGATCTGATCCCTGTTCTGCCTGTCTCCACTGGGGCATGCATCATGCATTTGCTGGATCTGCACCCACCTGCTCTAATAAACAACCCCCCAAAGCTGAGCTGTGCTAGTGGTTTCTCTGAGTGGAGTCTGGCTGGCACATGCCATCCTTTCTGCCAGGCCTGGGCATCATCTCTTTCCTGTGGTCCAGCTTCGGGGCTGCCTGTGCCCAACCCAGCGTTCCCTCAGCTCTTAGAAGAGGGGAGCTGAGGCGGAAGGGCCAGTTTCCATAGAGGGGACAAAGCCAGGTTTTAAGAGCGCTGTGCAGGGGAGGAGGGGGTGCACAAGGGCCCACCCAGCTCCAGTGGGGATAAATGAGGTGAAAGCAGTGTTACCCGCACACTCTAGAGCACTCCGCCTATACCCTACAGAGGGCTCAAGGCATGAACCAGTCAATTTATGCAGCCCCACCCTTTTCCTTCCAAAGGCTCAGGGTGTAAGGGACCAATCCTTATGTGATTGAGGCACCAATCCTTATGTGATGCCAGGGCAGCCCTCTCTGAAAATTTCAAGGTCAGGGCAGACTGCAAAAGGGAGTGCAGTCTGATGGCTAACACTGAAGTTAAACTCTCCAACTAGTCACAAACTGTGCTTCTGGTCCCCCATACTGGTTTCTGAGAGAAAAAAAAATCACACAGCCCCCTTTATTGCATTCCAGTTCTCTGGCCCCCAGTCAGCACCTAGGTCCAGTACAGTGAGAAGTTGTTTAAAAGCTCTCCTCACATATACGAAATGTTCTGATCCCAAAGGGCCAACCATGTTACCAGGTCAGTATTAATTTGGAACTTATCCAAAATGCCACGCTACCAGCCAATCCTTTAGCATCTAAAACTAAAGATTATTGTAATGAAAAAAGAAAGAACAAGAAGAGAGTTGTTAAATGGTAAAGCAGTCAGATGCATACTCAAAGTCCATATATCCAGTTCTTAGCAATACTGGTGAGTTTGCTGGCTTGAAAGTCCCTCTGGAACACATACACAGCTTGGTTGGGTCATTCAGTCCTTCCTTCAGAGCATCATTAGTAGAAAAGTTTCTCCGGAGGTCAGAAGCAGGAATGAAGACAAAATGGAGAAGATACCACTGCCTTTTAGAGTCTCTTGCTATGCGGCTTGTGCTTCCTTTGTTTCAAACACAAGTTGCCCAGCACGGAGAAGCCTTAGATTTCTGTCCAAAGTTCAAGCCCCTACATGGCTTGCTGAATTATAAGGTATAGTCCAGGGGTGGCCAACCTGTAGCTCTGGACCCACATGCAGCTCTTCAGAAGTTAATATGCAGCTCTTTATATAGGCATTGACTCCAGGGCTGGAGCTATAGGCACCAACTTTCCAATGTACCACAGGGTGCTCACTGCTCAACCCCTGGTTCTGCCACAGGCCCTCCCCCGACGCCCCCCCCCCCCCCCCCCCCCCGCCCCCCGAGCCCGGCGCGCGGGCCGCCAACCCCCCCCCCCCCCCCCGCCCCCCCCCCCACACCCC